>CM038343.1:3551278-3897749 GCA_021464625.1 Proterorhinus semilunaris | reverse complement strand
CACACATTAACCCCTGCCGCGCCCACATCTTTCAAAATAGGATATGTCTATAATGCAATTTTTTACTCGTTGAAGTCATACGAATGTGCTTGTAATGTTTTCCAAAAAGAAAAATTAAACTGCATTCTTCAAAGTATTGCTAGGTGGCGCTGTTCTGGGAATTTTGTGTCGCTCCTATGGACTCTTTGGATAGGCAAGACGTAAAGAATGTGTCAAATGCACAGGTTTCCGTGTCGGTATTGAATTCGTGAAGAATAGGAGGCTCGTGTGCCTCTCCAATGGGAATAACATTGGCCATGTGGGCATCGCCATGACAACACTGTACAAAATAGGGCATAGGTGTCATTGGCTTTTTGAATCAGAATCCCATAAGCCATGTCTCTGCCAAAGCGCACACAATTTGGAGAAACTAATTTTTTGGACTCAATGCAAAAATATCTTTTCACTCTGGAGGGGGCGCTATAGTGTGCACGACCGAAGTTCTTATATTAATCCATTCAGATGTGAAGGGTCAGTAAGTGTTTCAATTTTGGTTGAAATCGGATTTAGTTTGTGCAAATAGGAGGCATTTTTGATGTCTGAAAATTTGCCCAAATAAAGGTCAAGTTTGGGGCTCCACTGGACGCAAACTGCAAAACGCAGCACAATTCTTTCAATAACTTTTGCTCCCCACCATGTGTAGATGAGTTGGAAGTGATCAGTAGCTCATTCGGACAAACGCCCTAGGAGGAGTTCGTTCAAATGCGACATGAGCGTAAACGCGCCCTCATTTTTCCACTCCAAATAGGGGACTTCCTGTTGGTCAGGGGGTGGGGCCACCATCAAGTTTTTTGCCGGCCATCACCTGAACAATGGCTGTGCCGAACGGCGTGCCTGTACGGCAAAGTTTGTTGAGGCTCAGACGCATCAAATGATTTTTTTGAAATTTTGCAGGGGGCGCTGTTGTGTCATTTTGCATCAGCCACATTTGAAGCCCATATTTTCATCAATTTTTTCACCGGACCGGATTTTTCGGTGATTTTTCTTTGACTTTTCGTGCATGTTCAGGGGGTCAAAAGCCTGTTTCCGAGGGAGGAAAGTGCTATAATAATAATAATAATAATAATAATAATTTTTACGGAAACAATATAGCCGATTTCGTTGTCCGCCCACCACACATTATACATTTTGGGAAAGCGCTGGCCGAGACCTATACGTTTGTCAGGGTCATTGATTGCTGTCGTATCTGTTGTGCGCGTGATTTGCCGACGGAGTGCCGCTGAGGTCCATTCTGCGTTGCAGAATCAATAGTCCCTACGCCATAAATGGCGCTCGGGCCTAATAAGGGTAACGCTTGCCCCTACGGCCACGAAATATACATTTTCGGAAAGCTCTGACCAAGGCGCATGTGACTGTCATGTTCGTTGGTCACTTCGGTGTATCCAGTGAGTATGAGTAAGGGATTAAATTCATATGTAGATTATGATGGCGCCAATGGCGTGGGACACACATTAACCCCTGCCGCGCCCACATCTTTCAAAATAGGATATGTCTATAATGCAATTTTTTACTCGTTGAAGTCATACGAATGTGCTTGTAATGTTTTCCAAAAAGAAAAATTAAACTGCATTCTTCAAAGTATTGCTAGGTGGCGCTGTTCTGGGAATTTTGTGTCGCTCCTATGGACTCTTTGGATAGGCAAGACGTAAAGAATGTGTCAAATGCACAGGTTTCCGTGTCGGTATTGAATTCGTGAAGAATAGGAGGCTCGTGTGCCTCTCCAATGGGAATAACATTGGCCATGTGGGCATCGCCATGACAACACTGTACAAAATAGGGCATAGGTGTCATTGGCTTTTTGAATCAGAATCCCATAAGCCATGTCTCTGCCAAAGCGCACACAATTTGGAGAAACTAATTTTTTGGACTCAATGCAAAAATATCTTTTCACTCTGGAGGGGGCGCTATAGTGTGCACGACCGAAGTTCTTATATTAATCCATTCAGATGTGAAGGGTCAGTAAGTGTTTCAATTTTGGTTGAAATCGGATTTAGTTTGTGCAAATAGGAGGCATTTTTGATGTCTGAAAATTTGCCCAAATAAAGGTCAAGTTTGGGGCTCCACTGGACGCAAACTGCAAAACGCAGCACAATTCTTTCAATAACTTTTGCTCCCCACCATGTGTAGATGAGTTGGAAGTGATCAGTAGCTCATTCGGACAAACGCCCTAGGAGGAGTTCGTTCAAATGCGACATGAGCGTAAACGCGCCCTCATTTTTCCACTCCAAATAGGGGACTTCCTGTTGGTCAGGGGGTGGGGCCACCATCAAGTTTTTTGCCGGCCATCACCTGAACAATGGCTGTGCCGAACGGCGTGCCTGTACGGCAAAGTTTGTTGAGGCTCAGACGCATCAAATGATTTTTTGAAATTTTGCAGGGGGCGCTGTTGTGTCATTTTGCATCAGCCACATTTGAAGCCCATATTTTCATCAATTTTTCACCGGACCGGATTTTTCGGTGATTTTTCTTTGACTTTTCGTGCATGTTCAGGGGGTCAAAAGCCTGTTTCCGAGGGAGGAAAGTGCTATAATAATAATAATAATAATAATAATAATTTTTACGGAAACAATATAGCCGATTTCGTTGTCCGCCCACCACACATTATACATTTTGGGAAAGCGCTGGCCGAGACCTATACGTTTGTCAGGGTCATTGATTGCTGTCGTATCTGTTGTGCGCGTGATTTTGCCGACGGAGTGCCGCTGAGGTCCATTCTGCGTTGCAGAATCAATAGTCCCTACGCCATAAATGGCGCTCGGGCCTAATAAGGGTAACGCTTGCCCCTACGGCCACGAAATATACATTTTCGGAAAGCTCTGACCAAGGCGCATGTGACTGTCATGTTCGTTGGTCACTTCGGTGTATCCAGTGAGTATGAGTAAGGGATTAAATTCATATGTAGATTATGATGGCGCCAATGGCGTGGGACACACATTAACCCCTGCCGCGCCCACATCTTTCAAAATAGGATATGTCTATAATGCAATTTTTTACTCGTTGAAGTCATACGAATGTGCTTGTAATGTTTTCCAAAAAGAAAAATTAACTGCATTCTTCAAAGTATTGCTAGGTGGCGCTGTTCTGGGAATTTGTGTCGCTCCTATGGACTCTTTGGATAGGCAAGACGTAAAGAATGTGTCAAATGCACAGGTTTCCGTGTCGGTATTGAATTCGTGAAGAATAGGAGGCTCGTGTGCCTCTCCAATGGGAATAACATTGGCCATGTGGGCATCGCCATGACAACACTGTACAAAATAGGGCATAGGTGTCATTGGCTTTTTGAATCAGAATCCCATAAGCCATGTCTCTGCCAAAGCGCACACAATTTGGAGAAACTAATTTTTTGGACTCAATGCAAAAATATCTTTTCACTCTGGAGGGGGCGCTATAGTGTGCACGACCGAAGTTCTTATATTAATCCATTCAGATGTGAAGGGTCAGTAAGTGTTTCAATTTTGGTTGAAATCGGATTTAGTTTGTTGCAAATAGGAGGCATTTTTGATGTCTGAAAATTTGCCCAAATAAAGGTCAAGTTTGGGGCTCCACTGGACGCAAACTGCAAAACGCAGCACAATTCTTTCAATAACTTTTGCTCCCCACCATGTGTAGATGAGTTGGAAGTGATCAGTAGCTCATTCGGACAAACGCCCTAGGAGGAGTTCGTTCAAATGCGACATGAGCGTAAACGCGCCCTCATTTTTCCACTCCAAATAGGGGACTTCCTGTTGGTCAGGGGGTGGGGCCACCATCAAGTTTTTTGCCGGCCATCACCTGAACAATGGCTGTGCCGAACGGCGTGCCTGTACGGCAAAGTTTGTTGAGGCTCAGACGCATCAAATGATTTTTTGAAATTTTGCAGGGGGCGCTGTTGTGTCATTTTGCATCAGCCACATTTGAAGCCCATATTTTCATCAATTTTTCACCGGACCGGATTTTTCGGTGATTTTCTTCTTTGACTTTTCGTGCATGTTCAGGGGGTCAAAAGCCTGTTTCCGAGGGAGGAAAGTGCTATAATAATAATAATAATAATAATAATAATTTTTACGGAAACAATATAGCCGATTTCGTTGTCCGCCCACCACACATTATACATTTTGGGAAAGCGCTGGCCGAGACCTATACGTTTGTCAGGGTCATTGATTGCTGTCGTATCTGTTGTGCGCGTGATTTGCCGACGGAGTGCCGCTGAGGTCCATTCTGCGTTGCAGAATCAATAGTCCCTACGCCATAAATGGCGCTCGGGCCTAATAAGGGTAACGCTTGCCCCTACGGCCACGAAATATACATTTTCGGAAAGCTCTGACCAAGGCGCATGTGACTGTCATGTTCGTTGGTCACTTCGGTGTATCCAGTGAGTATGAGTAAGGGATTAAATTCATATGTAGATTATGATGGCGCCAATGGCGTGGGACACACATTAACCCCTGCCGCGCCCACATCTTTCAAAATAGGATATGTCTATAATGCAATTTTTTACTCGTTGAAGTCATACGAATGTGCTTGTAATGTTTTCCAAAAAGAAAAATTAAACTGCATTCTTCAAAGTATTGCTAGGTGGCGCTGTTCTGGGAATTTTGTGTCGCTCTATGGACTCTTTGGATAGGCAAGACGTAAAGACTGTGTCAAATGCACAGGTTTCCGTGTCGGTATTGAATTCGTGAAGAATAGGAGGCTCGTGTGCCTCTCCAATGGGAATAACATTGGCCATGTGGGCATCGCCATGACAACACTGTACAAAAATAGGGCATAGGTGTCATTGGCTTTTTGAATCAGAATCCCATAAGCCATGTCTCTGCCAAAGCGCACACAATTTGGAGAAACTAATTTTTTGGACTCAATGCAAAAATATCTTTTCACTCTGGAGGGGGCGCTATAGTGTGCACGACCGAAGTTCTTATATTAATCCATTCAGATGTGAAGGGTCAGTAAGTGTTTCAATTTTGGTTGAAATCGGATTTAGTTTGTGCAAATAGGAGGCATTTTTGATGTCTGAAAATTTGCCCAAATAAAGGTCAAGTTTGGGGCTCCACTGGACGCAAACTGCAAAACGCAGCACAATTCTTTCAATAACTTTTGCTCCCCACCATGTGTAGATGAGTTGGAAGTGATCAGTAGCTCATTCGGACAAACGCCCTAGGAGGAGTTCGTTCAAATGCGACATGAGCGTAAACGCGCCCTCATTTTTCCACTCCAAATAGGGGACTTCCTGTTGGTCAGGGGGTGGGGCCACCATCAAGTTTTTTGCCGGCCATCACCTGAACAATGGCTGTGCCGAACGGCGTGCCTGTACGGCAAAGTTTGTTGAGGCTCAGACGCAATCAAATGATTTTTTGAAATTTTGCAGGGGGCGCTGTTGTGTCATTTTGCATCAGCCACATTTGAAGCCCATATTTTCATCAATTTTTCACCGGACCGGATTTTTCGGTGATTTTTCTTTGACTTTTCGTGCATGTTCAGGGGGTCAAAAGCCTGTTTCCGAGGGAGGAAAGTGCTATAATAATAATAATAATAATAATAATAATTTTTACGGAAACAATATAGCCGATTTCGTTGTCCGCCCACCACACATTATACATTTTGGGAAAGCGCTGGCCGAGACCTATACGTTTGTCAGGGTCATTGATTGCTGTCGTATCTGTTGTGCGCGTGATTTGCCGACGGAGTGCCGCTGAGGTCCATTCTGCGTTGCAGAATCAATAGTCCCTACGCCATAAATGGCGCTCGGGCCTAATAAGGGTAACGCTTGCCCCTACGGCCACGAAATATACATTTTCGGAAAGCTCTGACCAAGGCGCATGTGACTGTCATGTTCGTTGGTCACTTCGGTGTATCCAGTGAGTATGAGTAAGGGATTAAATTCATATGTAGATTATGATGGCGCCAATGGCGTGGGACACACATTAACCCCTGCCGCGCCCACATCTTTCAAAATAGGATATGTCTATAATGCAATTTTTTACTCGTTGAAGTCATACGAATGTGCTTGTAATGTTTTCCAAAAAGAAAAATTAAACTGCATTCTTCAAAGTATTGCTAGGTGGCGCTGTTCTGGGAATTTTGTGTCGCTCCTATGGACTCTTTGGATAGGCAAGACGTAAAGAATGTGTCAAATGCACAGGTTTCCGTGTCGGTATTGAATTCGTGAAGAATAGGAGGCTCGTGTGCCTCTCCAATGGGAATAACATTGGCCATGTGGGCATCGCCATGACAACACTGTACAAAATAGGGCATAGGTGTCATTGGCTTTTTGAATCAGAATCCCATAAGCCATGTCTCTGCCAAAGCGCACACAATTTGGAGAAACTAATTTTTTGGACTCAATGCAAAAATATCTTTTCACTCTGGAGGGGGCGCTATAGTGTGCACGACCGAAGTTCTTATATTAATCCATTCAGATGTGAAGGGTCAGTAAGTGTTTCAATTTTGGTTGAAATCGGATTTAGTTTGTGCAAATAGGAGGCATTTTTGATGTCTGAAAATTTGCCCAAATAAAGGTCAAGTTTGGGGCTCCACTGGACGCAAACTGCAAAACGCAGCACAATTCTTTCAATAACTTTTGCTCCCCACCATGTGTAGATGAGTTGGAAGTGATCAGTAGCTCATTCGGACAAACGCCCTAGGAGGAGTTCGTTCAAATGCGACATGAGCGTAAACGCGCCCTCATTTTTCCACTCCAAATAGGGGACTTCCTGTTGGTCAGGGGGTGGGGCCACCATCAAGTTTTTTGCCGGCCATCACCTGAACAATGGCTGTGCCGAACGGCGTGCCTGTACGGCAAAGTTTGTTGAGGCTCAGACGCATCAAATGATTTTTTGAAATTTTGCAGGGGGCGCTGTTGTGTCATTTTGCATCAGCCACATTTGAAGCCCATATTTTCATCAATTTTTCACCGGACCGGATTTTTCGGTGATTTTTCTTTGACTTTTCGTGCATGTTCAGGGGGTCAAAAGCCTGTTTCCGAGGGAGGAAAGTGCTATAATAATAATAATAATAATAATAATAATTTTTACGGAAACAATATAGCCGATTTCGTTGTCCGCCCACCACACATTATACATTTTGGGAAAGCGCTGGCCGAGACCTATACGTTTGTCAGGGTCATTGATTGCTGTCGTATCTGTTGTGCGCGTGATTTGCCGACGGAGTGCCGCTGAGGTCCATTCTGCGTTGCAGAATCAATAGTCCCTACGCCATAAATGGCGCTCGGGCCTAATAAGGGTAACGCTTGCCCCTACGGCCACGAAATATACATTTTCGGAAAGCTCTGACCAAGGCGCATGTGACTGTCATGTTCGTTGGTCACTTCGGTGTATCCAGTGAGTATGAGTAAGGGATTAAATTCATATGTAGATTATGATGGCGCCAATGGCGTGGGACACACATTAACCCCTGCCGCGCCCACATCTTTCAAAATAGGATATGTCTATAATGCAATTTTTTACTCGTTGAAGTCATACGAATGTGCTTGTAATGTTTTCCAAAAAGAAAAATTAAACTGCATTCTTCAAAGTATTGCTAGGTGGCGCTGTTCTGGGAATTTTGTGTCGCTCCTATGGACTCTTTGGATAGGCAAGACGTAAAGAATGTGTCAAATGCACAGGTTTCCGTGTCGGTATTGAATTCGTGAAGAATAGGAGGCTCGTGTGCCTCTCCAATGGGAATAACATTGGCCATGTGGGCATCGCCATGACAACACTGTACAAAATAGGGCATAGGTGTCATTGGCTTTTTGAATCAGAATCCCATAAGCCATGTCTCTGCCAAAGCGCACACAATTTGGAGAAACTAATTTTTTGGACTCAATGCAAAAATATCTTTTCACTCTGGAGGGGGCGCTATAGTGTGCACGACCGAAGTTCTTATATTAATCCATTCAGATGTGAAGGGTCAGTAAGTGTTTCAATTTTGGTTGAAATCGGATTTAGTTTGTGCAAATAGGAGGCATTTTTGATGTCTGAAAATTTGCCCAAATAAAGGTCAAGTTTGGGGCTCCACTGGACGCAAACTGCAAAACGCAGCACAATTCTTTCAATAACTTTTGCTCCCCACCATGTGTAGATGAGTTGGAAGTGATCAGTAGCTCATTCGGACAAACGCCCTAGGAGGAGTTCGTTCAAATGCGACATGAGCGTAAACGCGCCCTCATTTTTCCACTCCAAATAGGGGACTTCCTGTTGGTCAGGGGGTGGGGCCACCATCAAGTTTTTTGCCGGCCATCACCTGAACAATGGCTGTGCCGAACGGCGTGCCTGTACGGCAAAGTTTGTTGAGGCTCAGACGCATCAAATGATTTTTTGAAATTTTGCAGGGGGCGCTGTTGTGTCATTTTGCATCAGCCACATTTGAAGCCCATATTTTCATCAATTTTTCACCGGACCGGATTTTTCGGTGATTTTTCTTTGACTTTTCGTGCATGTTCAGGGGGTCAAAAGCCTGTTTCCGAGGGAGGAAAGTGCTATAATAATAATAATAATAATAATAATAATTTTTACGGAAACAATATAGCCGATTTCGTTGTCCGCCCACCACACATTATACATTTTGGGAAAGCGCTGGCCGAGACCTATACGTTTGTCAGGGTCATTGATTGCTGTCGTATCTGTTGTGCGCGTGATTTGCCGACGGAGTGCCGCTGAGGTCCATTCTGCGTTGCAGAATCAATAGTCCCTACGCCATAAATGGCGCTCGGGCCTAATAAGGGTAACGCTTGCCCCTACGGCCACGAAATATACATTTTCGGAAAGCTCTGACCAAGGCGCATGTGACTGTCATGTTCGTTGGTCACTTCGGTGTATCCAGTGAGTATGAGTAAGGGATTAAATTCATATGTAGATTATGATGGCGCCAATGGCGTGGGACACACATTAACCCCTGCCGCGCCCACATCTTTCAAAATAGGATATGTCTATAATGCAATTTTTTACTCGTTGAAGTCATACGAATGTGCTTGTAATGTTTTCCAAAAAGAAAAATTAAACTGCATTCTTCAAAGTATTGCTAGGTGGCGCTGTTCTGGGAATTTTGTGTCGCTCCTATGGACTCTTTGGATAGGCAAGACGTAAAGAATGTGTCAAATGCACAGGTTTCCGTGTCGGTATTGAATTCGTGAAGAATAGGAGGCTCGTGTGCCTCTCCAATGGGAATAACATTGGCCATGTGGGCATCGCCATGACAACACTGTACAAAATAGGGCATAGGTGTCATTGGCTTTTTGAATCAGAATCCCATAAGCCATGTCTCTGCCAAAGCGCACACAATTTGGAGAAACTAATTTTTTGGACTCAATGCAAAAATATCTTTTCACTCTGGAGGGGGCGCTATAGTGTGCACGACCGAAGTTCTTATATTAATCCATTCAGATGTGAAGGGTCAGTAAGTGTTTCAATTTTGGTTGAAATCGGATTTAGTTTGTGCAAATAGGAGGCATTTTTGATGTCTGAAAATTTGCCCAAATAAAGGTCAAGTTTGGGGCTCCACTGGACGCAAACTGCAAAACGCAGCACAATTCTTTCAATAACTTTTGCTCCCCACCATGTGTAGATGAGTTGGAAGTGATCAGTAGCTCATTCGGACAAACGCCCTAGGAGGAGTTCGTTCAAATGCGACATGAGCGTAAACGCGCCCTCATTTTTCCACTCCAAATAGGGGACTTCCTGTTGGTCAGGGGGTGGGGCCACCATCAAGTTTTTTGCCGGCCATCACCTGAACAATGGCTGTGCCGAACGGCGTGCCTGTACGGCAAAGTTTGTTGAGGCTCAGACGCATCAAATGATTTTTTGAAATTTTGCAGGGGGCGCTGTTGTGTCATTTTGCATCAGCCACATTTGAAGCCCATATTTTCATCAATTTTTCACCGGACCGGATTTTTCGGTGATTTTTCTTTGACTTTTCGTGCATGTTCAGGGGGTCAAAAGCCTGTTTCCGAGGGAGGAAAGTGCTATAATAATAATAATAATAATAATAATAATTTTTACGGAAACAATATAGCCGATTTCGTTGTCCGCCCACCACACATTATACATTTTGGGAAAGCGCTGGCCGAGACCTATACGTTTGTCAGGGTCATTGATTGCTGTCGTATCTGTTGTGCGCGTGATTTGCCGACGGAGTGCCGCTGAGGTCCATTCTGCGTTGCAGAATCAATAGTCCCTACGCCATAAATGGCGCTCGGGCCTAATAAGGGTAACGCTTGCCCCTACGGCCACGAAATATACATTTTCGGAAAGCTCTGACCAAGGCGCATGTGACTGTCATGTTCGTTGGTCACTTCGGTGTATCCAGTGAGTATGAGTAAGGGATTAAATTCATATGTAGATTATGATGGCGCCAATGGCGTGGGACACACATTAACCCCTGCCGCGCCCACATCTTTCAAAATAGGATATGTCTATAATGCAATTTTTTACTCGTTGAAGTCATACGAATGTGCTTGTAATGTTTTCCAAAAAGAAAAATTAAACTGCATTCTTCAAAGTATTGCTAGGTGGCGCTGTTCTGGGAATTTTGTGTCGCTCCTATGGACTCTTTGGATAGGCAAGACGTAAAGAATGTGTCAAATGCACAGGTTTCCGTGTCGGTATTGAATTCGTGAAGAATAGGAGGCTCGTGTGCCTCTCCAATGGGAATAACATTGGCCATGTGGGCATCGCCATGACAACACTGTACAAAATAGGGCATAGGTGTCATTGGCTTTTTGAATCAGAATCCCATAAGCCATGTCTCTGCCAAAGCGCACACAATTTGGAGAAACTAATTTTTTGGACTCAATGCAAAAATATCTTTTCACTCTGGAGGGGGCGCTATAGTGTGCACGACCGAAGTTCTTATATTAATCCATTCAGATGTGAAGGGTCAGTAAGTGTTTCAATTTTGGTTGAAATCGGATTTAGTTTGTGCAAATAGGAGGCATTTTTGATGTCTGAAAATTTGCCCAAATAAAGGTCAAGTTTGGGGCTCCACTGGACGCAAACTGCAAAACGCAGCACAATTCTTTCAATAACTTTTGCTCCCCACCATGTGTAGATGAGTTGGAAGTGATCAGTAGCTCATTCGGACAAACGCCCTAGGAGGAGTTCGTTCAAATGCGACATGAGCGTAAACGCGCCCTCATTTTTCCACTCCAAATAGGGGACTTCCTGTTGGTCAGGGGGTGGGGCCACCATCAAGTTTTTTGCCGGCCATCACCTGAACAATGGCTGTGCCGAACGGCGTGCCTGTACGGCAAAGTTTGTTGAGGCTCAGACGCATCAAATGATTTTTTGAAATTTTGCAGGGGGCGCTGTTGTGTCATTTTGCATCAGCCACATTTGAAGCCCATATTTTCATCAATTTTTCACCGGACCGGATTTTTCGGTGATTTTTCTTTGACTTTTCGTGCATGTTCAGGGGGTCAAAAGCCTGTTTCCGAGGGAGGAAAGTGCTATAATAATAATAATAATAATAATAATAATTTTTACGGAAACAATATAGCCGATTTCGTTGTCCGCCCACCACACATTATACATTTTGGGAAAGCGCTGGCCGAGACCTATACGTTTGTCAGGGTCATTGATTGCTGTCGTATCTGTTGTGCGCGTGATTTGCCGACGGAGTGCCGCTGAGGTCCATTCTGCGTTGCAGAATCAATAGTCCCTACGCCATAAATGGCGCTCGGGCCTAATAAGGGTAACGCTTGCCCCTACGGCCACGAAATATACATTTTCGGAAAGCTCTGACCAAGGCGCATGTGACTGTCATGTTCGTTGGTCACTTCGGTGTATCCAGTGAGTATGAGTAAGGGATTAAATTCATATGTAGATTATGATGGCGCCAATGGCGTGGGACACACATTAACCCCTGCCGCGCCCACATCTTTCAAAATAGGATATGTCTATAATGCAATTTTTTACTCGTTGAAGTCATACGAATGTGCTTGTAATGTTTTCCAAAAAGAAAAATTAAACTGCATTCTTCAAAGTATTGCTAGGTGGCGCTGTTCTGGGAATTTTGTGTCGCTCCTATGGACTCTTTGGATAGGCAAGACGTAAAGAATGTGTCAAATGCACAGGTTTCCGTGTCGGTATTGAATTCGTGAAGAATAGGAGGCTCGTGTGCCTCTCCAATGGGAATAACATTGGCCATGTGGGCATCGCCATGACAACACTGTACAAAATAGGGCATAGGTGTCATTGGCTTTTTGAATCAGAATCCCATAAGCCATGTCTCTGCCAAAGCGCACACAATTTGGAGAAACTAATTTTTTGGACTCAATGCAAAAATATCTTTTCACTCTGGAGGGGGCGCTATAGTGTGCACGACCGAAGTTCTTATATTAATCCATTCAGATGTGAAGGGTCAGTAAGTGTTTCAATTTTGGTTGAAATCGGATTTAGTTTGTGCAAATAGGAGGCATTTTTGATGTCTGAAAATTTGCCCAAATAAAGGTCAAGTTTGGGGCTCCACTGGACGCAAACTGCAAAACGCAGCACAATTCTTTCAATAACTTTTGCTCCCCACCATGTGTAGATGAGTTGGAAGTGATCAGTAGCTCATTCGGACAAACGCCCTAGGAGGAGTTCGTTCAAATGCGACATGAGCGTAAACGCGCCCTCATTTTTCCACTCCAAATAGGGGACTTCCTGTTGGTCAGGGGGTGGGGCCACCATCAAGTTTTTTGCCGGCCATCACCTGAACAATGGCTGTGCCGAACGGCGTGCCTGTACGGCAAAGTTTGTTGAGGCTCAGACGCATCAAATGATTTTTTGAAATTTTGCAGGGGGCGCTGTTGTGTCATTTTGCATCAGCCACATTTGAAGCCCATATTTTCATCAATTTTTCACCGGACCGGATTTTTCGGTGATTTTTCTTTGACTTTTCGTGCATGTTCAGGGGGTCAAAAGCCTGTTTCCGAGGGAGGAAAGTGCTATAATAATAATAATAATAATTAAAGCCGCAAGCGGCATTGGGAGGCCCTCGCGGGCCGCGGTGGCCGATTGACGCCGGTTCCCGCACGCCGCCGCAATAACCGGGAGGCGCTGCCGCGCCCTACCTGCTTATAATGTCGCTGCCACCCTCGGTGGAGTTTATAAAAGAGCTGGCAAAAGAAATGGCGCCTTCGGCGCTGATTTTTCCCAAAATGGCCGACCTCCTGTTGGTCACCTAGCAACCATGTAATGTACTTTTTTGTTCGGACAGTCATGACGCACGCGTGTACCAATTTTGGTTTGGCTGCGGCAAAGTTGACATTGGGTCGTTGCCATGGCAACACGGTGGGAAAAGGGGCGGGGCATCAATATATTTTTTATTCGGGATCACGTGACGGATGTCTGTACCAAATTTCATGCATCTACGACAAAGTTTAATTTTTGGCTCCATTCATTTTTATTTTGTGCTCTGCAGGGGGCGCTATTGCGGCAATTTTCAAAATTCCTATATCAAAACATCCGGGGTCGACGACTCGACCAACGATTCAAGTTTTGTTCAAATCGGCCAAAGTATGTGTGAGTTACGGCTGTTTGAACACGGCGGCGAGCGGCGAAAACGGACGCCAAATTCATGGCGTTGCCACGGCAAAACCAAAAATGCTATTAAAAAGTTTTTAATAACTTTTAATCTCCCACATGTGGAGATGATCTGGAGCGAACGGGGAGTCGCTGCGTTAAAAGCCCTAGGACGAGTTCGTTCAAATGCGTGGGCATGAAATGGCGCCTTTGGCGCCAAGTCCCTCTTCGGGCCAATATGGCCGCCATACTGTTGGTTGCCTAGCAACCGCGTAATGTGTTTTTTTGTTTGGCTTCACGTGACCAATCACTGTGCCGAATTTTTTTCGTCTACGACAAAGTACGTTTTTCAGGTTTTGCGGTATTTTGGGGGTGTTTTACATAGGGCGCAATGTTAACGTGGTTTTTCCAGGGGGCGCTGACGCGCCATTTTTTTGAATTTTTCAATTTTCTAAATGTGAAAGTTCTTAGAATCACGTGCTTGAATTTTGAGCAAAAATTCAGGACTTTTCGTCAGTGGGAAAGTGGATTTAGGGGGGGAGAAGAAAAATAATAATAATAATAAGAAAAACCCATACAATAACAATATGGGGCCGCCTCCGGCGGCAAACCTTATATATTCGGAAAGGTCTCACGTCCAGTAATCCAACCGTAAGGTTTATTATCCAATACGAGCGCGTTGCGCTCGTCTTTTACCTCCTCTTTCTCAATGTTTCTCTATCCGTTTTTTTTTTTGTATTTTTGTGAGTACAAGAACAAATTTGCCGCTTTCGCGGCAAATACTTATATCACCGGATAGGGCTCGATGCCCTGATTCACTGTATCAGTGTTTTGGGCTTTGGTGAGTGGCCATGGTCGATGACGAGCTTCGCTCGTCATCGACCACTTTCTTGTCCATGTTGCGCCTTGACTGTGGTTTTCACCTCTTTTTTTTTAAAAGCAGCAACAAATGTGCCGCTTTCGCGGCACACGCCTATATCATCGGACAGGTGTTGGTGCCGGGAGCCCCCTGATTACTGTCTCATACATGGGTTTTGAGCGCTCCGCGCTCTTTTCCCGTGGGACGTGCGCTACGCGCACGTCTTTCTTTAGTGCGCTCCGCGCACTGCTTGTACAATTACAAGAGGCCCGAGACCTGCCAGGTCCGCTCGGGCCTAATTAAAGCCGCAAGCGGCATTGGGAGGCCCTCGCGGGCCGCGGTGGCCGATTGACGCCGGTTCCCGCACGCCGCCGCAATAACCGGGAGGCGCTGCCACGCCATACCTGCTTATAATGTCGCTGCCACCCTCGGTGGAGTTTATAAAAGAGCAAAGGCAAGGATTGGCGCCTTCGGCGCCGATAGTCCCAAAATGTCCGACCTCCTGTTGGTCACCTAGCAACCATGTAATTTACAATAGCCGGGGGGCGCTGCCGCGCCCTACCTATTTATAATGTCGCCGCCACCCTCGGTGGAGTTTATAAAAGAGCTGGCAAAAGAAATGGCGCCTTCGGCGCCTTTTTTCCCAAAATGGCCGACCTCCTGTTGGTTGCCTAGCAACCGTGTAATGTACTTTTTTGTTGGGACAGTCATCACGCACGAGTGTACCAATTTTGGTTTGGCTACGACAAAGTTGACATTGGGTCGTTGCCATGGCAACACGGTGGGGAAAGGGGCGGGGCATCAATATATTTTTTGTTCGGGATCACGTGACGGATGTCTGTACCAAATTTCATGCATCTACGACAAAGTTAAATTTTTGGCTCCATTAATTTTTATTTTGTGCTCTGCAGGGGGCGCTATTGCGGCAATTTTCAAATTTCCTATATCAAAACATCCGGGGTCGACGACTCGACCAACGGTTAAAATTTTGTTCAAATCGGCCAAAGTATGTGTGAGTTATGACTGTTTGAACACGGCGGCGAGCGGCGAAAACGGACGCCAAATTCATGGCGTTGCCACGGCAAAACCAAAAATGCTATTAAAAAGTTTTTAATAACTTTTGATGTCCCACATGTGGAGATGATCTGGAGCGAACGGGGAGTCGCTGCGTTCAACGGCCTAGGACGAGTTCGTTCAAATGCGTGGGCATGAAATGGCGCCTTCGGCGCCAAGTCCCTCTTCTGGCCAATATGGCCGCCATACTGTTGGTTGCCTAGCAACCGCGTAATGTGTTTTTTTGTTTGGCTTCACGTGACCAATCACTGTGCCGAATTTTTTTCGTCTACGACGAAGTGCGTTTTTCGGGTTTTGCGGTATTTTGGGGGTGTTTTACATGGGGCGCAATGTTAACGTGTTTTTTCCAGGGGGCGCTGACGCGCCATTTTTTTGAATTTTTACATTTTCTAAATGTGAAAGTTCTTAGAATCACGTGCTTGAATTTTGGGCAAAAATTCAGGACTTTTCGTCAGTGGGAAAGTGGACTTAGGGGGGGAGAAGAAAAATAATAATAATAATAATAATAATTAAAGCCGCAAGCGGCATTGGGAGGCCCTCGCGGGCCGCGGTGGCCGATTGACGCCGGTTCCCGCACGCCGCCGCAATAACCGGGAGGCGCTGCCGCGCCCTACCTGCGTATAATGTCGCTGCCACCCTCGGTGGAGTTTATAAAAGAGCAAAGGCAGGAAATGGCGCCTTCGGCGCTGATTTTCCCAAAATGGCCGACCTCCTGTTGGTCGCCTAGCAACCATGTAATGTACAATAACCGGGAGGCGCTGCCGCGCCCTACCTGCGTATATTGTCGCTGCCACCCTCGGTGGAGTTTAGAAAAGAGCAGGCAAAAGAAATGGCGCCTTCGGCGCTGATTTTCCCAAAATGGCCGACCTCCTGTTGGTCGCCTAGCAACCATGTAATGTACTTTTTTGTTCGGACAGTCATGACGCACGTGTGTACCAATTTTGGTTTGGCTACGGCAAAGTTGACATTGGGTCGTTGCCATGGCAACACGGTGGGAAAAGGGGCGGGGCATCAATGTATTTTTTGTTCGGGATCACGTGACGGGTGTCTGTACCAAATTTCATGCATCTACGACAAAGTTTAATTTTTGTCCTCATTCATTTTTATTTTGTGCTCTGCAGGGGGCGCTATTCCGGCAATTTTCAAAATTCCTATATCAGAACATCCGGGGTCGACGACTCGACCAACGATTCAAGTTTTGTTCAAATCGGCCAAAGTATGTGCGAGTTACGGCTGTTTGAACGCGGCGGCGAGCGGCGAAAATGGACGCCAAATTCATGGCGTTGCCACGGCAAAACCAAAAATCCTATTAAAAAGTTTTTAATAACTTTTGATGTCCCACATGTGGAGATGATCTGGAGCGAACGGGGAGTCGCTGCGTTAAAAGCCCTAGGACGAGTTCGTTCAAATGCGTGGGCATGAAATGGCGCCTTCGGCGCCAATTCCCTCTTCTGGCCAATATGGCCGCCATACTGTTGGTTGCCTAGCAACCGCGTAATGTGTTTTTTTGTTTGGCTTCACGTGACCAATCACTGTGCCGAATTTTTTTCGTCTACGACGAAGTACGTTTTTCGCTAATATCCTTATTTTGGGGCGTCCTGCCATAGGGCGCAATGTTAACGTTGTTTTTCCAGGGGGCGCTGACGCGCCATTTTTTTGAATTTTTACAATTTGGAGATGTGAAGTTTTTTTTTTTCACCTAATTGAATTTTGGGCAAAAATTCAGGACTTTTCGTCGGTGGGAAAGTGCCGAAACTGGCGTTTTGGGGGAGAGGAAAAAAAATAATAATAATAATAATAAGAAAAACTCTTACAATAACAATATGGGGCCGCCTCCGGCGGCCAACCTTATATATTCGGAAAGGTCTCACGTCCAGTAATCCACCCGTGAGGTTCAAAGTATAATACGAGCGCGTTGCGCTCGTCTTTTACCTCTTCTTTGTCAATGTTTCTCTATGGGATTTTTTTTTTGTATTTTTGTGAGTACAAGAACAAATTTGCCGCTTTCGCGGCAAATACTTATATCACCAGATAGGGCTGGATGCCCTGAGTCACTGTATCAGTGTTTTGGGCTTTGGTGAGTGGCCATGGTCGATGACGAGCTTCGCTCGTCATCGACCACTTTCTTGTCCATGTTGCGCCTTCACTGTGGTTTTCACCTTTTTTTTTTTAAAAGCAGCAACAAATGTGCCGCTTTCGCGGCACACACCTATATCATCGGACAGGTGTTGGTGCCGGGAGCCCCCTGATTACTGTCTCATACATGGGTTTTGAGCGCTCCGCGCTCTTTTCCCGTGGGACGTGCGCTACGCGCACGTCTTTTTTTAGTGCGCTCCGCGCACTGCTTGTACAATTACAAGAGGCCCGAGACCTGCCAGGTCCGCTCGGGCCTAATTAAAGCCGCAAGCGGCATTGGGAGGCCCTCGCGGGCCGTGGTGGCCGATTGACGCCGGTTCGCGCACGCCGCCGCAATAACCGGGAGGCGCTGCCGCGCCCTACCTGCTTATAATGTCGCTGCCACCCTCGATGGAGTTTATAAAAGAGCAAAGGCAAGAAATGGCGCCTTCGGCGCCGATTGTCCCAAAATGGCCGACCTCCTGTCGGTCACCTAGCAACCATGTAATGTACAATAACTGGGAGGCGCTGCCGCGCCCTACCTGCTTATAATGTCGCTGCCACCCTCGGTGGAGTTTATAAAAGAGCAGGCAAAAGAAATGGCGCCTTCGGCGCTGATTTTCCCAAAATGGCCGACCTCCTGTTGGTCGCCTAGCAACCATGTAATGTACTTTTTTGTTCGGACAGTCATGACGCACGTGTGTACCAATTTTGGTTTGGCTAGGACAAAGTTGACATTGGGTCGTTGCCATGGCAACACGGTGGAAAAAGGGGCGGGGCATCAATATATTTTTTGTTCGGGATCACGTGACGGATGTCTGTACCAAATTTCATGCATCTACGACAAAGTTTAATTTTTGGCTCCATTCATTTTTATTTTGTGCTCTGCAGGGGGCGCTATTGCGGCAATTTTCAAAATTCCTATATCAAAACATCCGGGGTCGACGACTCGACCAACGATTCAATTTTTTTTCAAATCGGCCAAAGTATGTGTGAGTTACGGCTGTTTGAACACGGCGGCGAGCAGCGAAAACGGACGCCAAATTCATGGCGTTGCCACGGCAACACCGTTAAACCTATTAAAAAGTTTTTAATAACTTTTAATCTCCCACATGTGGAGATGATCTGGAGCGAACGGGGAGTCGCTGCGTTCAACGGCCTAGGACGAGTTCGTTCAAATGCGTGGGCATGAAATGGCGCCTTTGGCGCCAATTCCCTCTTCGGGCCAATATGGCCGCCATACTGTTGGTTGCCTAGCAACCGCGTAATGTGTTTTTTTGTTGGGCTTCACGTGACCAATCACTGTGCCGAATTTTTTTCGTCTACGACAAAGTAAGTTTTTCGGGTTTTGCGGTATTTTGGGGGTGTTTAACATGGGGCGCAATGTTAACGTGGTTTTTCCAGGGGGCGCTGACGCGCCATTTTTTTTGAATTTTTACATTTTCTAAATGTGAAAGATCTTAGATTTACGTGCTTGAATTTTGTGCAAAAATTCAGGACTTTTCGTCGGTGGGAAAGTGGATTTAGGGGGGGAGAAGAAAAATAATAATAATAATAATAATAATAAGAAAAACCAGTACAATAACAATATAGCGCCGCCTCCGGCGGCCAACCTTATATATTCGGAAAGGTCTCACGTCCAGTAATCCACCTATGGGGTTTATTATCCAATACGAGCGCGTTGCGCTCGTCTTTTACCTCTTCTTTCTCAATGTTTCTCTACCCGTTTTTTTTTTCGTATTTTTGTGAGTACAAGAACAAATTTGCCGCTTTCGCGGCAAATACTTATATCACCGGATAGGGCTCGATGCCCTGAGTCACTGTATCAGTGTTTTAGTGAGTGGCCATGGTCGATGACGAGCTTCGCTCGTCATCGACCACTTTCTTGTCCATGTTGCGCCTTCACTGTGGTTTTCACCTCTTTTTTTTTAAAAGCAGCAACAAATGTGCCGCTTTCGCGGCACACGCCTATATCATCGGACAGGTGTTGGTGCCGGGAGCCCCCTGATTACTGTCTCATACATGGGTTTTGAGCGCTCCGCGCTCTTTTCTCGTGGGACGTGCGCTATGCGCACGTCTTTCTTCAGTGCGCTCCGCGCACTGCTTGTACAATTACAAGAGGCCCGAGACCTGCCAGGTCCGCTCGGGCCTAATTAAAGCCGCAAGCGGCATTGGGAGGCCCTCGCGGGCCGCGGTGGCCGATTGACGCCGGTTCGCGCACGCCGCCGCAATAACCGGGAGGCGCTGCCGCGCCCTACCTGCTTATAATGTCGCTGCCACCCTCGGTGGAGTTTATAAAAGAGCTGGCAAAAGAAATGGCGCCTTCGGCGCTGATTTTCCCAAAATGGCCGACCTCCTGTTGGTCGCCTAGCAACCACATAATGTACTTTTTTGTTCGGACAGTCATGACGCACGCGTGTACCAATTTTGGTTTGGCTGCGGCAAAGTTGACATTGGGCCGTTGCCATGGCAACACGATGGAAAAAGGGGCGGGGCATCAATATATTTTTTGTTCGGGATCACGTGACGGATGTCTGTACCAAATTTCATGCATCTACGGCAAAGTTTAATTTTTGGCTCCATTCATTTATATTTTGTGCTCTGCAGGGGGCGCTATTGCGGCAATTTTCAAATTTCCTATATCAGAACATCCGGGGTCAACGACTCGACCAACGATTCAAGTTTCGCTCAAATCGGCCAAAGTATGTGCGAGTTATGACTGTTTGAACGCGGCGGCGAGCGGCGAAAACGGACGCCAAATTCATGGCGTTGCCACGGCAAAACCAAAAATCCTATTAAAAAGTTTTTAATAACTTTTGATGTCCCACATGTGGAGATGATCTGGAGCGAACGGGGAGTCTCTGCGTTTAACAGCCTAGGACGAGTTCGTTCAAATGCGTGGGCATGAAATGGCGCCTTCGGCGCCAAGTCCCTCTTCGGGCCAATATGGCCGCCATACTGTTGGTTGCCTAGCAACCGCGTAATGTGTTTTTTTGTTTGGCTTCACGTGACCAATAACTGTGCCGAATTTTTTTCGTCTACGACAAACTAAAATTTTCGGGGTTTTCGGGTCTTGTCATAGGGCGCAATGTAAACTTGATTTTCCAGGGGGCGCTGACGCGCCATCTTTGAGATTTTTTTTTTTTTCTAAATGTGAAAAATGTTTTTTTCATGTGCTTGAATTTTGTGCAAAAATTCAGGACTTTTCGTCAGTGGGAAAGTGGACTTTTTTCGGAGAAGAAAAATAATAATAATAATAATTAAAGCCGCAAGCGGCATTGGGAGGCCCTCGCGGGCCGCGGTGGCCGATTGACGCCGGTTCCCGCACGCCGCCGCAATAACCGGGAGGCGCTGCCGCGCCCTACCTGCTTATAATGTCGCTGCCACCCTCGGTGGAGTTTATAAAAGAGCAAAGGCAAGAAATGGCGCCTTCGGCGCTGATTTTCCCAAAATGGCCGACCTCCTGTTGGTCACCTAGCAACCATGTAATGTACAATAACCGGGGGGCGCTGCCGCGCCCTACCTGCTTATAATGTCGCTGCCACCCTCCGTGGAGTTTATAAAAGAGCTGGCAAAAGAAATGGCGCCTTCGGCGCTGATTTTCCCAAAATGGCCGACCTCCTGTTGGTCGCCTAGCAACCACATAATGTACTTTTTTGTTCGGACAGTCATGACGCACGCGTGTACCAATTTTGGTTTGGCTGCGGCAAAGTTGACATTGGGCCGTTGCCATGGCAACACGATGGAAAAAGGGGCGGGGCATCAATATATTTTTTGTTCGGGATCACGTGACGGATGTCTGTACCAAATTTCATGCATCTACGGCAAAGTTTAATTTTTGGCTCCATTCATTTTTATTTTGTGCTCTGCAGGGGGCGCTATTGCGGAAATTTTCAAAATTCCTATATCAAAACATCCGGGGTCAACGACTCGACCAACGATTCAAGTTTCGCTCAAATCGGCCAAAGTATGTGCGAGTTATGACTGTTTGAACGCGGCGGCGAGCGGCGAAAACGGACGCCAAATTCATGGGGTTGCCACGGCAAAACCAAAAATCCTATTAAAAAGTTTTTAATAACTTTTGATGTCCCACATGTGGAGATGATCTGGAGCGAACGGGGAGTCGCTGCGTTCAACGGCCTAGGACGAGTTCGTTCAAATGCGAGGGCATGAAATGGCGCCTTCGGCGCCAATTCCCTCTTCTGGCCAATATGGCCGCCATACTGTTGGTTGCCTAGCAACCGCGTAATGTGTTTTTTTGTTTGGCTTCACGTGACCAATAACTGTGCCGAATTTTTTTCGTCTACGTCAAACTAAAATTTTCGGGGTTTTCGGGTCTTGTCATAGGGCGCAATGTAAACTTGATTTTCCAGGGGGCGCTGACGCGCCATCTTTGAGATTTTTTTTTTCTTCTAAATGTGAAAAATGTTTTTTTCATGTGCTTGAATTTTGTGCAAAAATTCAGGACTTTTCGTCAGTGGGAAAGTGGACTTTTTTCGGAGAAGAAAAATAATAATAATAATAATAAAAAGAAAAACTCATACAATAACAATATGGGGCCGCCTCCGGCGGCAAACCTTATATATTCGGAAAGGTCTCACGTCCAGTAATCCAACCGTAAGGTTTATTATCCAACCGTAAGGTTTATTATAAGGTTGCGCTCGTCTTTTACCTCCTCTTTCTCAATGTTTCTCTATCCGTTTGTTTTTTCGTATTTTTGTGAGTACAAGAACAAATTTGCCGCTCTCGCGGCAAATACTTATATCACCGGATAGGGCTCGATGCCCTGAGTCACTGTATCAGTGTTTTGGGCTTTGGTGAGTGGCCATGGTCGATGACGAGCTTCGCTCGTCATCGACCACTTTCTTGTCCATGTTGCGCCTTCACTGTGGTTTTCACCTCTTTTTTTTTACGAGCAGCAACAAATGTGCCGCTTTCGCGGCACACGCCTATATCATCGGACAGGTGTTGGTGCCGGGAGCCCCCTGATTACTGTCTCATACATGGGTTTTGAGCGCTCCGCGCTCTTTTCCCGTGGGACGTGCGCTATGCGCACGTCTTTCTTTAGTGCGCTCCGCGCACTGCTTGTACAATTACAAGAGGCCCGAGACCTGCCAGGTCCGCTCGGGCCTAATTAAAGCCGCAAGCGGCATTTGGAGGCCCTCGCGGGCCGCGGTGGCCGATTGACGCCGGTTCCCGCACGCCGCCGCAATAACCGGGAGGCGCTGCCGCGCCCTACCTGCTTATAATGTCGCTGCCACCCTCGGTGGAGTTTATAAAAGAGCTGGCAAAAGAAATGGCGCCTTCGGCGCTTATTTTTCCCAAAATGGCCGCCCTCCTGTTGGTCACCTAGCAACCATGTAATGTACTTTTTTGTTCGCACAGTCATGACGCACGCGTGTACCAATTTTGGTGTGGCTGCGGCAAAGTTGACATTGGGTCGTTGCCATGGCAACACAGTGGGTAAAGGGGCGGGGCATCAATATATTTTTTGTTCGGGATCACGTGACGGATGTCTGTACCAAATTTCATGCATCTACGACAAAGTTTAATTTTTGGCTCCATTCATTTTTATTTTGTGCTCTGCAGGGGGCGCTATAGCGGCAATATTCAAATTTCCTATATCAAAACATCCGGGGTCGACGACTCGACCAACGATTCAAGTTTTGTTCAAATCGGCCAAAGTATGTGCGAGTTACGACTGTTTGAACGCGGCGGCGAGCGCCGAAAACGGACGCGGAATTCATGGCGTTGCCACGGCAACACCGTTAAACCTATTAAAAAGTTTTTAATAACTTTTAATCTCCCACATGTGGAGATGATCTGGAGCGAACGGGGAGTCGCTGCGTTAAAAGCCCTAGGACGAGTTCGTTCAAATGCGTGGGCATGAAATGGCGCCTTTGGCGCCAAGTCCCTCTTCGGGCCAATATGGCCGCCATACTGTTGGTTGCCTAGCAACCGCGTAATGTGTTTTTTTGTTTGGCTTCACGTGACCAATCACTGTGCCGAATTTTTTTCGTCTACGACGAAGTACGTTTTTCGTGTTTTGCGGTATTTTGGGGGGTCTTATCATAGGGCGCAATGTTAACGTCGTTTTTCCAGGGGGCGCTGACGCGCCATTTTTTTTAATTTTTACAATTTGGAGATGTAAAGTTTTTTTTTTTCACCTAATTGAATTTTGGGCAAAAATTCAGGAGTTTTCGTCGGTGGGAAAGTGCCGAAACTGGCGTTTTGGGGGAGAGGAAAAAAAATAATAATAATAATAATTAAAGCCGCAAGCGGCATTGGGAGGCCCTCGCGGGCCGCGGTGGCCGATTGACGCCGGTTCCCGCACGCCGCCGCAATAACCGGGAGGCGCTGCCGCGCCCTACCTGCTTATAATGTCGCTGCCACCCTCGGTGGAGTTTATAAAAGAGCTGGCAAAAGAAATGGCGCCTTCGGCGCTGATTTTTCCCAAAATGGCCGACCTCCTGTTGGTCACCTAGCAACCATGTAATGTACTTTTTTGTTCGGACAGTCATGACGCACGCGTGTACCAATTTTGGTTTGGCTGCGGCAAAGTTGACATTGGGTCGTTGCCATGGCAACACGGTGGGAAAAGGGGCGGGGCATCAATATATTTTTTATTCGGGATCACGTGACGGATGTCTGTACCAAATTTCATGCATCTACGACAAAGTTTAATTTTTGGCTCCATTCATTTTTATTTTGTGCTCTGCAGGGGGCGCTATTGCGGCAATTTTCAAAATTCCTATATCAAAACATCCGGGGTCGACGACTCGACCAACGATTCAAGTTTTGTTCAAATCGGCCAAAGTATGTGTGAGTTACGGCTGTTTGAACACGGCGGCGAGCGGCGAAAACGGACGCCAAATTCATGGCGTTGCCACGGCAAAACCAAAAATGCTATTAAAAAGTTTTTAATAACTTTTAATCTCCCACATGTGGAGATGATCTGGAGCGAACGGGGAGTCGCTGCGTTAAAAGCCCTAGGACGAGTTCGTTCAAATGCGTGGGCATGAAATGGCGCCTTCGGCGCCAAGTCCCTCTTCGGGCCAATATGGCCGCCATACTGTTGGTTGCCTAGCAACCGCGTAATGTGTTTTTTTGTTTGGCTTCACGTGACCAATCACTGTGCCGAATTTTTTTCGTCTACGACAAAGTACGTTTTTCAGGTTTTGCGGTATTTTGGGGGTGTTTTACATAGGGCGCAATGTTAACGTGGTTTTTCCAGGGGGCGCTGACGCGCCATTTTTTTGAATTTTTCAATTTTCTAAATGTGAAAGTTCTTAGAATCACGTGCTTGAATTTTGAGCAAAAATTCAGGACTTTTCGTCAGTGGGAAAGTGGATTTAGGGGGGGAGAAGAAAAATAATAATAATAATAAGAAAAACCCATACAATAACAATATGGGGCCGCCTCCGGCGGCAAACCTTATATATTCGGAAAGGTCTCACGTCCAGTAATCCAACCGTAAGGTTTATTATCCAATACGAGCGCGTTGCGCTCGTCTTTTACCTCCTCTTTCTCAATGTTTCTCTATCCGTTTTTTTTTTTGTATTTTTGTGAGTACAAGAACAAATTTGCCGCTTTCGCGGCAAATACTTATATCACCGGATAGGGCTCGATGCCCTGAGTCACTGTATCAGTGTTTTGGGCTTTGGTGAGTGGCCATGGTCGATGACGAGCTTCGCTCGTCATCGACCACTTTCTTGTCCATGTTGCGCCTTCACTGTGGTTTTCACCTTTTTTTTTTTAAAAGCAGCAACAAATGTGCCGCTTTCGCGGCACACGCCTATATCATCGGACAGGTGTTGGTGCCGGGAGCCCCCTGATTACTGTCTCATACATGGGTTTTGAGCGCTCCGCGCTCTTTTCCCGTGGGACGTGCGCTACGCGCACGTCTTTCTTTAGTGCGCTCCGCGCACTGCTTGTACAATTACAAGAGGCCCGAGACCTGCCAGGTCCGCTCGGGCCTAATAATTAAAGCCGCAAGCGGCATTGGGAGGCCCTCGCGGGCCGTGGTGGCCGATTGACGCCGGTTCGCGCACGCCGCCGCAATAACCGGGAGGCGCTGCCGCGCCCTACCTGCGTATAATGTCGCTGCCACCCTCGATGGAGTTTATTAAAGAGCAAAGGCAAGAAATGGCGCCTTCGGCGCCGATTGTCCCAAAATGGCCGACCTCCTGTTGGTCACCTAGCAACCATGTAATGTACAATAACCGGGAGGCGCTGCCGCGCCCTACCTGCTTATAATGTCGCTGCCCCCCTCGGTGGAGTTTATAAAAGAGCAGGCAAAAGAAATGGCGCCTTCGGCGCTGATTTTCCCAAAATGGCCGACCTCCTGTTGGTCGCCTAGCAACCATGTAATGTACTTTTTTGTTCGGACAGTCATGACGCACGTGTGTACCAATTTTGGTTTGGCTACGACAAAGTTGACATTGGGTCGTTGCCATGGCAACACGGTGGAAAAAGGGGCGGGGCATCAATATATTTTTTGTTCGGGATCACGTGACGGATGTCTGTACCAAATTTCATGCATCTACGACAAAGTGTAATTTTTGGCTCCATTCATTTTTATTTTGTGCTCTGCAGGGGGCGCTATTGCGGCAATTTTCAAAATTCCTATATCAAAACATCCGGGGTCGACGACTCGACCAACGATTCAATTTTTTTTCAAATCGGCCAAAGTATGTGTGAGTTACGGCTGTTTGAACACGGCGGCGAGCGGCGAAAACGGACGCCAAATTCATGGCGTTGCCACGGCAACACCGTTAAACCTATTAAAAAGTTTTTAATAACTTTTAATCTCCCACATGTGGAGATGATCTGGAGCGAACGGGGAGTCGCTGCGTTCAACGGCCTAGGACGAGTTCGTTCAAATGCGTGGGCATGAAATGGCGCCTTCGGCGCCAATTCCCTCTTCGGGCCAATATGGCCGCCATACTGTTGGTTGCCTAGCAACCGCGTAATGTGTTTTTTTGTTGGGCTTCACGTGACCAATCACTGTGCCGAATTTTTTTCGTCTACGACGAACTAAAATTTGCGGGTTTTTCGGGTCTTGTCATAGGGCGCAATGTAAACGTGATTTTCCAGGGGGCGCTGACGCGCCATATTTGAGATTTTTTATATTTTCTAAATGTGAAGAATGTTTTTTTCACGTGCTTGAATTTTGTGCAAAAATTCAGGACTTTTCGTCGGTGGGAAAGTGGACTTTTTTCGGAGAATAAAAATAATAATAATTAAAGCCGCAAGCGGCATTGGGAGGCCCTCGCGGGCCGTGGTGGCCGATTGACGCCGGTTCGCGCACGCCGCCGCAATAACCGGGAGGCGCTGCCGCGCCCTACCTGCGTATAATGTCGCTGCCACCCTCGATGGAGTTTATAAAAGAGCAAAGGCAAGAAATGGCGCCTTCGGCGCCGATTGTCCCAAAATGGCCGACCTCCTGTTGGTAACCTAGCAACCATGTAATTTACAATAACCGGGGGGCGCTGCCGCGCCCTACCAGCTCATAATGTCGCTGCCACCCTCGGTGAAGTTTATAAAAGAGCTGGCAAAAGAAATGGTGCCTTCGGCGCTGATTTTCCCAAAATGGCCGACCTCCTGTTGGTCACCTAGCAACCATGTAATGTACTTTTTTGTTCGGACAGTCATGACGCACGCCTGTACCGATTTTGGTGTGTCTGCTGCAAAGTTGACATTGGGTCGTTGCCATGGCAACACGGTGGGAAAAGGGGCGGGGCATCAATATATTTTTTGTTCGGGATCACGTGACGGATGTCTGTACCAAATTTCATGCATCTACGACAAAGTTTAATTTTTGGCTCCATTCATTTTTATTTTGTGCTCTGCAGGGGGCGCTATTGCGGCAATTTTCAAAATTCCTATATCAAAACATCCGGGGTCGACGACTCGACCAACGGTTAAAATTTTGTTCAAATCGGCCAAAGTATGTGTGAGTTATGACTGTTTGAACACGGCGGCGAGCGGCGAAAACGGACGCCAAATTCATGGCGTTGCCACGGCAAAACCAAAAATCCTATTAAAAAGTTTTTAACAACTTTTAATCTCCCACATGTGGAGATGATCTGGAGCGAACGGGGAGTCGCTGCGTTCAACGGCCTAGGACGAGTTCGTTCAAATGCGTGGGCATGAAATGGCGCCTTCGGCGCCAAGTCCCTCTTCGGGCCAATATGGCCGCCATACTGTTGGTTGCCTAGCAACCGCGTAATGTGTTTTTTTGTTCGGCTTCACGTGACCAATCACTGTGCCGAATTTTTTTCGTCTACGACGAAGTAAGTTTTTCGGGTTTTGCGGCATTTTGGGGGTGTTTAACATGGGGCGCAATGTTAACGTGGTTTTTCCAGGGGGCGCTGACGCGCCATTTTTTTGAATTTTAACATTTTCTAAATGTGAAAGATCTTAGATTTACGTGCTTGAATTTTGTGCAAAAATTCAGGACTTTTCGTCGGTGGGAAAGTGGATTTAGGGGGGGAGAAGAAAAATAATAATAATTAAAGCCGCAAGCGGCATTGGGAGGCCCTCGCGGGCCGCGGTGGCCGATTGACGCCGGTTCCCGCACGCCGCCGCAATAACCGGGAGGCGCTGCCGCGCCCTACCTGCTTATAATGTCGCTGCCACCCTTGGTGGAGTTTATAAAAGAGCACAGGCAAGAAATGGCGCCTTCGGCGCCGATTGTCCCAAAATGGCCGACCTCCTGTTGGTAACCTAGCAACCATGTAATTTACAATAACCGGGGGGCGCTGCCGCGCCCTACCAGCTCATAATGTCGCTGCCACCCTCGGTGAAGTTTATAAAAGAGCTGGCAAAAGAAATGGTGCCTTCGGCGCTGATTTTCCCAAAATGGCCGACCTCCTGTTGGTCACCTAGCAACCATGTAATGTACTTTTTTGTTCGGACAGTCATGACGCACGCCTGTACCGATTTTGGTGTGTCTGCGGCAAAGTTGACATTGGGTCGTTGCCATGGCAACACGGTGGGAAAAGGGGCGGGGCATCAATATATTTTTTGTTCGGGATCACGTGACGGATGTCTGTACCAAATTTCATGCATCTACGACAAAGTTTAATTTTTGGCTCCATTCATTTGTATTTTGTGCTCTGCAGGGGGCGCTATTGCGGCAATTTTCAAAATTCCTATATCAAAACATCCGGGGTCGACGACTCGACCAACGGTTAAAATTTTGTTCAAATCGGCCAAAGTATGTGTGAGTTATGACTGTTTGAACACGGCGGCGAGCGGCGAAAACGGACGCCAAATTCATGGCGTTGCCACGGCAAAACAAAAAATCCTATTAAAAAGTTTTTAACAACTTTTAATCTCCCACATGTGGAGATGATCTGGAGCGAACGGGGAGTCGCTGCGTTCAACGGCCTAGGACGAGTTCGTTCAAATGCGTGGGCATGAAATGGCGCCTTCGGCGCCAAGTCCCTCTTCGGGCCAATATGGCCGCCATACTGTTGGTTGCCTAGCAACCGCGTAATGTGTTTTTTTGTTCGGCTTCACGTGACCAATCACTGTGCCGAATTTTTTTCGTCTACGACGAAGTAAGTTTTTCGGGTTTTGCGGCATTTTGGGGGTGTTTAACATGGGGCGCAATGTTAACGTGGTTTTTCCAGGGGGCGCTGCCGCGCCATTTTTTTGAATTTTTACATTTTCTAAATGTGAAAGATCTTAGATTTACGTGCTTGAATTTTGTGCAAAAATTCAGGACTTTTCGTCGGTGGGAAAGTGGATTTAGGGGGGGAGAAGAAAAATAATAATAATAATAATAAGAAAAACCAGTACAATAACAATATAGCGCCGCCTCCGGCGGCCAACCTTATATATTCGGAAAGGTCTCACGTCCAGTAATCCACCCGTAAGGTTTATTATCAAATACGAGCGCGTTGCGCTCGTATTTTACCTCTTCTTTGTCAATGTTTCTCTATGGGATTTTTTTTGCGTATTTTTGTGAGTACAAGAACAAATTTGCCGCTTTCGCGGCAAATACTTATATCACCAGATAGGGCTCGATGCCCCGAGTCACTGTATCAGTGTTTTGGGCTTTGGTGAGTGGCCTTGGTCGATGACGAGCTTCGCTCGTCATCGACCACTTTCTTGTCCATGTTGCGCCTTCACTGTGGTTTTCACCTTTTTTTTTTTAAAAGCAGCAACAAATGTGCCGCTTTCGCGGCACACGCCTATATCATCGGACAGGTGTTGGTGCCGGGAGTCCCCTGATTACTGTCTCATACATGGGTTTTGAGCGCTCCGCGCTCTTTTCCCGTGGGACGTGCGCTACGCGCACGTCTTTCTTTAGTGCGCTCCGCGCACTGCTTGTACAATTACAAGAGGCCCGAGACCTGCCAGGTCCGCTCGGGCCTAATTAAAGCCGCAAGCGGCATTGGGAGGCCCTCGCGGGCCGCGGTGGCCGGTTGACGCCGGTTCCCGCACGCCGCCGCAATAACCGGGAGGCGCTGCCGCGCCCTACCTGCTTATAATGTCGCTGCCACCCTCGGTGGAGTTTATAAAAGAGCAAAGCCAAGAAATGGTGCCTTCGGCGCCCATTGTCCCAAAATGGCCGACCTCCTGTTGGTCACCTAGCAACCATGTAATGTACAATAACCGGGAGGCGCTGCCGCGCCCTACCTGCTTATAATGTCGCTGCCACCCTCGGTGGAGTTTATAAAAGAGCTGGCAAAAGAAATGGCTCCTTCGGCGCTGATTTTCCCAAAATGGCCGACCTCCTGTTGGTCACCTAGCAACCATGTAATGTACTTTTTTGTTCGGACAGTCATGACGCACGCGTGTACCAATTTTGGTTTGGCTACGACAAAGTTGACATTGGGTCGTTGCCATGGCAACACGGTGGGGAAAGGGGCGGGGCATCAATATATTTTTTGTTCGGGATCACGTGACGGATGTCTGTACCAAATTTCATGCATCTACGACAAAGTTTAATTTTTGGCTCCATTCATTTTTATTTTGTGCTCTGCAGGGGGCGCTATTGCGGCAATTTTCAAAATTCCTATATCAGAACATCCGGGGTCGACGACTCGACCAACGATTCAATTTTCGTTCAAATCGGCCAAAGTATGTGTGAGTTATGACTGTTTGAACACGGCGGCGAGCGGCGAAAACGGACGCCAAATTCATGGCGTTGCCACGGCAAAACCAAAAATCCTATTAAAAAGTTTTTAACAACTTTTAATCTCCCACATGTGGAGATGATCTGGAGCGAACGGGGAGTCGCTGCGTTCAACGGCCTAGGACGAGTTCGTTCAAATGCGTGGGCATGAAATGGCGCCTTCGGCGCCAAGTCCCTCTTCGGGCCAATATGGCCGCCATACTGTTGGTTGCCTAGCAACCGCGTAATGTGTTTTTTTGTTTGGCTTCACGTGACCAATCACTGTGCCGAATTTTTTTCGTCTACGACAAAGTAAGTTTTTCGGGTTTTGCGGTATTTTGGGGGTGTTTAACATGGGGCGCAATGTTAACGTGGTTTTTCCAGGGGGCGCTGACGCGCCATTTTTTTGAATTTTTACATTTTCTAAATGTGAAAGATCTTAGATTTACGTGCTTGAATTTTGTGCAAAAATTCAGGACTTTTCGTCAGTGGGAAAGTGGATTTAGGGGGGGAGAAGAAAAATAATAATAATAATTAAAGCCGCAAGCGGCATTGGGAGGCCCTCGCGGGCCGCGGTGGCCGATTGACGCCGGTTCCCGCACGCCGCCGCAATAACCGGGAGGCGCTGCCGCGCCCTACCTGCTTATAATGTCGCTGCCACCCTCGGTGGAGTTTATAAAAGAGCTGGCAAAAGAAATGGCGCCTTCGGCGCTGATTTTTCCCAAAATGGCCGACCTCCTGTTGGTCACCTAGCAACCATGTAATGTACTTTTTTGTTCGGACAGTCATGACGCACGCGTGTACCAATTTTGGTTTGGCTGCGGCAAAGTTGACATTGGGTCGTTGCCATGGCAACACGGTGGGAAAAGGGGCGGGGCATCAATATATTTTTTATTCGGGATCACGTGACGGATGTCTGTACCAAATTTCATGCATCTACGACAAAGTTTAATTTTTGGCTCCATTCATTTTTATTTTGTGCTCTGCAGGGGGCGCTATTGCGGCAATTTTCAAAATTCCTATATCAAAACATCCGGGGTCGACGACTCGACCAACGATTCAAGTTTTGTTCAAATCGGCCAAAGTATGTGTGAGTTACGGCTGTTTGAACACGGCGGCGAGCGGCGAAAACGGACGCCAAATTCATGGCGTTGCCACGGCAAAACCAAAAATGCTATTAAAAAGTTTTTAATAACTTTTAATCTCCCACATGTGGAGATGATCTGGAGCGAACGGGGAGTCGCTGCGTTAAAAGCCCTAGGACGAGTTCGTTCAAATGCGTGGGCATGAAATGGCGCCTTCGGCGCCAAGTCCCTCTTCGGGCCAATATGGCCGCCATACTGTTGGTTGCCTAGCAACCGCGTAATGTGTTTTTTTGTTTGGCTTCACGTGACCAATCACTGTGCCGAATTTTTTTCGTCTACGACAAAGTACGTTTTTCAGGTTTTGCGGTATTTTGGGGGTGTTTTACATAGGGCGCAATGTTAACGTGGTTTTTCCAGGGGGCGCTGACGCGCCATTTTTTTGAATTTTTCAATTTTCTAAATGTGAAAGTTCTTAGAATCACGTGCTTGAATTTTGAGCAAAAATTCAGGACTTTTCGTCAGTGGGAAAGTGGATTTAGGGGGGGAGAAGAAAAATAATAATAATAATAAGAAAAACCCATACAATAACAATATGGGGCCGCCTCCGGCGGCAAACCTTATATATTCGGAAAGGTCTCACGTCCAGTAATCCAACCGTAAGGTTTATTATCCAATACGAGCGCGTTGCGCTCGTCTTTTACCTCCTCTTTCTCAATGTTTCTCTATCCGTTTTTTTTTTTGTATTTTTGTGAGTACAAGAACAAATTTGCCGCTTTCGCGGCAAATACTTATATCACCGGATAGGGCTCGATGCCCTGAGTCACTGTATCAGTGTTTTGGGCTTTGGTGAGTGGCCATGGTCGATGACGAGCTTCGCTCGTCATCGACCACTTTCTTGTCCATGTTGCGCCTTCACTGTGGTTTTCACCTTTTTTTTTTAAAAAGCAGCAACAAATGTGCCGCTTTCGCGGCACATGCCTATATCATCGGACAGGTGTTGGTGCCGGGAGCCCCCTGATTACTGTCTCATACATGGGTTTTGAGCGCTCCGCGCTCTTTTCCCGTGGGACGTGCGCTACGCGCACGTCTTTCTTCAGTGCGCTCCGCGCACTGCTTGTACAATTACAAGAGGCCCGAGACCTGCCAGGTCCGCTCGGGCCTAATAAAAAGAAAAACTCATACAATAACAATATGGGGCCGCCTCCGGCGGCAAACCTTATATATTCGGAAAGGTCTCACGTCCAGTAATCCAACCGTAAGGTTTATTATCCAATACGAGCGCGTTGCGCTCGTCTTTTACCTCCTCTTTCTCAATGTTTCTCTATCCGTTTGTTTTTTCGTATTTTTGTGAGTACAAGAACAAATTTGCCGCTTTCGCGGCAAATACTTATATCACCGGATAGGGCTCGATGCCCTGAGTCACTGTATCAGTGTTTTGGGCTTTGGTGAGTGGCCATGGTCGATGACGAGCTTCGCTCGTCATCGACCACTTTCTTGTCCATGTTGCGCCTTCACTGTGGTTTTCACCTTTTTTTTTTTACGAGCAGCAACAAATGTGCCGCTTTCGCGGCACACGCCTATATCATCGGACAGGTGTTGGTGCCGGGAGCCCCCTGATTACTGTCTCTTACATGGGTTTTGAGCGCTCCGCGCTCTTTTCCCGTGGGACGTGCGCTACGCGCACGTCTTTCTTTAGTGCGCTCCGCGCACTGCTTGTACAATTACAAGAGGCCCGAGACCTGCCAGGTCCGCTCGGGCCTAATAAGAAAAACTCATACAATAACAATATGGGGCCGCCTCCGGCGGCAAACCTTATATATTCGGAAAGGTCTCACGTCCAGTAATCCACCTATGGGGTTTATTATCCAATACGAGCGCGTTGCGCTCGTCTTTTACCTCTACTATTTCAATGTTTCTCTATGGAATTTTTTTTTCGTATTTTTGTGAGTACAAGAACAAATGTGCCGCTTTCGCGGCAAACACTTATATCACCGGATAGGGCTCGATGCCCTGATTCACTGTATCAGTGTTTTGGGCTTTGGTGAGTGGCCATGGTCGATGACGAGCTTCGCTCGTCATCGACCACTTTCTTGTCCATGTTGCGCCTTCACTGTGGTTTTCACCTTTTTTTTTTTAAAAGCAGCAACAAATGTGCCGCTTTCGCGGCACACACCTATATCATCGGACAGGTGTTGGTGCCGGGATCCCCCTGATTACTGTCTCTTACATGGGTCTTGAGCGCTCCGCGCTCTTTTCCCGTGGGACGTGCGCTACGCGCACGTCTTTTTTTAGTGCGCTCCGCGCACTGCTTGTACAATTACAAGAGGCCCGAGACCTGCCAGGTCCGCTCGGGCCTAATTAAAGCCGCAAGCGGCATTTGGAGGCCCTCGCGGGCCGCGGTGGCCGATTGACGCCGGTTCCCGCACGCCGCCGCAATAACCGGGAGGCGCTGCCGCGCCCTACCTGCGTATAATGTCGCTGCCACCCTCGGTGAAGTTTATAAAAGAGCAGGCAAAAGAAATGGCGCCTTCGGCGCAGATTTTCCCAAAATGGCCGACCTCCTGTTGGTCACCTAGCAACCATGTAATGTACTTTTTTGTTCGGACAGTCATGACGCACGTGTGTACCAATTTTGGTTCGGCTGCGGCAAAGTTGACATTGTGTCGTTGCCATGGCAACACGGTGGGAAAAGGGGCGGGGCATCAATATATTTTTTGTTCGGGATCACGTGACGGATGTCTGTACCAAATTTCATGCATCTACGACAAAGTTGAATTTTTGGCTCCATTCATTTTTATTTTGTGCTCTGCAGGGGGCGCTATTGCGGCAATTTTCAAATGTCCTATATCAGAACATCCGGGGTCGACGACTCGACCAACGATTCAAGTTTCGCTCAAATCGGCCAAAGTATGTGCGAGTTACGGCTGTTTGAACACGGCGGCGAGCGGCGAAAACGGACGCCAAATTCATGGCGTTGCCACGGCAAAACCAAAAATCCTATTAAAAAGTTTTTAATAACTTTTGATCTCCCACATGTGGAGATGATCTGGAGCGAACGGGGAGTCGCTGCGTTAAAAGCCCTAGGACAAGTTCGTTCAAATGCGTGGGCATGAAATGGCGCCTTCGGCGCCAAGTCGCTCTTCGGGCCAATATGGCCGCCATACTGTTGGTTGCCTAGCAACCGCGTAATGTGTTTTTTTGTTTGGCCTCACGTGACCAATAACTGTGCCGAATTTTTTTCGTCTACGACGAAGTACGTTTTTCGGGTTTTGCGGTATTTTGGGGCGTCCTGCCATAGGGCGCAATGTTAACGTCGTTTTTCCAGGGGGCGCTGACGCGCCATTTTTTTGAATTTTTACAATTTGGAGATGTGAAGTTTTTTTTTTTCACCTAATTGAATTTTGGGCAAAAATTCAGGAGTTTTCGTCGGTGGGAAAGTGCCGAAACTGGCGTTTTGGGGGAGAGGAAAAAAAATAATTAAAGCCGCAAGCGGCATTGGGAGGCCCTCGCGGGCCGCGGTGGCCGATTGACGCCGGTTCCCGCACGCCGCCGCAATAACCGGGAGGCGCTGCCGCGCCCTACCTGCTTATAATTTCGCTGCCACCCTCGGTGGAGTTTATAAAAGAGCAAAGGCAAGAAATGGCGCCTTCGGCGCTTATTTTTCCCAAAATGGCCGACCTCCTGTTGGTCGCCTAGCAACCATGTAATGTACTTTTTTGTTCGGACAGTCATGACGCACGCGTGTACCGATTTTGGTTAGGCTGCGGCAAAGTTGACATTGGGTCGTTGCCATGGCAACACGGTGGGGAAAGGGGCGGGGCATCAATATATTTTTTGTTCGGGATCACGTGACGGATGTCTGTACCAAATTTCATGCATCTACGACAAAGTGTAATTTTTGGCTCCATTCATTTTTATTTTGTGCTCTGCAGGGGGCGCTATTGCGGCAATTTTCAAAATTCCTATATCAAAACATCCGGGGTCAACGACTCGACCAACGATTACATTTTTTTTCAAATCGGCCAAAGTATGTGTGAGTTACGGCTGTTTGAACACGGCGGCGAGCGGCGAAAACGGACGCCAAATTCATGGCGTTGCCACGGCAACACCGTTAAACCTATTAAAAAGTTTTTAATAACTTTTAATCTCCCACATGTGGAGATGATCTGGAGCGAACGGGGAGTCGCTGCGTTAAAAGCCCTAGGACGAGTTCGTTCAAATGCGTGGGCATGAAATGGCGCCTTCGGCGCCAAGTCCCTCTTCGGGCCAATATGGCCGCCATACTGTTGGTTGCCTAGCAACCGCGTAATGTGTTTTTTTGTTTGGCTTCACGTGACCAATCACTGTGCCGAATTTTTTTCGTCTACGACAAAGTACGTTTTTCAGGTTTTGCGGTATTTTGGGGGTGTTTTACATAGGGCGCAATGTTAACGTGGTTTTTCCAGGGGGCGCTGACGCGCCATTTTTTTGAATTTTTCAATTTTCTAAATGTGAAAGTTCTTAGAATCACGTGCTTGAATTTTGAGCAAAAATTCAGGACTTTTCGTCAGTGGGAAAGTGGATTTAGGGGGGGAGAAGAAAAATAATAATAATAATAAGAAAAACCCATACAATAACAATATGGGGCCGCCTCCGGCGGCAAACCTTATATATTCGGAAAGGTCTCACGTCCAGTAATCCAACCGTAAGGTTTATTATCCAATACGAGCGCGTTGCGCTCGTCTTTTACCTCTACTATTTCAATGTTTCTCTATGGAATTTTTTTTTCGTATTTTTGTGAGTACAAGAACAAATTTGCCGCTTTCGCGGCAAATACTTATATCACCGGATAGAGCTCGATGCCCCGAGTCACTGTATCAGTGTTTTGGGCTTTGGTGAGTGGCCATGGTCGATGACGAGCTTCGCTCGTCATCGACCACTTTCTTTTCCATGTTGCGCCTTCACTGTGGTTTTCACCTTTTTTTTTTGACGAGCAGCAACAAATGTGCCGCTTTCGCGGCACACGCCTATATCATCGGACAGGTGTTGGTGCCGGGAGCCCCCTGATTACTGTCTCTTACATGGGGAGCGCTCCGCGCTCTGTTTCTTGAGTCTGTTTTTGTTTCTTTCTCTTTTCCCGTGGGACGTGCGCTACGCGCACGTCTTTCTTCAGTGCGCTCCGCGCACTGCTTGTACAATAACAACAGGCCCGAGACCTGCCAGGTCCGCTCGGGCCTAATAATAAGAAGAAAAACTCATACAATAACAATATGGGGCCGCCTCCGGCGGCAAACCTTATATATTCGGAAAGGTCTCACGTCCAGTAATCCAACCGTAAGGTTTATTATCCAATACGAGCGCGTTGCGCTCGTCTTTTACCTCCTCTTTCTCAATGTTTCTCTATCCGTTTTTTTTTTCGTATTTTTGTGAGTACAAGAACAAATTTGCCGCTTTCGCGGCAAATACTTATATCACCGGATAGGGCTCGATGCCCTGATTCACTGTATCAGTGTTTTGGGCTTTGTTGAGTGGCCATGGTCGATGACGAGCTTCGCTCGTCATCGACCACTTTCTTGTCCATGTTGCGCCTTCACTGTGGTTTTCACCTTTTTTTTTTTAAAAGCAGCAACAAATGTGCCGCTTTCGCGGCACACACCTATATCATCGGACAGGTGTTGGTGCCGGGATCCCCCTGATTACTGTCTCTTACATGGGTCTTGAGCGCTCCGCGCTCTTTTCCCGTGGGACGTGCGCTACGCGCACGTCTTTTTTTAGTGCGCTCCGCGCACTGCTTGTACAATTACAAGAGGCCCGAGACCTGCCAGGTCCGCTCGGGCCTAATTAAAGCCGCAAGCGGCATTTGGAGGCCCTCGCGGGCCGCGGTGGCCGATTGACGCCGGTTCCCGCACGCCGCCGCAATAACCGGGAGGCGCTGCCGCGCCCTACCTGCGTATAATGTCGCTGCCACCCTCGGTGAAGTTTATAAAAGAGCAGGCAAAAGAAATGGCGCCTTCGGCGCAGATTTTCCCAAAATGGCCGACCTCCTGTTGGTCACCTAGCAACCATGTAATGTACTTTTTTGTTCGGACAGTCATGACGCACGTGTGTACCAATTTTGGTTCGGCTGCGGCAAAGTTGACATTGTGTCGTTGCCATGGCAACACGGTGGGAAAAGGGGCGGGGCATCAATATATTTTTTGTTCGGGATCACGTGACGGATGTCTGTACCAAATTTCATGCATCTACGACAAAGTTGAATTTTTGGCTCCATTCATTTTTATTTTGTGCTCTGCAGGGGGCGCTATTGCGGCAATTTTCAAATGTCCTATATCAGAACATCCGGGGTCGACGACTCGACCAACGATTCAAGTTTCGCTCAAATCGGCCAAAGTATGTGCGAGTTACGGCTGTTTGAACACGGCGGCGAGCGGCGAAAACGGACGCCAAATTCATGGCGTTGCCACGGCAAAACCAAAAATCCTATTAAAAAGTTTTTAATAACTTTTGATCTCCCACATGTGGAGATGATCTGGAGCGAACGGGGAGTCGCTGCGTTAAAAGCCCTAGGACAAGTTCGTTCAAATGCGTGGGCATGAAATGGCGCCTTCGGCGCCAAGTCGCTCTTCGGGCCAATATGGCCGCCATACTGTTGGTTGCCTAGCAACCGCGTAATGTGTTTTTTTGTTTGGCCTCACGTGACCAATAACTGTGCCGAATTTTTTTCGTCTACGACGAAGTACGTTTTTCGGGTTTTGCGGTATTTTGGGGCGTCCTGCCATAGGGCGCAATGTTAACGTCGTTTTTCCAGGGGGCGCTGACGCGCCATTTTTTTGAATTTTTACAATTTGGAGATGTGAAGTTTTTTTTTTTCACCTAATTGAATTTTGGGCAAAAATTCAGGAGTTTTCGTCGGTGGGAAAGTGCCGAAACTGGCGTTTTGGGGGAGAGGAAAAAAAATAATAATAAGAAGAAAAACTCATACAATAACAATATGGGGCCGCCTCCGGCGGCAAACCTTATATATTCGGAAAGGTCTCACGTCCAGTAATCCAACCGTAAGGTTTATTATCCAATACGAGCGCGTTGCGCTCGTCTTTTACCTCCTCTTTCTCAATGTTTCTCTATCCGTTTTTTTTTTCGTATTTTTGTGAGTACAAGAACAAATTTGCCGCTTTCGCGGCAAATACTTATATCACCGGATAGGGCTCGATGCCCTGATTCACTGTATCAGTGTTTTGGGCTTTGTTGAGTGGCCATGGTCGATGACGAGCTTCGCTCGACCACTTTCTTGTCCATGTTGCGCCTTCACTGTGGTTTTCACCTCTTTTTTTTTACGAGCAGCAACAAATGTGCCGCTTTCGCGGCACACGCCTATATCATCGGACAGGTGTTGGTGCCGGGAGTCCCCTGATTACTGTCTCATACATGGGTTTTGAGCGCTCCGCGCTCTTTTCCCGTGGGACGTGCGCTACGCGCACGTCTTTCTTTAGTGCGCTCCGCGCACTGTTTGTACAATTACAAGAGGCCCGAGACCTGCCAGGTCCGCTCGGGCCTAATAATGCATTGGTTTTATATAGCGCTTTTTTGGACCCTCAAAGACGCTTTACATTATTCATTCACTCCATGGTGGTGGTAAGCTGCTATTTTAGCCACAGCTGCCCTGGGGTAGACTGACGGAAGCGAGGCAGCCAGTCTGCGCCATCGACCACCACCAACCACTCACTCTCTACATTCGACATTCATCGCTTTTATTATTTGCTCAACATGAAGAACCGTCTGGGCTCAATTCAAGCCAAATTTCATGTGGAATCTTCTGCACCTCAGCGTGGGCTTTAAGAGCGGCTCCACTTTAAAGTCATATCTTAAAAGCAGTTTGAATATTGCACTGATTCAACATTTAGTTTAGTTTAGTTTATTTGTTTATTTTAGTTAATCTGCTCAAAAGGAGTGGGCCGAAGCAAAAGGCTTATAAGCTCCACCCCCAAAATTAAAACAATAACATTTTCATTTAACAAAGCATACAAAACACAACAACAGCTGTTTCATTTCTTGTACAATGTCTAGTCCAGAGCGAGTAACAAATGATCATTAATATATTTCTTACAAATTACCAAAGCCAAACATTAGTACATTACTAAAATCACTAGTGTAACTTTACCAGAAGTCACTATTTTAATGTTATAAAGGCTCGTTACTACGCAGCAGTTTATATTATACTTCGTGATCCTGCTACTTCCCAGTTGTCATCACCATCCCCAGTATAATATTAATTTGTGTACAATTTCCTCTTTTTCTTTTTTCTTTTTTTTTCATGTATAATGTATTATGAAAGCCCTACATAGTGTAATGCATTAAAAAGCATGAATACTTATTATACTCCGAGATCTTGCTACTTCCCAGCTGTCATTACCATCCTCAATACAATTTTGATTTTGAGTTTAATTAATTATTATTATTATTTATTTATTTGAGTTATTAATTTATTTGAAAAGGAGGGACAATACATATTAATGAACATTTTCACAAATGTAAATATATAGGCTAATTTCCATCTGGTCTGCAGATGGAACCCTGGCAGGTCGATGTTAAGCATAAGTTAGTAAAAAAACATACAGAGACACTATAGAGAGACAAGGACGAGGACAGTGATCACTTCTTAGAACAAACAGTAGCAAGAGTGGACGGCAAAGGACAATAGAGGAAACAGTCATGGAAAGACATCAACTGTATTGCACAAACCCCAATATTGCACATGCCCTGACAGACCTGATATTGCACTGACCCATATTGCACCATTCTATATTGCACTGACCCACATTGCACCATTCTATATTGCACTGACCCATATTGCACCATTCTATATTGCACTGACCCATATTGCATCATTCTATATTGCACTGACCCACATTGCACCATTCTATATTGCACTGACCCATATTGCACCATTCTATATTTCACTGACCCACATTACACTAACCCCTATTGCATAACCCATATTATACTGACTCTTATTGCACAGCCCGTATTACACTATAATTGTAATTTTGTAATACACCAACTAACATGATTAACTAGACATGTCCCTCAGCCACACTTTTAAATGACTCCTAAAGGTAGGGAGACCTTCCCTCACTGACAGTGGAATACTATTCCAGAAGCTCACTCCCGGATATGACAGGACATTCTGTGAAAAGCTGGTCCACCTAAATGCCAATTCACAATCACCTCTCACAGTGGCTCGAGTCACTTGAGACCCGGCACTGCTAGACTTTTGTTTAATAAACTCACTCAATGGTGGAGGCGCTAGACCATGTATGACCTTGTAGATTAGACAGGCTGATTTATATAATTTAAAATTAGTGAAGTTTAAAAAACTGTTATTTATCTAAAATTTGACAATGGTGGTATGACAAAGGTTTCTTGTCTAATAGACAATTGTCTTGTGTGAAGTATGATGTAGCCCTGCACAGTGTGGTGCATTAAAAAGCCAGAGTGCAGAGCGGGCCATTTGAAGAGGGTAGTAGCTCCCCATCAACAAACCCCCATCCAGCTGCCCTAACATTGCTCCATAGGTTTATTTAGGAACGTCCAGGCTTGGCCCTCTCCATACAGTATCGTCCTACACCCGATTGTCCAGACGCACAACTACGTAACAAGATCATGAAGGTTGTTTTCGACCCAGAAGTATTTTTAATCTACTTTATTCCCATACAGTAGCCACATGCTATGAAAGGTTTGTTTAGCGTTTAGCGAGACAAACTAATATAAAGACTAATGTGTAGACTTTAAGGGCATAAAGGTTGTAATGTAAAAGTGTTGTGACCGTGGGTGTCGTAGGCCGGGCCCTGTGCTGCCGCTCAGAGACTGAAGAGGACGGTCCCGCGCTCAGCCATCAGAGGTCAGTCCAGTTTAGTTCTGTGTGAAAACATAAATACCTCAAAACCGTTCCAATAATGTTATGTTTATATTCACACGCACAGTTTTCTATTTTAATGTATAATATTCACGAACATAACACGATCCACCCGCCATGACACATTTAAGGACTTCCTGTTACAGTAACGACACATGATACTGTTAATTAAAGTCTCCAGTCGATTATGAGTTGTAATGAATGTTGATGCTATTTGTCTGTTGGCTAATGCTAACATGATGTTCTTCCTACAAACATGATTTCATCTAATGTTGTCAAAACAGTGAGCACAGAAGCTAAATAATAATGAGTAATTGACCTTTCGGAAAACCCCGCCTCAAAACGGCAATGATAACAGGACAGGGCATCGTGGCTGGAGAATCGTGACTAATATGTTACCTCGCTGAATAAGAACCACAGCCTCGGGGGAGACAGAGCCACTGCAGCCAGGGGCCGGAGCGGTTTAGGTTTAGCGAGCTGCTGACATAATATTTTTCAATACAAGATCAACAAAAGAAGAGAACTTACCAGGTAGTGCACGAGTGTGACTAGACTGCTTGATTACCCCCCCCCCCCGACCCTTTTTCACGACAGACCGGTGCTTTAGCCCTGATAGGTGTAGTATTATTTTGAACATATCCGTCCCATGCACATTGTAACCCATTCTGCCTGAATCTGGAGGACATCGCGCTGGTATTGCAACAACTAACAGTCACTAACACGCCATTCTCCCCCGTTATGACGTGTTAAACTCCACTAACATTAATTAAAGGGGGGGTATTATGCTTTGTTCAATCCCATAGCCCCAGTCTATAGCACTACAATGATGACGTAACCTTCTGTTGGTCTGTATATGCAGTCAATTAAAATAACTGCCTTGAATAAAATTGCTCTCTCCAAATGGCTGTACTGAACGTCTTGAAATAGGCCTCTGTCTCTTTAAGAAGCTTTCCGACACGCCCCCTTCAGCACACTACTGTGGCATTGAAACAACAACACTGTGCGGGGAGGGGGCTCTGCTGAGCTGAGGAGCAGTGGTCGGGGGCTTGGCTGGTGACGAAAGGTCCAGAGGCGTCTCCAGGAGGTGGGGGCGTTCCTAGGAGGACGGAGGCATAGCTACACCTAAAATGGCCGCCGTCTAAGTTTTTACCGATTACTCAAAAATATGTGAATGAGCCGAGGCAACACTCCAGGCATGTGTTTAATGAGGGAACGACATAATAACATGATGTAAAGCTTGACAAAGTCGATTACCCCCCCTTTAAGGGAGTGGGGCTTTTGCGAAAGGTCAATTGTTCAGTGACACATACATAAAGCTTGTACTGTATTACAAAAACCTCACTGTGCTGCGACTAAATCAACTTGCCTTACATAAGGAGCAGCACAGACAGGATCTTTAGATGTAATAAATGTTCAGTTTGAATCTTGTATTGAGTCGCTCCCCGGTGTGACTGTTTCAGGTATGCTGCGGGTGTCCGTCCACAGAGAGCGGGCCCTGGTCCATGTCCACAGTAAGGCCTCACTGTCACCGTAGCTCAGACTGGGCTCTTTGTGCCTGTAGCTCATGGTCAGGAGCATCCTCGCTGCGGAAATAAATGCCTACTGTCGATAACTTGAAATGACTCAAATGTAAGCTATTGTGATTTAGTGTATTGACCCACATGATGTTTTCCGGGAGGTTTCCGACTTGGTTCAATACAGTATGTTGCTAATGGGGTTGGGTAATTGCACTGTTGACCGTTTTATTTCCTCATCTCCAGTGAGACATTAAACTAGTCAAAACAACTACTATTCTGAATTGAAGTCATTTAAACCTTGTTGGATATTGAGTTTGTGAAGTGTAGCAGGAGGTTTTAGCCTGTTGTGCATGTTTTGAGTTGATGGCGTCACGGTCGCTCAGCGGTTAGCGCTCGTGCTTCACAGCTAGACGGTCCCGGGTTCGATTCCCACCTGGACGGGGCCTTTCTGTGTGGAGTTTGCATGTTCTCCCCGTGTCTGCGTAGGTTTCCTCCGGGTACTCCGGTTTCCCCTACCACTAAAAAAACATGTACAATAGGCCCAGGGACTGCAGGTGGAAATTAGCACAAGTGCTATAACCTGGTACAATGCATCTCTCCTCCCTGAGGCTAATGCAGATTGTACACTGTCCCTGTTCAAATAAATAAAATAAATAAATGGGGGAAACGTTGCAAACTATTAATCTATTGTTCTATATAAATGTAACTTCTTTACAAGAATGTATTGTTTCATTATCGGGATAATCCAGATGAAATGCTTGATTTGCAATATTTCTGATTTGGGTGAAGCATGATTGCACTACTTACTTGAAGTCGAAGGCAAACATTGTTTTACGTACCAGGTGCCGAAAAGAAAATTACAGTTGATGCTATTGGTCCAGGGAAAGGATAAGTGACCCCATATTTTTATTTTTTTATTTTACATTTTTAAAATAATAATCTGATCAAAACTACTCAACCTTGGCTGTCAGATCAGCAGCTAGTCACCTCGCTTGAAGTCATGAAGATGTTCCATGTCTAAAATTGAATTGAAAGAAAATGACCCCTAATGTGTGTGCAGTCCAGAAGGTCCACGAGCTGCCGGGGGAACATTGCCCCCACAGGCCTAAACGGGCACAGCGCCACCATGTGGGGTCAACTCACGGCTGCTACGTGCAGGTAAACGCCACCTCGCCGCGGAACAAACGTATCCGAGATATCCGTCAATGTTCTGCCTAATGTGTGTGTGTGTGTGTGTGTGTTGCAGGTGTGTCTGACCTCTGACCCCGGGAACCTCTGCCGGACCCGAACCATCCGGAGCAGCAGAACCTCGTGCGAGCAGAGGCTCACCCTGTAAGTCCGATGTTTACAGGTTTATGAGGCAAAAGCTAAACTAAATAGGCTCTGTGCGCGGAATCGTTTTTGCTAACTTGACATGTATTGGAGTAATATTTGACCAATTCAATGAATGTTTAATTAAACGTTTTATTATTGCTTATGCGTCCTGAATATTTTTGTTCTCTGTGCAGGTGTGTGGGCGGGGGCTCGGACATCCGCTCCCGACTGGTGCTGTCTCTGGTCAGGTCACACCCGCACAGGTCAGTAATACTATTACTCTACTCCCCCCCAGAGGCCAGAAATAACAGGGCCACTACCTCCAAATCCTTTTACTCAAGTAGAATTAAAAAAACAAAAAAAACTTAAACTAAACTAAACTTGGTGAACATTGTTCGAGAGATAGAATCATTTTTCTTTGCTTTTATAGGCAGGGCTGTCAGGTCCGCGGAATTGGGCGTTTTTTTAAGCCATTCCCCGGGTGAAAAAAACTGTCTGCGTTTTTTTGCTGTTTTCAATGTAAAATGCCATTTCTATCTTATTTTTTGATCAAAATCACTATTTCGAATGACAAAATCTCAAATCCAAGGCTCTGTGAACTGCTTTTTCAATAAGAGGGAGAAAGGGGCGGTTTCTCATCGTCGCGGGAGCACATCTGTTTACTGGTAAACCGCGTTTTTTCAGATATTTTTGGCCGGGTTTGGCGTCCCAGACCTGGCAACCCTGTTTATAGGACAAAGATAATTTTGATACAGCAAATAACTCAATAAAAATTAGTAAAAGTTTTTAAACATAACGTTTTAGTGCTTTCCAGATGAACTCGCAGTGGAAAGAGTATTCAAGTTAAGTGTCTCATTGTGTGCTGAATGATTTGGTTTGTTTGTTTGTTTGTTTGTTCTGTTTTTCTTCATCAAATGATTTTCCTGCAGGTCTGAACGCTGTGCTCTGATTGGCTGCATGAGCTTTGGAGTCAACTCTCTGATCGCAAAGGTATTCTCATCCAGGCAACTCGGGGGCGTTCGCTGGTATCTGGTATCGAGTTCTCACCTCAGAGCGTTCCAGCTGCTAAAGCAACTCAAATATGACTTTTTCTAAAGGTTTACAAATGACACACAACTTACATCTACATCACTGAGAGGGTTACTGCTCCCTTCGGGTGAAACAGAAGCTCTCGGCCATTTAAATGAGATTGTCTCATTTACATCTGAAAAAAGTATTTGTTTCATGTATTTGTCAAATATGAAAAGGCAAAGGAAGTGATTTATTGCTTCAGAAAATTCACAGAGGACGTTAACGCTTTTAAACTGAGCTGAACTCACTGTGATTATGACATCAGTCACTTTTACTTTTTCGCTTGTTGGTTTATAATCATTACTGATGCAGCTTTTATTCTGTCCCTTTTATATTGTTCAAATCAAATCAAATCGTTTTTATGTTAGATATTGTGAGTTATCTGGCTGGTGTTATTAAAGTTTTATATATAAGAGCCAGTCTTTTGAACGGCTCTTTGAAATTAACGGATCCTAAAGACTCCTAGTAAACAGGCCATACATTCCATCACTACTGCTTTCAAAACAAAAGTGATGTTGCCTCCATCTATACTAACACTTATCCATAATTATTTCATTTTTACTCCATTAGTCAGTCATGATTGACTTCTGTTTATGAATGGGGAAAAGGGAAAAAGCACAGAAGAACATATATATATATATATATATATATATATATATAAAACATATATATACAACATTGGCGATAAACAGGAAGTACTTTCCCCATCAGCTTGAACGTAGCCCCACAGTGCCACCCGTTGGTCTCTCTCATCGTGGTCTGGAAAGGTTTATTCTGAAGGAAATTGAAAGAAGCATATGCCGCCATTACTACGTCCGATAGAGTGACTGTTCCTTTATCTGTGTTGCCCTGTAGCCGGTGAGCGGCTGGTTCTACTTCTTGAGCCCCCGGTTTGGGTGGCGCAAACACCTGAGGAGGACCCCTCCACACGCTCCCACGGCAGGTAAGGAAGGGGAACACATGCGCTGATACATCTCTACAGTCAATCAATACCTTTGTAATAGTTGAAAACTTTGTAGTAGTTTTGATAAGAAAGTTACTCTGAGATACCGGAACCAGGGATGGTTGGTTCTGGGTCGCTTTATCGTCTGTCCGGTGTGTCCAGTTTTTGAAGGTGCCGATAAATGATGCAGAGGAAGGACGGACATTTCCATAATGACATGTTTAGCTGAGGATGGTTTCTGTGCAAAAGGGCCAGTTTTACTTTAATCTTTGCTTGAGGCGTGCTAATGTGATGTTGGGAAGATAAATGGATATCTAGCCCAATTGCTTATTTACATGCAGTAACTCGCTCGAGGACGAATCCATCTGAGGTGAAATAAATGAAACATGCACAGACTTTATACGTTTGTTGTAGGGATGTCAAGATTAACCGGTTTTACGATTACCACGATTATAAAAGGACGCGGTAGGTTATCCGTAAGAATTTCAGAAGCCACGGTTTACCGCGGACATGTTTCACGCGGACGCACGAGCCGCTGACGCCATAAACCGTAAACTCACTGGTAGTTGAGCGAGGCAGAAGGACGCTCTCCTCCAGTGTTGTATCCACCCAAAGACGATTGAAGTCAGCAGAGTGGGACGTCTTTAGGATCCAAAACATGACCACGGCGTTGTTGTTGTCGATGGACGTCCGTTATGCAAACCCTGTCGTCAGAAAGTTGCAGCAAAAGGCGCTGATATCGGCTACGTCGAATATAAACTACATCTTGGAGATAATCCTTCGCTGTGAATGTCCAGGTCAAGGTAACGAACTGCATACTTCCCAAAAACGTTGTCCAAATGTTAGGAAATAGCCACAACTGGCTCAGGATGTAAACAAAAGGGTTACACGCTCCGCTCTGCTTCAGCAACAGAAAGGAAAGTGAAACCGCACATGTGGAGATCAGCTGTTAAAGAGTCTCCTTAGTCACTTAGTAAACACGTTTCATTCTCTGTTCATCAAAATAATTAAGCAACAGCTTAACTTTCGAGAGCATAAAACAGAGCCTAGCTTGTGGCCTAATAATATATAGTAAAATAATTATGATAATTATGGTCATTATAAAGAAGTACTTAGAAGTTGTTTTTGTATTCAATGTAGGCCTATTTAGTTTAATGCAAAACGATCTTAAAGCATTTTTCATTTTTAGAAACAGTGAATGTTTACAAGTATTAAAAAACTTTTTAAAGACAAAAACTAAAAATTTCATTCGGGGAATAATCGTGAATAATCGTAAAATCGCAATTTTTCGTTTCACAATAATCGTGACTCAAAAAATTGAAATCGTGACACCCCTAGTTTGTTGCAATAAGGAGTATAGCTTTTGGGCATTGAAAAGGCACGATCCGTGGCTGTGAGGAATAATGCATGTGTGTGCTCCCTGGACCCAACTTTGTGGATCATTCTTAAGGCCTTCTTTCGAAGTTTGATTATGTGTATTGTATATGTGTTGCCCCAGACTTCCGTGCAGCAGGTAGATAGAATGAGTGTCTCGCTCTGCCCAGTAGAGTCTAATCTTTGCTCTTTGGGTGTGATTTCATTATAGGCAGTCGTCGATGGCCGTGTCGCTTCTGCCCTTTTCCCCTCGGCGATGTTCGCAGAAGGACATGAACTTTCCTACTGCCTTTTGTGCTTGTAGCTGACATCTTACTTGAGTGCGTCCCTATGGGGTCTATGGGCATCTCTGTGCTGGGCTCCCATGTTGCCGTGGAAACCAGCGGCTGCTCTCGGTCACGTGACCATACCCCCTCCTGTTTCTTTAATGTGAAGTCGCGCACGGGGAAAAAAGCCTCTCAGACTGACTTGGGACACACTTGGACTCGCCGCTGTTCCCCGTACGCGCCGTCGCCCGCTGTGATGACCTGCCACCAACGAGCCAGCGTCGGGAAAGCCTCCTTCTCGCGGAATTCTACAGTTTTTGAGGAAACATCTTGAGCTGCTTGTCCAGATTCACTTTTGTTAAATCCGTGGGGTTAGCTATGGAAAGACAGTTCTCTTACTAAGCTCTGTGACGACTTGAAGCTTTTTTCTTTTGTTTTGTGTCTTTGAAAACTCTCCTCTGCATTTGAGCCATCCTTAAGCTAGTGCTGAAGGGGTTAAAGCTGTCAGGAGCAGTGGGTGACCGTCCAGGATCCTGGTCTGCAGGAACCAGCTGGAGCATTAGCCTGTTGTGCTTGTTTTTTTTGGTTTTGTTTTGTTTTAAGAAGGTCTAAAGGATGTTCTGGAGAAATGCTGTTTGGCCGTTCGACGGTGCGTTCAAAGACACTGACAGTGATGGTTTTTTGCTCACAGCGGCAGAACACACTGCCTCCAGCCGCGCAGGTCCCGCCTCCTTGGAGTCCAGCGGCCAATCCAAGTCCAAGCTGGCATCAATCGATGGGCGTGGCGCACCAGAGGAACACACTTACGCCAGCTACAGCTCAACACGGCGCAACGCTAACCTCAGCGCTAACCCCAGCGCTAACCCCAGCGCTAACCTCAGCGCTAACCTCAGCGCTAACCCCAGCGCTAACCCCAGCGCTAACCTCAGCGCTAACCCCAGCGCTAACCTCAGCGCTAACCCCAACGCTAACACAAGAAGAGCAGACAGCGGCAGCCTCGCGGTGAGTGTGAGCTCCTTCTTTTTCCGTGTTGCTATAATTCGATGACTTTTTATGTATGCAGTAATGTGTAACAATTACAAAACTGGTAAATAGATTATTATTACTTCATCGTGTAAATATTTTGAAGCTGAAAAATCACCTTTTTACCAATTTAGAAAAACAACAGACAACTCCAAAGTCTGCGGGAAATATAGACATGATTTAGAGTTGATCTAAAGCAGAGAAGACTGTGGTCCGGTTGTTGGTTCTGTGGGAAACAAGACGTTCTCTGTGGAAAAACCAAGTGGGGCAAAACTAAAGTAATCCGCTTACTTTTGAAATAAAGTAATCAAAGAAGTAACTAGATTACTTTTAGAAGGAGTAATCAGTCTTACAACACTGATTGCTGATCAGTCAGATTCTGATGCTAACGCACAGACAGCCATTGATACTAAAACTGATAAAAGAATAGGTTTGTTTTGGAGCAAGGTGAGAGTTTTTAGAACAAAGATGGTACGATTGAACGTGTTTTAACGGGAAGTTTGCTGGTGTGGTTTGGCAGTGTTTACATCATATGACCACTCCCTTCTGAAAAGGACAGTTAACCCTCGTGTGGTCCTTGGGTCATTTTGACCCGAAAGCCACTGAAGGATTTTTGTAAAAATCCATCCATTCATCTTCTTCCACTTGTCCGTTGCCGGGTCGTGGGGGCAGCTGTTGGAGCTGCACCAGCCCCTATAGCGCCCCCTGCAGGTGGTGGGTCCACAGAAGGACGGCCTCATGGTTCTAACCGGGCCTGTTGGTCTCTCATAAGGGGCTTCTGAACCGCTCTTTGTCTGACCCGTCAACAACGATGACGAAGACGAAGAAGAAGAAGATTAGGGTCTTTAAAGGGTGCAAAATTGAAGGATCACACGAGGGTTAAAACCGCATCTCGGATTATTGGATCTTCTCTGCCTCAGATACAGGATTTATACACTAAGCACTGTGAGGAAAAAGGCTCACAGTATTATGGAGGACCCAGGTCATCCCGCACATTCCCTCTTCAGGCTCATGAACATTAGCCTAAAGGAGAGCTGAGAATTTTATATTTTTATTGCTTTGTTGTGTTGTATTGATATTTTTAATCAATACAACACAACAAGATTAGTTTCTTGTTCAGCGGAGAGAGCGCCAGGGCAAAACCTTTGTCGTTACTTTGGTACCTTGTACTTGACGCATATGACAAGTAGAACTACTCCCATTATGTTATATATTTGGCCTGCTGCTTGATTTAACCCCTGAAAAATTACCAAAGAAGAGGCCTAGTGCATCTTTGGTGACGCAGTACAATATCATTAAGTAATTAAATAAGTGCTTCATTTGAAATTACGTTCAGGTGTTGTTGGGTTAGTCCTGAGCCGCTACGACTGAGCCGTGCTGCCATTGTGGGCCAACCTGACCAGCATGTTTTTGGAGGTAGGGGAAACCAGAGTACTGCCTTCAGCGGTCCTCAGAAACGGTGCAGCACCTCCTGGGTTTGTCCCTGTTTCAGAGCGTGGTGTCCTGCACTGGTCAGCTCCTCCCTCCTTGTCCTCCTGCTCAGCTCCCTCCGCTCCACAACAGTCTTTCACCATCTTCTGGGAAGAGCGTAGCAGACAAATATAATCCGTCTTATTCTTCAGTGAACAAACATTGGTAGGGATAGAAGATTTGTGAAGCTTAGCTGTGAGTCCTCGTTTGTCCCATTTTGTTTCCTGTAGCTCCTCTTGTGACACCTCCACTGTGCTGCAGGTGTGTGTGTGTGTGTGTGGGGGGGGGGGGGGGCAGTGTTTCAGAAGAAGACATGTGTAGATCTCAAATGTCTTTAGCTCATAGGTTGTTTGTTTACTTAAAAAAGAAAAAGATGGGTCCTTCACGGTTCGTATGGGCTCTGCTGCTTTACAAACGACCCTAAAACACACGACAAAGATGAGACTTTTCCACTGTCTCTGATAGATATTTAAGTTAAGTTCACATGAATTTCCCTCCCCATAGATTCCCGTTAATCCCTGTGGAAAATTCCCCATGTTGAAATTAGCGCAATTTTGCAACCCTCGTCTTGACTCAAGTATGTTCCAGTAAATGCAAACAAAAACTGTGAGCCATTTGTAAAACGAATCAAAAATTAGGGCTGGGCAAAAAAATCTATTTGAATTAGAAATCGATTCATTTTTTGTTTTTTACATTTTTTATTATAATTTGGGTTTAAAACCATTTGTTACAAACTTCACAGTGACTTTTCAGTTTCTTCCAGTCATTGCTCTGGCTATTTTTCATGCACTTTAACTAAACACATTTAAAATATATTTACAGCAGTTATTTTGCTATTAAAATCTTTCATTCATTTCAAATCACGACTTAAACTGAACTTTTAGGCTGCTGTGTTTACAAAGAACGTGTAAATCTCAGGCCTCTGTGATTTTGCCTGATATAAATACCCTGACAGCGTAGTGCAGCTCGACCTTAAACACGTGTAGTGTGAGCCGTGGGCGATGGCTGGAGAGGCCCGGAAGTGACAGCAGCAGAGTGGCCATCGCAACCTACGCCACTTTACTCCGGCCTCATCAAACTTTCAGGACATCAATATTTCACATCTCCACATCTCAGAATGTAGGGGGTGAGAAAAGCAGCTCCCTCTGAGTGTATCTTTAACTGGGACAGAGCGTTTAATCGCAGTTCAATCACAAGGTAAAGACGACGCCTCGGTGAGCTCAAATTAAATATATCTAATTAAAAAAAAATGTCAGTGGAATTATTTTGAAAGAAGTTGGATTAGATTTTCAAGGATTAAGTGCTATGATATATTTAATGGTATAAAAGGTGCAATAAATGTTTTTTTTTTTGTTTTGTTATTCACTCATATCAGTCATCTTCAATGAAGGTACTTGATTCATCTTCTGTACTCAGTGGTTGAAGTCTTCGAACGTTTCGCCTCTCATCCAAAAGGCTTCGTCAGCGACACTTTGGACGCAGCTGAAGATATAGACCAACGGGGAGGAGTTAGGGTTGGCCCGGCTCCTCCCCTCTAATCACAGCTACTCTCACCTGTGGGTAACAGGTACACATCTATAGATTACAACATTTAAAACAATACGGCCCGCATCATACATACATACTATACAATATATCATTAGGACTAAATAAATAAATATCAGTTAAAAGCTAAACTAAAAAGGTGGGTCTTGAGCCTGCTCTTAAACACATGAGCGTTCTCTGTGGTCCTGAGCTCCTCCTCAGGTCGTTCCAGAGGCGAGGGCCATAGTATTGGAAAGACGCCTCGCCGTGAGTCTTTCTGTTGACTTTAGGAGTAACTAGGAGACCCCTGCCCGAGGAGCGAAGGGGCCGTGAAGGTTCATAAGGTAAAAGCAGTTCTGACAGATAAGAAGGACCAAGGACCACTAAGACATTTAAAAACCATTAAAAGAACTTTAAAATCGATCCTGATTTCGCCTCAGGATCAAAACAAGGCGTTCAGCAGGTTTCTTACACCAGCCTAATGTCGATGTCCTCCTTTTTGTCTCTGTTCAAATGCAGGACTGTCTGAAACTTTGCGAACAGCCAAACAAATCTCTAACGGTTTCATATCGATACAATCACAGAGCACGGTGTCACGTCAGGAACCAGATCATTGTTTTAATCTTTTTCATGTATTTGTTTGTTTGGTCCGGACTGCACATGCTAATGGACACACGTGGAACGCATGCATGTGAGCGTGCCACACCAGATTCTTGAGCTTATCCCCCACACGCACTCTTAAACACACCCTATTGTACATGTTTTTAATGGTAGAGGAAACCGGAGTAGACACGGGGAGAACATGCTATAACTACAAAGGCTCCATCCAGATATTTCCTTAAATGTACTTAACAAGAATGTACCTGCTGCTTCTTCTCTAAGAGGATTTTCTTCTTGTTGCCGTCTATCGGAAGTATTTTTGTCCCGTTCCAAATGTACATTGATTGAACCCTCAGTTTCATCTGCATTCTTCTACGTTTGAAGTCTGAACCGTGTTGCTCTGGACTCCTTGTAAGAGCGGCACGGTGGCGCAGCACTGAGCACCCGTGCCTCACAGCTAGAAGGTACCCGGGTTCGATTCCCACCTATGGAGTTCGCATCTTCTCCCTTTGTCTGCATAGGTTCCCTCTGGTTACTCCGGTTTCCCCTACCACTAAAAACATGTACAATAGTTTAATCTTCCCACCAGCTTCATTGAGGATGGCTCAAATAGAGATCATTTGCCTACTGAGATGAATAAAGTATAGCTTAGCTGAGTATCCCTAAATGGCGCAGATGGTTCACAATAGTCCCTGCTCTCCGGCCGATGCTTCGTACAAACACTAACCGCGTGTCTCACACATCATATCTGTCTTTTCTCTGATGGGTTAATACGCTTGTCAACCGGAGCACTCGTCTCTGATCCCAGACAGGGCCGTTTCAAGATATTTGGGGGCCCTAGGCAAAGCAGCGAAGTGAGGCCCCAAGTCCTCCCTCGGGAAATTGTTTTAAATTCAGATGGGACTCCTTGTATTCTGGTGCATTTTCAGAGTCATGAATTACTCTGTCGTGTGCTACACAAAGTGGCCACTACAGTAAAGGACACAGTCAATGAGGCATCGTTATTTTTGTCCTCCTTTTGAGCTAACTGCTCAAATAAACTAAAAACTAAACTTTGTCAACAAGGCAAAAAAAAAGGTGGAAAAGTATAATTATTCTCCCTTTGCAGAAGCTACAGTGACAGGAAGTGTCAGAAGGGAAGAACTTCACATCCCATAATGCCACAGACATCGGGGGCCCCCTTCAGCTGGGGGGCCCTAGGCAGCTGCCTACCTCGCCGACCCCATTGCGACGGCTCTGATCCCAGATACACGTCTTAGTGAAGAATAGGAAACGCGTGTATTCTGGCCAGTCTACCTCGGGGGCAGCTGTGTTCAGAAATACAAAAGCCTAAAATGGAACCAAAATAGGACAGTCAGGGCCCCGTGATTGTATGTTTGAGATGTAGACAAAGATATAATATATAAATCTCAGTCAGGTGTAGTAACCTCTGTGATTTTGAGACTCATTGCTGCTTCTCATGATATGGATATTGCGTCGCCTGAGGACTTGGCGATATGTGGAGCAGACCTGTACAGTTTGGAGAGCGGTGGCAGAGCGGAGGCCCTATCGGCAGGAAACAGCTTTTGTTTGTGCCACGGCCGCTTCCTTTTTCCCACAGTGCGTCCCTCGCTATGGGCCGGGACTGAGCGCTGTGTGCGGATTCGGCTCCAGGACTCCCCCCCCCGATCCTCAGCCATGTTTTTGTCTGGAGCCGCGGCGCTTTGGCCGAGGCTTCGCCGTGGCGGTTCGTCCTCCACGTGGCCGCTGGTCTGAGATGTACACGCTCCACCGTCTGTGTCGGACCTGCATCCAGCACAGCCTGCCCCAGGTTTGGACTTTCACCTTATCGCAGCTTCACGTGACGCGGTATCCACATCCAGAGGCGGTCAGTGGTTAAATACGGGCGGGCTTTTGGGGATCTGTACTTTACGTGAGTTGTATGTTTGTCGAGAACCTTTGGATAAGATAAATATAATGCTTTCTACTAGGGCTGAACGATTTTGGAAAATAATTGCGATTTTTTTCTTCAATATTGCTCTTCTCATGTATTTTTCACCTAACACAAGCGATAAATCAGTCTGTTTCATAATAAACAATAATAGATTAACTTGACTTGCGCTGCACTTCTTACAAACTGTCTGAACTTAACAGGACAGTCTTTAAGTAAAAGATCAAACTCACTGATCCGGTCGGTAACATCAGCCACTAAAGTGCAGGAAGAGTAAGAACAAACGTCTGCTTTAACTAGTTGGAAAGGTTTTAGGAAATCAAACTCCCAATTAATACAAAATAAACTATTGATTATTTTGGCCAGTCAAATCCCGGTCTGAGCTGCGACTCGTAGTTGCTTCAGATGTTATTGATGGACACGGAGAGGCCAGACGGAGCACACGCCAAAACTTTAACTTTGGACAATATGAAGAAAGAGAAGGACATTGACATAAGGAGACGGCGACATGAGGCCAAACACAGACACTTTACTTTCTCTTTGACTCGCAGCCGTTTAGAGACATTTCAGCTTAAACAGCAAAATAAGACCTGCCTCGGGCCCTAGTTACCAACACTTTTCATACAGCAGTATCTGGCGTCTGTACCTATGGAGCATATGCGGCAGATGCAAAGGTAATTAAAGGCACATCGCCCCCGCGGATACTTTATGGCAGGGGTGTCAAACGTACGGCCCGCGGGCCAGAACCGGCCCGCCAGTGGGTTCAGTCCGGCCCACGGGATAAATATGCATTATTAAAAAAAAAAAAGTTTTTTTTTTTTTTTTTAAGGGGCGCCTTGTAACGGCTGCCCTGGTGCGTTTAGTGCATGTGCGCAAACGCACCGAGTAAAATTCCTAGTTGTGAACCTGTTAATAACAATGGCAATAAAAACCTATTCTGATTCTGATTCTATTAAAGCAGAATAAACTTCATTTTAAAATTTGCAGTTCTTATATTGTCCGCTAGGGGCGCTGTGTTTGAGTCAGTTCTATCGCTTTACCTGCTTGTTCTGTTGACTCTGGCGCCCTCTTCAGTGAAATGTCTTTGTCAAAAAAGAGAAAAGTGGACCTCTTCCTATATTTATACAGTGATCCTTGTTGAATGTTTTTACATTATTTTATCGATTGATATAATTGATAAATGTTGACATCTCTTTTGCAAGAAAAACATAAGACTGTTGAAAAGAGGACCATTCACTCTAATGAATACTATGTAGCACTTTGAGAAACGTGTAAAGTGTAAGCTGTTGTTATTATTATTCATTTATTGGAAAAAAAAAATATTTTCCTGTTTACATTATATGTGGCCCGCGACCCGCCGTGGCAGCTGAATTTCGGCCCACGACCCAAAATGAGTTTGACACGGGTGCTTTATGGTCATGAACCGTCATTATGCTTTTGAGAGAAGTTCTTTATCCACAACATTCCCAAACATAAGCCTAAACTGAGCCACAAACGACTCTTTACTCTTTACCAGCAGCACAGGCTCACCTATATCTCTGTGGAGGCAGAGACGTGTGAATCCGGAGGTGAGGGAGTGTCTGTGATCATCAGAGCGTGTAGCAGCAGCGAGAGAACGGCGTGATTAGCGCTGCGGCTAACACAATGCTAACGGAGAATAAAGCAACAGTCCTTCGCGGTGGCTGCAGGACAAACGCTGATATTTTCACTGTATACTTTGCTGCCATATCTCGCTGCTTCATTCACTTCCAAAATCGCGACAAATGCGATTAATCGTTCAGCCCTAGTTTCTACCGTAAAGGTTCCGGAAGCCAAAAGGGAATTTGTCCGTGCGTTTGGTTCATTTTGAAAAGCCTTACATTTCCCCCTCCAGGACAGTAGGTGGCGCATGTGCAGACGTACTGTCAAACGCCACTGACTCACGACAGGGAAGAAGGATGGTCCCTGTTCGTTTTCCCCGTACGACTTGTGAATTCGGACGCAATTTATTTTTTAAAGCAAAAACAACTTTTCAGACCATGTTAGAGTTATCTCGTCAAAAACAGACCCGGAGCTGTGTTTGGAGCCACTTGCGCATCTTTGAGTAATCTCTAAATCTTCCCTGTGGCTGTTTTTAGCGTCTCCAGGAAATGCTCTCCTCACCTCTCCATCTCTCCATCTCTGGCTAAGCTTCACCCTTCCATCGCAAAGTGAACACACTCAACACAGCGCCACATGTTTTCTTTTCTTTTTGTTCTCTATATTGAAATAGCTATGGAGCCAACCCCTCCTCTGGCTCCCCTTCACTGGGCAGCTGTTTCAATAAAGAGAAGTGAAGTGTTTCCACATTGCGACATGAATGCAGATCCAGAGAGTGAGGGGTAAGGAAAGCATTTCCCGCGCTGCTAAGAACAGCCACTGGGGAGGTTTCCACGAAATACCTCAAAGATGTGCGAGTGGCTCCGAACACAGCTCCAGGTCCGTTTCTGAACAAACGGAACAACATTGTGACATGGTAGAAATCTCTAATAAATCGATTTTGCGTGAAAAAAACGTCCTTTCATTCTGTTTCTTTCTGCTATGTGATTTTATGAATTGTTAGTATTTCTTTTAATGGGTTTAGACGATAATAACGATTCATCAATTAATGGATTAGTCATGAACCCCCCCTAGTCTAGAGCAAAAGTATTGACTGTTTGGAGAAATACTTACAGTAGCATAATACAATAAAATAACCACTGCTGAAGCCAATAGTTTGTATTTTAGTTTAAGAAATAACTGATGTAATATATTTGTAATGATCAGATCACTTCAGGTGAGTGGTTTCATGTTAATGTAACCAAGAGCCTGTCATAAACCCAAGGATCAGTAGTGTAGAAAAGTCTAGTGATCCTTGTTCATCCATTAGTTTATCGATAGACATAATTGATCTGTAATATCAGGAAAGGGGCGAGTGCATCAATGGTCTGCTCTTCAAAGACTGGGCTGAGCTTACATGGAATAAATGAGCTGAGACTGGCTTGTAGAAGTAGTGAAAGCAGTGAAAGCAGTGAAAAAAGCAAAATAAAGTCCGAGGCACTCGAGTCATGCAGCAACAAAATTAAAAGTCCTTTATTGAGAAGCGGACTACCCCTTTCGACCGCACAGGTCAGGGCATGTACAATTGATCACAGGTGTGGAGATTTTTAAAAAGAGAGATCAATGCTAAGTGATCAAGAACCAAATGATCAAGGGCAGACAGATAAACAACAATACAATAAACTGTCCCGGCCAGGACTAACACGAGAGACCCAGAGAAGAAACGTGAAGTATAATATGAGGACATAATACATCCACAAATGGACACTGGAGGCAAAATCAACAACATTTTCACTGAGAAAAAGCCACTTTTAAGAAAGTCTCTTGGTATCGGTAAATATCGAATATCGGCAGATACTCAAACTCCAGTATCGGTGGCAAAAAGGTTGGATCAGTGCATCTCTAGTACAAAGTATATGATTTAAAGAGCCTGTGATCAACAAAGGCTAAATGTAAAAGATTAAATAAAATAAAATCCCCTCAGTTGGTGAGTGAGGATCTGGCCCTCGGTGGAAGAGGGTTTCCCGTCCGATGTCGTCTGAGCTCCATCTCACACGGGTTTGTAGCTCTGGAACAGAGGAACATCCGCCTGGACTGCGGCACATGTGTTATTCATGTGTGGCTAGTGCGGGCGGAGTGACAGGGTATATTTAGTGACACTGGTCAATGTTTGATGAGCTGCGGTTCCCAGGGGCCCGCGCTGTCCCCCCCCCTCCTCCCCAGCCTGGCTGCGGTTTACTCCCACTGTCCTCGTTGCTTCTAAGTAAATACTCAGAAATCACATTCCAACCACCGACATGCTCAGTTCAGCTCGTGTTAAAAGATGTGTCTTTAAAGGAACAGGCTTTTCCAGACTGAGATGTTCTTACCGGAGCTTGGACGAGTTGATACCGGTCTGGTCTTTGTGCCCGCGGTCGCTTCTAACTTCACCCCCGTTTGGGGCCATAGGGATACATTGGGAGAGGCCAAATGCTAACAACATCTTTGGTCTTTTTGCGTGGCTGAGGGCACGTGTAAAGACCAAACGGGTACAGAACAGCTCGTCTAAGCTCGAGTAAGAACATCTCTCAGTGTGGAAGAACGGTTCCTTTCACAGAGTCTTGAAGCTCTCGAGTGAGGTGGCCCGTCCACAGTCCAGGGCCTGCGACCAGTGTTAATTTGGACAAGATATTTTAATTTAGTTTTAGTCTTTTGACGAAAATGTAATTCAATTTTAGCCAAGTTTTAGTCCAAAAAATATCTTCAATTTTAGTTGAGATTTAGTCGAATAAATTTAAGACACATTTAGTCGACTTTGTATTAATAATATTCATTATAATCATATTTAATGGAGGTCCTGCTTCATGGAGCTGCTCCCTCATGAACAAAGCTCAGAGCTGTTCCTTTGGCAGTGAATTTACATGATATGAGGCTCTTTCAGACGGTCAATAGAAGTTTGGATGATTTTAGTCTCTCCTTTCCATTTTTATTTAGTCTCATTTTAGTCGACTAAAATATCTGGACATTTTAGTCATAGTTTTAGTCGCATGAAAAACTTTAAATTTAGTTTTAGTCCAATTTTAGTCGTCAGAAAAATCACTTTGACTAAAATTAAGACTAAATATTTTACTGCAAAGGTTCTGTCTCGCCTCTGCACTGAGACAGTATTGTGGAAGTCCATAAATCCCACTGCCTCGCCCCGTCCGTCAGCACTGGGAGCACACTGCACTCTGAATGTTTTGGTCAATTATTGATGTCCTTTTTTCTCACTCGAATAAACACATCACACACGCTTTACTCACCGCTGCATCCGGACGGGTTCTGTCACCGAGGAGAGGGAAATGTCCGCTGTGTAAACTGAGCATTAAAATCTCGTTTAATACTTGGGACTCCGGGTCATTGGCACGTTTATACTTTATACTTCAGTCATTTGAAACATTTCATCAAATACTTCTTTGTTGTTTTTTTTTATCATGATATATAAAGTTATATCTATTGTACTAAATTGTTTTTAGTTACAAAATACCAAATAATATTCAGTGGGCTGCATATGTATTCCTTTCGACATGTTGCCCCGCTATGGACCATAAACATAAATGTATGTAATTGAAATGTGATGTGAAAGACACACACTAAGTGACACACAATCGTGAAGTGAAATTTATAGATGATTTTGAACTTTTTTTTATAAATAAAAAACTGGAACCTCTGTCTCTACCAGTCCTTCAGATCTTGAGACTGGATTTTTTTTTACACATTCTTCTTTGCAAAACAGCTCAAGCTCAGTTAGATTAGACAGATTCTGGATTGGATTTAGGTCTGGACTTTGACTTGGCCTTTCTAACACAGGGATATTTTTAGTTTTCAAGGCAAGGCAACTTTATTTATACTGCGCATTTCGTACACAAGGCAACTCAATGCGCCAGGGCAACCATTCCATGGCTTTATGTTTAGAGTCGTTGTCTTGCTGGAAGGTGAACCTCCGCCCCAGTTTCAGGTCTTTTTCAGACTCTAACATGTTTTCGTCCAAATGCCCTGTATTTGGCTCCATCTATCTTCCCATCATCTCAAACCATCTCCCCCGTCCCTGCTGAAGAAAAGCACCCCAGAGCATGATGCTAGCACCGCCATGTTTGACAGTGGGGGCGGTGTTCTCAGGGGGATGAGCTGTGTTACTTTTACACCAAACACAGTGTTTTGCATTTAGGCACAAAAGTTCCATTTTGGTCTCGTCCGACCAAAGCACCTTCAATCAATCAAGTTTTATTTCTAAAGTTGTAATTTCTTACAACAACCAAAGTTGACCCAAGCGCCGCACACAATAAAAATGAAAATACAACATAAAAAGGAGTACAATTTCATTAAAACAGACCATCCACAACAGTTGCCACAGAACAAATGCCTTTTTAAACAGGTGAGTCTTTAGTTTCGCTCTGAACAGGGGCACGTAACTCGAGCGGCAGCGAGTTCCAGAGTTTTGGACCTGCCACAGCAAAAGCCATTGGATCCACTGTCTGAGGTCACACAGAGGTCACGGTGAACACACATGTTTAAAGTACTGTTTAAAAATTATTCTTACTTTTAATCCAGTTCCAAAAAAGGTAGTGGAGTCGAAAGTACAGATACCTGCGCTATAAAGTATTCATCTTTTTACTTTTATCCTCTGCTACATACATTATTATAGTGTACATTATTCTACACAAAAGTAGAATACTACTTTTTAAAAGCCTGAATAATACCTGATAGAATCAAGTCATTCGTTTGCTCCAGTATCGCCGTAAAGCTACAAAATGATCTTTAATTCTCCTCTTTAGTGGAGGGCTCGGTTGCCCCTGGGAGCAGGACTCTCTGTGCTCATTGTCCTGGGCCTAAACCCCCGCAGGAGTCCACACAGTCTCCACAGAAACATCCCAAGTATCCAGTGTAACCTTTAGAGCCCACAGCGGAACAGCCTGACAGACAAGGTCCAGGGCAGCATGGGCTGGGGCCTGTCACCCCCTCGTCACCCCGGGCTGAAGAGCAACTAGCAACTGCGCCTTTGGCCCACAGATACAGAAACAGTGTCTAGGAGTAATCATGGACCTGAACTTCAACAGTCCCATCAGAGCAATAACATCAGCAGCTTTTAAAACATAAACAGAACTACTCAAATCTAATGAACCAGACTTGTGTATAATCTCGATCTGTCGCCGTACTAGGACCGCTGTGATTGACCGAGAAAAGGACAGACGGGGGGAAACCTTTGAATCCACCATTAGACAAATCCATGTGTTGGTGAGACGACTGTATTGGCTGCTCACTGACATCCAGAACGCTGCTGCTCCAGTCCTGACTTGAACCAGGAAATAGGACCATATTAGTCCAGTGCTCTGGTCTCTGCACTGGCTTCAGTCGTGAGAGAATGGACTTTAAAACAGCTCTACTTATTACAAGTCTGTTCATGGTTTAGCAACAAAGGACATGTTAGAGCCGTATGAACCATCTCAGCTCTGAGGACCTCAAGCGGAGGTCTCCTACTAGGGGCGCCGGTGGCACGTAATGGTAGAGCATGTTGTCTTATGATCGGAAGGTCAGGGTTTCTAATCCTGGCTCCTGCAAGTGCACACTGTTGTCTTGTCCTTGGGCGAGACACATCCCCACTTTGTCTCCAGGGTCTCGGTACGTTGGTGTATGAACGAGCGTGTGAATGGGTGAGTGGTTCCTTGCTGTAAAGTGCTTCGGATGAAAGCGCTATAAAAATTGAAACCATTTACTATTGAATAATATGCCAATGGAAATGGATATAAGCTCTTATATTGTATTTTAAACTACTTGGTTTTCTGACTTACTGTTCATGTAAAAGACTACATTATCACGTGACGAATTAAAGACGTACAGACACTGTGAACTAGAATGTGTAAAACGGGCCTGACGTACTCAATGTATATGAGGGGTTTCAAAGAAGTTTAATCCTGACTCTGGGAACAGCAGGAGACCTGAGGTTCTCACTGTGTTTAGTCCAAACTACCCCCACACTGTCCCAGACTGACACAAACTACCCACACACTGCCCCAGACTGACACAAACTACCCCCACACTGCCCCAGACTGACACAAACTACCCCCACACTTCCCCAGACTGACACAAACTACCCCCAGACTGACACAAACTATCCCCACACTATCCCAGACTGACACAAACTACTTCCACACTGCCCCAGACTGACACAAACTACTCCCACACTGCCCCAGACTGACCCAAACTACCCCCACACTGCCCCAGACTGACACAAACTACCCCCAGACTGACACAAACTATCCCCACACTATCCCAGACTGACACAAACTACTTCCACACTGCCCCAGACTGACACAAACTACTCCCACACTGTCCCAGACTGACACAAACTACTCCTACACTGCCCCAGACTGACACAAACTACCCCCACACTGTCCCAGACTGACACAAACTACCCCCACACTGTCCCAGACTGACACAAACTACCCCCACACTGCCCCAGACTGACACAAACTACCCCCACACTGCCCCAGACTGACACAAACTACCCCCAGACTGACACAAACTACCCCCACACTTCCCCAGACTGACACAAACTAACCCCACACTGCCCCAGAATGACACAAACTACTTCCACACTGCCCCAGACCGACACAAACTACTCCCACACTGCCCCAGACTGACACAAACTATCCCCACACTGCCCCAGACTGACACAAACTACCCCCAGACTGACACAAACTATCCCCACACTGCCCCAGACTGACACAAACTACTCCCACACTGCCCCAGACCGACACAAACTACTCCCACACTGCCCCAGACTGACACAAACTACCCCCACACTGCCCCAGACTGACACAAACTACTCCCACACTGCCCCAGACTGACACAAACTACTCCCACACTGCCCCAGACTGACACAAACTACTCCCAGACTGACACAAACTACTCCTACACTGCCCCAGACTGACACAAACTACTCCTACACTGCCCCAGACTGACACAAACTACTCCCACACTGCCCCAGACTGACACAAACTACCCCCACACTATCCCAGACTGACACAAACTACTCCTACACTGCCCCAGACTGACACAAACTACTCCCACACTGCCCCAGACTGACACAAACTACCCACACACTGCCCCAGACTGACACAAACTACCCCCACACTGCCCCAGACTGACACAAACTACCCCCACACTTCCCCAGACTGACACAAACTACCCCCAGACTGACACAAACTATCCCCACACTATCCCAGACTGACACAAACTACTTCCACACTGCCCCAGACTGACACAAACTACTCCCACACTGCCCCAGACTGACCCAAACTACCCCCACACTGCCCCAGACTGACACAAACTACCCCCAGACTGACACAAACTATCCCCACACTATCCCAGACTGACACAAACTACTTCCACACTGCCCCAGACTGACACAAACTACTCCCACACTGTCCCAGACTGACACAAACTACTCCTACACTGCCCCAGACTGACACAAACTACTCCCACACTGCCCCAGACTGACACAAACTACCCCCCCACTGCCCCAGACTGACACAAACTACCCCCCCACTGCCCCAGACTGACACAAACTACCCCCACACTATCCCAGACTGACACAAACTACTTCCACACTGCCCCAGACTGACACAAACTACTCCCACACTGCCCCAGACTGACCCAAACTACCCCCACACTGCCCCAGACTGACACAAACTACCCCCAGACTGACACAAACTATCCCCACACTATCCCAGACTGACACAAACTACTTCCACACTGCCCCAGACTGACACAAACTACTCCCACACTGTCCCAGACTGACACAAACTACTCCTACACTGCCCCAGACTGACACAAACTACTCCCACACTGCCCCAGACTGACACAAACTACCCCCCACTGCCCCAGACTGACACAAACTACCCCCCCACTGCCCCAGACTGACACAAACTACCCCCACACTTCCCCAGACTGACACAAACTACCCCCAGACTGACACAAACTATCCCCACACTATCCCAGACTGACACAAACTACTTCCACACTGCCCCAGACTGACACAAACTACTCCCACACTGCCCCAGACTGACCCAAACTACCCCCACACTGCCCCAGACTGACACAAACTACCCCCAGACTGACACAAACTATCCCCACACTATCCCAGACTGACACAAACTACTTCCACACTGCCCCAGACTGACACAAACTACTCCCACACTGTCCCAGACTGACACAAACTACTCCTACACTGCCCCAGACTGACACAAACTACTCCCACACTGCCCCAGACTGACACAAACTACCCCCCCACTGCCCCAGACTGACACAAACTACCCCCCCACTGCCCCAGACTGACACAAACTACCCCCACACTTCCCCAGACTGACACAAACTACCCCCAGACTGACACAAACTATCCCCACACTATCCCAGACTGACACAAACTACTTCCACACTGCCCCAGACTGACACAAACTACTCCCACACTGCCCCAGACTGACCCAAACTACCCCCACACTGCCCCAGACTAACACAAACTACCCCCAGACTGACACAAACTATCCCCACACTATCCCAGACTGACACAAACTACTTCCACACTGCCCCAGACTGACACAAACTACTCCCACACTGTCCCAGACTGACACAAACTACTCCTACACTGCCCCAGACTGACACAAACTACTCCCACACTGCCCCAGACTGACACAAACTACCCCCCCACTGCCCCAGACTGACACAAACTACCCCCCCACTGCCCCAGACTGACACAAACTACCCCCACACTTCCCCAGACTGACACAAACTACCCCCAGACTGACACAAACTATCCCCACACTATCCCAGACTGACACAAACTACTTCCACACTGCCCCAGACTGACACAAACTACTCCCACACTGCCCCAGACTGACCCAAACTACCCCCACACTGCCCCAGACTGACACAAACTACCCCCAGACTGACACAAACTATCCCCACACTATCCCAGACTGACACAAACTACTTCCACACTGCCCCAGACTGACACAAACTACTCCCACACTGTCCCAGACTGAGCCAAACTACACCCATACTGCCCCAGACTGACACAAACTACCCCCACACTGCCTCAGACTGACACAAACTATCCCCACACTGCCCCAGACTGACACAAACTATCCCCACACTGTCCCAGACTGACACAAACTACCCCCACACTGTCCCAAACTACCCCCACACTGCCCCAGACTGACACGATCTACCCCACACTGGTTCTCACTGTGTTTAGTCCTGACTTTGGGACCATGAGGTTCTCAGAGCTCCAGATGGTGCTCTAGAGGTACCCAAACCTTTCTGGCCTCAACGCCAAATCACCAGACCAACAGCGGAAAAATGCATTTAGCATTTATAATAATTTTTGGCGCAAAACTTTTACAATCTAGAGAATTAATATTAGTTTGGATGCTCGCTTGTCTCGAATCATCTCACGACCCCACTTTCAGATCTGTGCTCAGTGTGAGTCTAATGTGTTTCAGATCGTCATCATCCGAGGTCCAGACGGGTTTGGCTTCACCATCTTCTCCGACAGCCCTGTCCGAGTGCAGGACGTGGACTCAGGTAAACCCGGCTTGGATTATTGCCTTTTTCCTGAAGGGGGCGATAGAGCAGTCTAGGGAGTAGTGTGTTCAGAGGACACAGCCCATGGTCTTGTTTCTGCACAGGAGGCCCTGCCCACCTCGCCGGCCTGCGTCATGGTGATGTTGTGCTGCAACTCAACGGCGCTTCCGTGGAAACCTGGGGGTGTGGCCAGCTCGCACATGCCATCAGGTAACACAGTCCACCACACCTGTTCCTATGTCCCAACCCAGTTACGCCATGATCCCACCCCCTACAGAGACTGGTCCCTAAACCAAACCTCTACCCTGACCTTAAGCTCTGACCCTAATCATTTGTCAAATTTAAATATTAACTGAAAAAGCTTGATTCGGTGTGTCGTCCAATTAAAATTTGCGGGGGCGTGGCTTATGGCTCAATGAAATGAGGCCCCGACCACAGTGAGGATTTTCCAAAAACGTGGGATAATACTTTGTTTAGGATGCCCACCTGAGCTCACGCCGCCCCAAACTACCCCCACACTGCCCCAGACTGACCCAAACTACCCCCACACTGTCCCAAACTACTCCCACACTCTCCCAGACGGACCCAAACTACCCCACACTGTCCCAGACTGAACCAAACTGCCCCAGACTGCCCCCAAACTACCCCCACACTACCCTAGACTGAACCAAACTACCCCCACACTGCCCCAGACTGACACAAACTACTCCCAGACTGACCCAAACTACCCCCACACTGCCCCAGACTGACACAAACTACTCCCAGACGGACCCAAACTACCCCACACTGCCCCAGACTGAACCAAACTGCCCCAGACTGACCCAAACTACCCCCACACTGCCCCAGACTGAACCAAACTGCCCCAGACTGACCCAAACTACCCCCACACTGCCCCAGACGGGCACAAACTACCCCCAGACTGACCCAAACTATCCCCACACTGCCCCAGACTGCCCCAACTACCCCCACAATTGCCCCAGACTGGCACAAACTACCCCCAGACTGACCCAAACTACCCCCACACTGCCCCAGACTGACACAAACTACTCCCAGACTGACCCAAACTACCCCCACACTGCCCCAGACTGACACAAACTACTGCCAGACTGCCCCAAACTACCCCCACACTGCCCAAGACTGCCCCAAACTACCCCCACACTGCCCCAGACTGCCCCAAACTACCCCCACACTGCCCCAGACTGACCCAAACTACCCCCACACTGCCCCAGACTGACCCAAACTACCCCCACAGTGTTCCAGACTGACCCAAACTACCCCCACACTGCCCCAGACTGACCTAAACTGACTGAAAGTCTGCAGTTTAAGCCTTTTTGCCCTTTTAAGGAACATGCTCTGTAGGAGGTGCCATGTTAATTTCACAGGCCACATGGGCTCAGTACTATGAATGGGCTGAATGGATGACTGTGTGTCTCTTGTATATTATGTCTATGCCCCAAACTGCCCCAAACTGCCTATAAACCACCTCCAAACTTACAGTATAGCGTTGAATTTGAACTTGTAACTGAACTGGGAAACTCTCGTTTGGTGTGAATCCACCATGACACAAATCCATGTGTTTGTCTTGAACCAGGAAATAGGACCATATTAGTCCAGTGCTCCGGTCTCTGCCCTGGCTTCTGATGCTTTGTGATCTTGTTTTTGTGGAAAAGCACCTTGTGCACCTTCTGGCTATTGTGATTGATTGATTGATACTGACCTGTACCTGACTTTTACCAACAGGAGCTGCCCCGCCCACATTACATTAGTCATCTGGAGACCCGCCCCTGAGACCACACCTGGAGCCTGGCCCCGCCCACCTCTCCCACAGGTCTCTACTGTGTTTTTGAGTAATCATGTACATGTACACTTTCCCACCCAATGAGAACAGGTAAATATAGAAATGACTGAAGGCAATATGGATGTAGCTTGCTCAAGAAAAAACACAGCATTTAGCGCGTATCCAGCTGACTGAAGGACAGCTGAACTCTCCCTTTCCCCCCGTTTTGCAGTATTAACTGTTGTTTGCACAGTTTTGAGAGTAATGTCGTTTTGATTCTTCCCGTTACAATTGAGCTGACCGGCCTGACCTGGAGCACCTGGGTTCTGTTTGACTTTCCCAGAGCGAGGCCACAAAGGCGCCGCAGGCCGGGCCCGGCGAGCACCGGCGCCGAGGCCAGGCTTCCTTATGGAGGCGGAGCCAGGAGAGAGGGGCGGAGCTCAACGCGAACCCGCCGAGCAGGGACGAGCAGCCCCTCAGCAGGAACGTGCTGAGCGGCTTCGGGGGGGACGACTACATCCTGCTGTCCCCCGTGGAGCACGCACTGAGCGTGGGCCGCGCCACCACCATCGGTAAGTCCCGCCTCCATTACTGACATACATAAGAGATACACATGTATGGCTCGTTTTCTGTCGTTTTCTGTTTTATGTGAAAATGAGTAAAAATGACTAAATACGAATGAGTTGCACAAACACTGGAGTTAAAAACCCTTTTACGAAAAACAAGTGGGTTTTTAGTTTGCGCTTAAATTCACTGAACGAGGAAAGCGGGTTCTCCGGGATGAAGTACCGTTAATACCAGTAAGATTATCGGAGAAAAACGTTCACTCACTACTGGTATCGAAATAATGAAAGTATCGCTTTAGGTCCAAGTTTTGATGCTGTTGGTCCAGACACAGCAATAAAGGAAGTGACTTTGTTGTTTCAGCTCAAATAAAGTATTTTTTATATTATATTATTATATATTATATAGCGGTTGCTGTATCGGACTGTTGTGGTGAAGAGGGAGCTGAGTCTGAGGCAAAGCTCTCGATTTACCGATCGATCTACGTTCCCACCCTCACCTATGGTCATGAGATCTGGGTAACGACCGAAAGGACAAGATCGCGAATACAAGCGGCCGAAATGAGTTTCCTTCACAGGGTGGCTGGGGGTGAGGAGCTCAGTTACCCGGGAGGAGCTCGGACTCGAGTCGCTGCTCCTCTACGTCGAAAGGAGCAGCTGAGGTGGCTAGAACATCTGTTCCGGATGCCTCCTGGTCGCCTCCCTCGGCAGGTGCTCCAGGCATGTCCTATTGGGAGGAGGCCTCGTGGAAGGCCCAGGACACGCTGGTGGGACTATGTCTCCGAGCTGGCCTGGTGTCGCCTCGGGGTCCCCCCAGAACAGCTGGAGGAGGTGTGCATGGATCGGGAAGTCTGGGCATCTCTGCTGAGACTGAGCCCCCGCGACCCGGCCCCGGATAAAGCGGAAGAAAATGGATGGATGGATTTTATATTATATATTATTTTTGCCCCGTTCAAAAAAAATGTTTTTACAATTTTTTTTCTTATTTTTACCACAATTAATCCCCATTTCCCCCTCAAATTATTCCCCATTTTTTACACATTGGAGATGAACCTTGTAAATTAGCAGATCTTCCACACGTTATTGTGCTGTTTTCTTGTTCTAGACGACAAATATTTGTGCATCGGTATTGGAAAAAGTATAGTTCAGGTATCAGTATTATTGAATGTGCTCAGCCCTAGTGACGCTTCATTCAATAAAAACACGAGCTCCGTCCTCCTGAAAAGATGAAAGTATAAAGAAGGCAGTGCAGCGTTAGAGCCGCAGCATCTGGAAGTTTGATCATAGGGAATCTACGAACGCAACGTTACGCTTAGCGGAGACCGCGGTGAATCGCGGACAGGATGTGGTGGAATACTTGACCAGAGCGTCTGGTTCCTGTGACAGAGCAGCAGAGTTGAGGATGAAACCGTTTATTCATCATCAGTCTGTGTATGTCAATGTCAATTTTATTTATAAAGCACATTTAAAACAACCTCAGTTGACCAAAGTGCTGTACAAGTACAGTAGCAACATGTACAATATACACAGGTAATATTAAAGGCACAAACTGTATCTGGTCTACATAGAACTGAAGGCCAAAGCCAAAAGGTGAGTTTTTAATTTGGTTTTGAACTCCTCTGAAGGCTGTTCCAAAGTTTAGGGGAAGACTCGGTCACCTCTGGACACACGCTTTGATTTAGGAACAGACAAAAGGAGCTGGTCTGCAGACCTCAGAGCTCTGGAAGGACAGTAGACCTCAGAGCTCTGGAAGGAAAGTAGACCTCAGAGCTCTGGAAGGACAGTAGACCTCAGAGCTCTGGAAGGACAGTAGACCTCAGAGCTCTGGAAGGACAGTAGACCTCAGAGCTCTGGAAGGACAGTAGACCTCAGAGCTCTGGAAGGACAGTAGACCTCAGAGCTCTGGAAGGACAGTAGACCTCAGAGCTCTGGAAGGACAGTAGAGCTGCAGCAGCTCTGACAAATACTGAGGTGCCAGTGAATTAAGGCATTTAAAAACAATCAGCAGTATTTTAAATTTTATTCGAAAAGGAACTGGGAGCCGATGTAAAGAGGACAGAATGGGAGTAATGTGCTCCCATGTTCTTGTGCCAGTCAGCAAGCGGGACGCCCTGCAGGCGCTGGAGAGACTTCAGGTCCAGCCCTGAATCGCTTTCTCTAAGTCTTTTTGTGGCAAGTAGGCCTTTATTTTTGCAAGGAGTCTCAGTTGGAAGTAGCTTTTACGACTGATCCGATGTGTTTTTCAAATTTGAAACAAGTATCAAAAGACACTCCAAGAGTTTTAACAGTGGGGCGGATAAAGGAAACAAGAGGCCCAACAACACTGTCGGTATTTAGGTTTGACCGGGGGTTACAACTTCCGAATATGGCTCTCTCTGTTTTGGTTTTGTTCAAAGACAGAAAATGTATATTTAGCCAAGACTGGACATCACTCAGGCAGGTTGTCCAGGACGTTTTACTGGTGTGGACTGTAATTGGCAAATATATGTGAATATCATCTGCAAAGCTGTGATCGGAAACGTTATGCTTCTGGAAAATAGAGCCCGGTGGTAACATGTCCAGTGCCTTGCGAAAGTATTCGGCCCCCTTGAACTTTTCGACCTTTTGCCACATTTCAGGCTTCAAACATAAAGATATAAAACTGTGATTTTTTGTGAAGAACCAACAACAAGTGGGACACAATCATGAAGTGAAATGAAATTTATTGGATATTTCAAACATTTTTAACAAATAAACAACTGAAAAATTGGCCGTGCAAAATTATTCAGCCCCCTTAAGTTAATACTTTGTACCTTTTGCTGCGATTACTGCTGTGAGTCCTTGGGGTTTGTCTCTATCAGTTTTGCACATTGAGAGACTGAAATATTTGCAAAACAGCTGCAGCTCAGTGAAGTTGGATGGACAGCGTTTGTGAACAGCGGTTTTCAGTTCTTTCCACAGATTCTCGATTGGATTCAGGTCTGGACTTTGACTTGGCCATTCTAACACCTGGATATGTTTATTTGTGAACCACTCTATTGTAGATTTTGCTTTATGCTTTTAAACTTCTCCACAGCAGTATCTCGGACCTGCCTGGTGTGTTCCTTGTTCTTCATGATGCTCTCTGCGCTTTAAACTGACCTCTGAGACCATCACAGAGCAGGTGCATTTATACGGAGACTTGTTTACACACAGGTGGATTCTATTTATCATCATTAGTCATTTAGGTCAACATTGGATCATTCAGAGATCCTCACGGAACTTCTGGAGAGAGTTTGCTGCACTGAAAGTAAAGGGGCTGAATAATTTTGCACGCCCAATTTTTTCAGTTGTTTATTTGTTAAAAATGTTTGAAATATCCAATAAATTTCATTTCACTTCATGATTGTGTCCCACTTGTTGTTGGTTCTTCACAAAACATTACAGTTTTATATCTTTATGTTTGAAGCCTGAAATGTGGCAAAAGGTCGAAAGGTACGAGGGGGCCGAATACTTTCGCAAGCCACTGTATAAAGCAAAGAGGATTGGACCCAAAATGTAGTTTCATATCGCAGGGGTTCATGTTTGAAACTTTCCGTCGGTGGTCCTTGAGCAGTGCAGTTCATAAAGAGTTGTTTTAAAGAATCCCTCTGAAAGTACAGTTCCATCCAGACGGAGTAAACGTGTCTTCCTGGTGCAGGTCGCTGGTACCACCCGCCGCCCTCCTCGCGCTCCTCGTACGCCTCCGCCACACTGCCCCCTCCGCTCGCCAAGACTCTGGGCTGCTACGGCGACTACGAGAACTGCACCATAGTCCAGTCCCACGTCTGCACCGGCGACTTTGGCGCCATCACCCCCAAAACGCTCATCTTCCCCATACACCTCAAGGTAAGACCAGGCCGTGGCGCTGCTTCGGCTTTCCCACGCTTTTTCATTCACAAATACAGACGGGTTCGGTATCCACGTGTTGTATGAAAGGCTGACGCTGTAATTTCCTTTATGGGAGACGGCAGCGGCTAAAGACAGGAGATATACACATGCAAAAGTCTTTAGCCCAATTTTTTACGAAATAACCAGAATGCTCACTCCAGCCACTGGGGGCAGCCAAAAAATAAATTAAAAAAAATTATAATAAAAGGAAAGAATACCCCACATGTCCAGCAGAGGGCACTGACATAATATTGACACCCCGCTCTATCGCTCTATATTTTTTATTTATTCATTTGAAATAGAATAAATTAAGAATTGAAAAGTTACATTAGAATATATACCGTACAAAGAACTGCTGAGCCTTTGCAGTTTGAATGGAGAGAGAAAAGCGATGTTTTGATATCTGCTCTTTTGTTAAACATCCTTTACATCAGTTCTGTTATTTTGTCTTTTTTACAATATTTACAATTACCATCATCAACGCGATATTAAATGTTTGTTGTGCGGGATGTTTTCATATCTAATGTATGCCTTATTAATTTCAGCTTTTAACACACTTTTTCCCCCCTCACATATAAGAAAGCTTATTCTAAACGTAAACGAGATCCAACATTTTTCTGAAAAAAATCTTTGTAACTAATAAACAAAAATAAGACCATAATCATTGACGAGACCGGGTTTTGGTAAAGTCGATTTACAGTCGATGGATAGGATGCTCCCTGGATGAATGAGAGCCTTCACAAACAAGGCCATAACTGTAACTCAGGCGATTTTAGAAGAGAATATGTAATATATATTGTTGTGCATCAGAAGCCCTATTTTTATATGAAAACAAAATGACAGAAAACTTGCAATACCTTTGACCCTCATATTTATATCATATGTACAATTCAAACAATCCAACATCTGGGTTGGTTACATCATTACATCATTACATCATTACATCATTACATCATTACATCGTGCCCAAAGTGTCTGACTCACAGGGAGTTGTTAAATATGTTTAATTACTAAACAGACTAAACGACCCTGTTCTCCTTACCAGTGTTAATTTCGTCGACTGAAATATTTAGTCTTAATTTTAGTCAAAGTGATATTTTTGACGACTGAAATTGGACTAAAACTAAATTAAAAGTTTTTCATGAGACTAAAACTATGACAAAAATGTCCAGATATTTTAGTCGACTAAAATGAGACTAAATAAAAATGGAAAGGAGAGACTAAAATCATCCAAACTTCTATTGACCGTCTGAAAGAGCCTCATATCATGTAGATTCACTGCCAAAGGAACAGCTCTGAGCTTTGTTCATGAGGAGCAGCTCCATGAAGCAGGACCTCCATTAAATATGATTATAATGAATATTATTAATACAAAGTCGACTAAATGTGTCTTAAATTTAGTCGAATAAAACTAGACTAAAATTGAAGATATTTTTTTGACTAAATCTCGACTAAAATTGAATTACATTTTCGTCAAAAGACTAAGACTAAATTAAAATATGTTGTCAAAATTAACACTGCTCCTTACAACAACAAATGTTAACACTTTACAGGACAACCCGATAACTACTTGGTAATTACATAGTAGTTACAGTGGTAATAACTAGTAACAAATATCAATAAAAGTGGTAGTTCTTGTGTAATTAAAGTAGTAGTTAATAGTAACTCAGCCCAATAACACTAAGTAATAATCTAGTAATTACTAGTAATAAATATAAATTCAAGGTTGTAGTTCTATGGTAGTTGAAATAACTCTGCCCAATAACTGCTGAGTAATTGCTTAATAATAACAGTACTAATAACTATTGGGTTATTACTGTGGTATAGTTTTGGTATCCATAGGGGTGAGCTACACATGCTCATCAGTAAGTCTCACATCGTCAGTGTTATTGAGTTACTATTAACTAATACTTTAATTACACAAGAACTACCACTTTTATTGATATTTGTTACTAGTAATTACTACCGTTATTACAGCGATGGTGGCGCAGATGGTAGAGCGGGTCGTCTCATGATCGGAAGGTCAGGGGTTCGAATCCCGCCTCCTGAAGGTGCATGCTGTCGTTGTGTCCTTGGGCAAGACACTTCGCCCTCCTTGCCTCCAGTGTCTGCGTACACTGGTGTATGAATGGGTGAGAGGTTCCTTGCTGTAAAGTGCTTTGAGTGCCTAATGTAGGTGGAAAAGCGCTTTATAAGTTGAGACCATTTACCATTACTAGTTAATTACCTAGCAGTTACCGGGTCGTCATGTCAAGTGTTACCCAAAAAGTATTGTCCTCACCCTTGCAGTTGCAGCTCAGTCTTTACGTGTAAAACATAACCGCCAAGTATCGCGAGATATATTTCCATTTTGGGCGCCCGGGGGAAAGAACGCTCGGGCTTCAGGGGCCCTGAGGTGAATGAAAGTGCAAACACGTTACCCTGGATTTGAGTTTGGCCTCCCCCTGCAGCCCATCGACCTGTGCAGCCCGGACAGAACTCTCCTCATGTCTGAAGACGTCATCCTGCACCAGCCGGACCTGCTGCCCGCCAAGGTACCCCCACCCCGCTCCCTCACCCGTGTGGCGTCCTTCTGAAGCGCTGTCGTCTCCCGTGCAGGTAACGGTGATGGTCTACAGCGACCTGCTGCTGTTCACCAGAGAAGACGAGATCGGCCGGTACAACATCCTGCAGAGCCCGGCGTACCTGGACACGGTGTCTTTCATAGAAGGTGAGCGCGTCCCACCAGGGCAACCGCAGACCGTGATCCGGAGACGGATCACGGGTGTAAAGGAGGAAAGACGTCTGGCGTGGGAGGATTTCAGAAAATAATATCCTATTTCTCCAGGCTTTAACTTCCTGGCTCTTGAGATGTTGCTCCAATTTTCCCACATAGAGTTCTTTCTTCATGATGTCATCTATTTTGTGAAGTGCACCAGTCCGTCCCGGAGCAAAACAACCCCACAGCATGAAGCCCCCATATTTCAAAGTTTTTTATTTTATTTTTGAACAGGGACGGTGTACAATCTACATTAGCCTCAGAAAGGAGAGATGCATTGTACCAGGTTATAGCACTTGTGCTAATTTCCACCTGCAGTCCCTGGGCCTATTGTACATGTTTTTAGTGGTAGGGGAAACCGGAGTACCCGGAGGAAACCTACGCAGACACGGGGAGAACATGCAAACTCCACAGAAAGGCCCCGTCCAGGTGGGAATCGAACCCGGACCTTCTAGCTGTGAAGCACGAGCGCTAACCGCTGTGCTACCGTGTTGGGATGATGTTCTCAGGGTTGCAAGATTCCCCTTTTCACTCGGCAGTAATAATCCGCCTGAACCTCCCCCCCCCCCCCCTTCTGTCTCTCACAGTCAGCTCGAAGCCCCTGCACCTGTTCTTCCTGAAAACGGCTCACGGCTCCGTCCAGTTCAGTCTGGAAGCCTCCAGCCTCCAGCAGAAGCACCGCCTCAGCATCTGCCTCCACGACAACATGCAGTATCTGGTTTCCATGGAGACACAGCGCCTCTCCCCGCACGACGACGCCCGTCCCGACTCGGGGCCCCGTCAGGTACGAGTCTCCAAACGTCTCAGTCATTATGGTGACACGCTGCAGGTGGAAACATCTGTTCTTCATGCGGAGATCAAAGTGGAGTTTTAAGCTGGTGAACATCCCTAACCCAAACGCTGACGTGTTTGGTATCCACGTGTAGCAAGACAGGCCGTGACCGAGACGACGCTGTAATCCGAATGCGGGTGTTTTCTTTTTGGGGAGACGGCAGCGGCTAAAGGTGGGAGAAATATACACAGACAAAACTTAAAACAACTTTAGGGCCATTTTCTCCCAAATGAGGTTTTCATTCCACTCTTGCAACAACATCTCCACTTTAGAAGCTCCAGACTTTACAGGCTTGGACAACGATATATTTGAAGGTTTTTTTTTTTCTTCAGTGGGATGTTTTAATATCTAATCCCCGCCTGATTTATATGATCTTTGAACTGCAAAAAAATAAGGCGAAATATGATTTTTTTTTTTAAATATCCATCCATCTATCCATTTTCTTCCACTTGTCCGTTGCCGGGTCGTGGGGGCAGCTGTTGGAGCTGCACCAGCCCCTATGGCGCCCCCTGCAGGTGGTGGGTCCACAGAAGGACGGCCTCATGGTTCTAACCGGGCCTGTTGGTCTCTCATAAGGGGCTTCTGAACCGCTCTTTGTCTGACCCGTCACCTAGGACCTGTTTGCCCTGGGAGACCCTACCAGGGGCACGAAGCCCCCGACAACAGAGCTCCAGGATCATTCAGGCTCAAACCCTCCACCACGTTAAGGTGGCGGTTCCAGAAGGGGATTTTTTGTATTTTTATTTTTTACAAATAATGGCAATACATAGCGTATTCAAGAACAAGATCCCAAATCCCTCTCAAAAACCTTTGCAACTAATATGTCACAAAATAAACAAATAAGAACCTGGGTCATTCCATGATTTAGATTTTCTTAAAGTGTGAAGCGCCTTATCTTTATATATAACAACATGTATACCAGTGATGGTCTGATCGGACGTGTAGCTTGACGTTAACCAACATCGCCCTGGATATCTCCTCAGCCCAGGGGCCGCCCCTCTGACCCGCCCTCATCCGTCTGCAGCCCAGTGTGGAAGCCCAGATGCCCAGGGGAACCGGGGCCCGCTGGGAGAGGGAGCGCTCGCCGAGACCCGAGTCCCATCTACGCGCAGGCGGAGGACGGCTACGAGGAGCTCAGGCTGGACCCGGCCGTCCACACAGGTGCTTCACATGGTCACACTGGTCACGCTTACAGTCACATGTTAGCTGCAGTGTGCAGGTGAGTGGGGGAAACTATTGTCTAGTGATATCAACTTGAAACTTTTGCTATAAATTACACACAAAAATAAGGCCTTTTATTGGTCAAAGTGGCCAAAATTGCCAATATTTAATGAAGGAATGAACTATTAATAATAGATAGGCTTTAATTTATGGATTTACATCATGGCATATTAGTTACTATGGGTGCGATGGTATGGAGGACCGTGGCTGCCAAAACAATAAATATATATATAAATAAATAAATACATTTAAAAAAGATTAAATTTGCAAATAAATGCATGCATTTATTAGAAAAAGTGCATTTATTTATTTATATATATATTTATTGTTTTGGCAGCCACGGTCCTCCATACTATGGGGCAGAAAATGCCTGAATCAATTTCCAGAAACTTTCAATGGGAACTTTAAATTTTCAACAATGTAAAACTGTCGAAAGATTCTTAATCACTTGACACCCGCCTGAACCGAGTACATTTATTCCAGCTTGGCATCACCCAAATCTAAAAGCTTCTTGAAAAAAAAGTGTCAAAATATCAACGGAAACGAGGATGACGACAGAACAAAAGACCGACAACAACAAAAAAAAGCATCAAAAACATCTCCGATTGATTTAATGTGATTTGGTTCCTGGGTCTCCTGGGATTTAATAATAATATTGAGATGGTTACTTATTACTACTACTAACTGGCCTCTTTTTGCATTAGCTGCTCTGTGTGGATTGTCCTGTGTTTTTGCATACCCTGTAGCAACTTACTGTATTTTGATTATTATTTTTGCTGCGGCTAAATTTGGCTCAATATGGACATGCTGTACCTCCTTTATTTTGCATTTAAATAAATAAACTTGCATTTTCTTTTCAGTCGCTGGGTTAGTTTAACAGATGAATTAAGCGCCTGATCATTCGTTAGCAGCTAGTTAGCAGCTAGTTAGCAACATTAGCGGCTCGTCTTGTAAGCGCTGAAGACCCGGCGCTGAGGTACAACGAAGACAACATTTGACACGGGATAAATGCAGCACAGACGCTGATGCAGAGTGCAGTGAGTAATAAAGTAAACTCAAACGACAATATCGCAATATAAAAGCGACAAAAACTTAACAAAAAAGCATCACAAACATCTCCGGAAGCATGACAAAACAAGCAACAGAAAAGAGACGACGGGGTTCACTACTGACACATTTAAAGACAAAAACAAGGGAGAAAATGTGCTCAAAATCTCAACATTTACCACTGAGGGAATGCGTCACGATAATGTAATTTAGTTTGTGTCATTGTTTTCTCATATCGCCCAGAGGGGCCGACAGTTCTCCAGAGCACAGTAGAACCCCTAAGCCTGCTTTGACCCTCTGTATCCTCTTGCGGGCATAGGCCTGCGGCGGTCTCTCTCGGAGGGGTCCCTTCTCCAGGAGCCCCGAGCCCCACAGCTCCTGACGCACAGCCCTGTTCTGACGTGGCCCCTGAGAGCCGGCCTGGCCCCGGACAACTCCAACACCCCCCGGCCCTCAGCCCGGACCCTGAAGAAGCACCTGACTGAGGGGGGCAGTCTGCAGCGGGTCCTGGAGCTGCTCTATGGAACCAAGGTGCCTCCAGCCACACTTCTCTGCCTACGTCCGTCCTCCTACGGTCTCATCCCACACTAGCTCCTTTCTATTGGCACAGCTCAGCTTTACACGGTTTGGCATTAAGGAGGGCCCATGTGGAATGTACTTTATCACGATTCTTCTTTGGCCTACATCATGACTTACAGCGGGAACCAGATGTTTACATATACTTTCTAAAAAGAAACATTTGCATTTTTTTCTCACTGTCTGACATAAAACCAGAAAATGTGTTGAATTTGCAGCATTAGGTCATATTTACTGAAATCAAAAGCTATTTCGATCAAAAACATCTTAACAGGTCAAGTTATATTTTAACATAGGACCCTTATTTGACCCTTATAGCAGCTACCAAATTCTTAAATCCATTAAACTTGTGAGTTTTTGGAGAGTTTCTGCTTGGAATCGTTTGCAGAATGTCAGAATAGCCTCCCAGAGCTGCTGTTTGGATGAAAACTGCCTCCCATCCTCATAGATGTTTTGTTTGAGGCTCCAAAGGTTCTTAATAGGGTTGAGGTCAGGGCAGGAGGGGGTCCACATCATGAGTTTCTCTCCTTTTATGCCCATAGCAGCCAATGATGCAGAGGTATTCTTTACAGTATTACATGTGCGTTGTCCTGCATGAAGATGATTTTGTACCATGGAAGAAAGTGGTCAGTCAGAAACTCTACATAGGTTTTCATATCTAGACAAGGGATTCAACTATTTCACGCTTTTCATTAGCAGAGAGATCCTTTTTCTTTCCCATATTGCTTGAAAATGGTGGTCTGCTTAATAATGTGGAACGTCCTTTTCCCTTAACTGGACTTACCTGACAACTAATCATCTCAGGCGTCTGAGACTGAGGTCAGTGATTCAAAGAGCCCTGAGACACAAAACCATCCATGAGTTTGTTTTACCTTTATGACACTGAAATACAATTTGCATAATCATTTGGAACATACTTTAGAGTTATAGTGTAGAGTTGACTTCATTGTGATTGGTTAAAATCTAAATAATTTTTTTTTTTTTTTTACCACTTTTGTGGATTTTCTTCACTGCCAATAAACTGGAACTGGACAGAAAATGGCTTTCCCAGCTTCGAGTTCTGACCTCCGAGGATAAATGGAACGCAGTATAATGCTCGGGTAGCCACCGTTAGCCGGCCCCTTGAGGCCATTCCTGCTGGAAAATTAACCATTAAACAATACAAACAATCTGATTTGATGGTGGCTGAAATATTTGATCGCGTTCACACCTGATAGTCAGGTGGACTTGGTTTGTTTGGGGAACAAAACCGACTGGCGCAGTTGGCACTCACAAAGTTCTTCTCACATTTGAGCTACGGCTTGAATAATGTAGGGGCACCTCCACAGACTCAGACTTCCTAACAACCTCCACGCCTCCCACTGTCTGCACCGTTGTCAGCCTGTCTGTCTGTGTGCAGGCTCTGGAGTTGGGACAAGCACGGCTCAAGAAAACGACCAAGAACCTGTAAGTCACCGGGCGGCATTTGATTGGCCGAGAGGTGGGTGTGGCTGTAACCTATGTGTGATGTCATCAGGGTGAGCCTGGCGTTTCTCCAGCGAAGGAAAAACAACGGAAATTTCAACAGCAACAGTCTGGAGAAGGCCCTGAGGAACAACAGGTGACTATACAAAGGTTCCCCAAGTCTGCCTCCCCAGTCTCTTCCCCTCTCTGACCACAGCCTGTGTTTCAGACCCGCCACGGAGCAGGTGCGGAGGTGGTCCCAGTCACTGGAGGCTCTTCTGACCAATCAGTGTAAGCAGTGCTTCATTTGGAGCTATTGTAGATGACAATGTTAAGGTTCGTTGTATCTGTACAAAGTAGTATCTCGCTTCAAAAACACTACATCAAATTTAGAGAACGTCCCACCAGGTGATTTGAAGCAGAGAGCCGATGCAGGAGGAGGCGGTGGAGGTTTTGTGGATGATATGAGGTCTTAATGGAAACAGCTTTGATTTAGCCACAGCACGAGGTGAACACGAGTCAGGGTCCATCAATAGTAGTAATGTAGTGCCCTCTAGTGGTCACCATACTATGGTAGCTCATATGGACAAAAGACAAATCTCACAACAGCTTGCAGCTGCTTTGAGTAGTGGTAAAGCTCAGACCATGGTCATGGGAACTGAAGTGGGGGACGTTAAGGTGTACTTTATAGGCTCTACACGAGTGACACGTGACTGAGTGCAATCTGCGGAGGTCACAGTCCTTCCTCTCTCGCTATTTGCCCAATATCGACGTCAGTGACAGTGACATACTGATGGGAAGTCACTGGGTACGTGTTAAGAACATTACGTTGGATACAAATACTTCACTGTGTTCATTGAGGAGTTTTTTATCTCAGAGCTAACGGCTAATATAAAAAATGAAACAACTGCAAAGTTGATTTTTAATGAGTGTTAGCCGTTAGCTTCAAGACAAAAACACTGTGATTCACTTTCCTCCAGTGAAGTCGTTGCTCCTGACGTTTATAACATGATGTGACTGTCCGTCAGTAACTCCCTGCCTGTAATGGGAGATCTATTTACTTGGACAAGACGGAGATACTAACTCATAGGGAAATAACAGGACAGGAAAAGCAGCGCCTCCTGAGGATCCACTCGGTGCATATAGCCCTTTGACTCGTCAGGAGCAGTGGGCGGCCGAAGTGGAGCGCCCAGGGACCCATCTCCAGATGAGCAGCCCCGGGGGTTTAAACCTGCCACCTTCTAACCACTCACCTGCGCTGTGTTTGGCAGACGGCCTGGCAGTGTTCCGTCACTTCCTGCGCTCGGAGTTCAGCGAGGAGAACCTGGACTTCTGGCTGGCTGTGGAGAAGTTCAAGAGAACGGGTCCTCAGAGGATGGTCTCCAAGGCAACCAGGATTTACAATGAGTTCATCTCCAGCAATGCCACGCGCCAGGTCAGTGCAGGCCGCGGAAAAGACAGAGTCACACGTCACAGAAACTAACGCGTTTATATTTACAGGTGAACATCGACTCTGGCGTTCGAGAGCTGACCAATCAGAGTCTGTCCCTCAGTATCAGCCCCGCCTCCTTTCAGCGGGCACAGGATCATATTTATAACCTCATGTTGACGGACAGTTATCCACGCTTCCTCAAATCCCGCCTCTACAACCAGCTGGCCAATCAGAACCAGCATCAGAGCCAGACTCTGCCCTGAAGCCTCCAGCAGAAAGAGCGTCCATCACCAAGGGCTGACTAGGATCAAAGGAACTAACAAGCTGTTAATATTGTGAAACTGTGTCGTCGTCCCCCTGTAGGCTCTCAAACAGTGCACAGCATAGTCAAGAAGCTTCATGGGATCGCAGAACGGTGTAAGGCCCGAGCCAGGGTTTCAAAAGGGTGAAGTAGAGATTCTTGTCAGTAAAATACACATCTGCAGTGAGAGTAATTACTAAATAGGCTTGTTTAGATAGATGGACAGCGGCTGGTCACAGCAAATGCAACGTTTTTAAAAGTGAAAAGTCGACCACAGGCAGAATTTCTTCAAACAATAAAGTTACACTGAAGGTAATTGCATAATGACAACATTAAAGGCCTATTTTCTACATCCTGGGTTTGAATCTGGGAACAGCCTTCCCACCAAACAGTAGGACTGCGATTCGGTTGGGCATTGTAAAGGTGGTAGGCTCCCAGCCGTAATTCAAAAGCTCGCCATCACTCGTCTCCAAAGAGATCGACCTGGCCAAGTACAATAAACAGGACCAGTAAATTACCCGATAGGATCAATTTAGGAGGAGCTGGAGGAGGTGTGCGTGGATCGGGAAGTCTGGGCATCTCTGCTGAGACTGCTGCCCCCGCGACCCGGCCCCGGATAAAGCGGAAGAAAATGGATGGATGGAGGATCAAATATAAGCTGCCTTTAACCTTAGCTTATCCCATACTCCGTAACATTCATGTTAAATTCATGTGTACACATTCTTAAAGCAAAATACATTAAATGTATACATTACAAATAATATAAACATCCAAAACAAAGATTTTAAATAAACTCTAAATAGGACATGGCCATAGTAATGGTGGAATGAATGGCATTTCTGGCGGCCATCTTGTGACCGGCCCTTCTAACCCAGTACAATGTGATCAAATGGGAAACACCACTTATTTCCTCGACACCGTTTAAAAAAAAATCTATTTTGAGTTAGTTCATGACTCTTTGATAATTGTGACTGACCTTATGTCATATCTGACAAGAAAATAATGTTTTTGCAGTTTTATAGGAGGCATAGCCTTTAGCTACATTTGTTCATGGATTTTTCTCTGTCAAACACTTCAGTTCTATTAACATTTGTTTCCTACTTTAAAACAGTATTTCTGTACTTTGTAACACAATGACCAATATTTATTGAAGATGGGACTGTGAATGCTAACCACTGCTAAGCCACTGCTAACCAGCCAGAGAGTCGGAGTGCTATTACTAACTGGCTCTCCCCTTTTATGTCCCCAATGCGCTCCATGGGCGCAGGTGTGATGATCACGTCCTGCTCCGGATTGGGTCAGGTCTTCCCAGCATGATTGGGGTCTATGCTCAAGAGGCGTGCAAACATGCAGAAGTTAAAACATTAAAACATTACAACATGCAAGTCAACTAAAACACAACAAATCTCTCAAATCAAAGTAAAAACACCTCTCACATTCACTGTCATCTGTCATAAAGGCGTCCAAAAGTGGAGATAGTATTCAAAATGATGTGCTGTGCTTGATGATGCTCAGATGAAAGGACTTTCAGCCAAGTTGAATGTGGCAGGTTTGTGAATCCAGTCACCTCCAAATTATGATCGGGGATTATTGATCTGTTTGGACCTTTCTTTCCAAAACGGTCTATCCCTAACCCTATTGTTTTTTATTTGATTCACGTAAAAGCATTGGGACACTACCGTATGTTGCATATACTTACCAGTAGAGACCCAGCCGCTAACAGAGCTGTCCCACGGCTTTTGTCTGTTGTTTTTAAGTTAACATGTTTGCTAATTTGCTCTAAAATGGTGGATTCCCATGGTAACGTTACACTTTTAGCTTTCCATCCAGAGCTCCATTGATATTTTGTACTTGGCAGACTGTTTTGGACCTTGGATTGCTCCTCGAGACAGTGCGATACTTAATACTTTTGTGTTTAAGTGCACAGTTAGCATGAGGCGTGGTGGTGGATTGTGAGTTCAATATTTAACAGAAATAATTTCCTTTACTTGTTGCTTTCTACCTGAAGATTGTCGTCGTCATGTTGGACAGTTTGAAATAAAATGTTTGAAAATCGTTTTGAGTAGGAGACCTTTTTGCTTTCACCTCAAGGAGAAGTGGTGGCCTATGCTAATGTCTGCGGACAGTTAGCAAAGCGAGCAGTCCGTTAGCAACGTCATGAACCACGTGACCAGACGGTGCCATACCAGTCAAGTGTTGGATTTAAAAATAGGGAACATTTTCCTGTGCCCGCTGCGAGCCGTCCCACCAGCCCAGCCGACTACAGGACGTGTCAAAATACAGTAGTTTCTCGGCCATAACGGGACACTTGACAGCTATGGACGGCGCCATATAAGACTCGGCGAAACTAGAGCGGCTCTGCATCAGAGCAAAGAGGCTCCAATCTGAGGCATATTATACAACTAAAATAAAAAAGGAGAAATGGTTTACAGAGACAGAGTTAGCAAGTACTCCGGGAAACTAGCAGTTAGCATTAGCCATCAAACATCGCAATATAATGAACAATGCAGATGTTTTCAGCTGTTGTCAACCCATCGGCCACATTTAGGTCAAAGGTCAAAGGATGAGCATATAGAAGTGGCTTCAGTTCCACATGTTAAATCATACCCTTTTTATCCTGTAGTGACCTCAAAAAGCCCATACGTGCTTTCATAGCAGTCGCATCGCCTTCAGTTGGTGCAAAACGCGGCTCAGCTGCCCGACCTTTGAAAAACACATTGAGACGCTCCCACATCACCCCAATCCTCTCCTCCCAAGTGACTATTTTTGGTAATTTCCGCACACTTTACATATGGGTCGTTTCTCAATTCTCAGAGAGCAGAGTCTGTACTTGTGAACTCCTGGGTACGGACTTGAGGAGTTCACGAGTGTGGACTCGGCTTTTTCAGCGTTTGGGACGAGTGGACTCGATGACGTCACAGGAAGTAGCTCATGAACATGGGGCTGTGAGCTTTTATAACATTAAATCACCTCATATGAAATTAGGGGTGAGACACTGCAGGCAAAGTGGACAGATGTTTTTAAAGATGTCAATTACAAACTTTTGCAGAAAATTAAATAAATGTTTTACATTTTAGTCAATTTCACATTATGTACTTGTACATAAATAAGGCATTATGTGTAAAGTAATAAAAATATATATATGTGCAAACTGAAATAATAAAAAATTGGTCAAATACAATTTTTTTTTTAAACTGAAACTGTTTCTGAAGTGTATTGATTACTGTTGTGGAAAAATGAAAGTACCACCAAAGTTGTTTAACACTTCTGCTCAGAAACCCAGTAAAAACTGTCTTGAGCAGGAGACACTTCTCTGGGGATGAAATGGGTCATATGTTTATTTACATGAACACGATCAGCTGTTGTTCAGCTGGAGCGGCTCGGTGCGTGAGGAGGAGGGGCCACGGTGATCCACGTGGTCAAAGCCAAACGGATTGTGGGAAATATAGCTGGCGGAGTTCACACAAGCCTCCTATGATGCATGCTCGGTAAAACGGGCGGAGCAAGTTCTCCGGGGATTTACAGCGAACTTGCTGAGAAGCGAACTTTGAATTGGAACAGGACTTGGGATGATTTGGGATGACGTTCCACGAGCACACAAGTACACAGATTGAGAAACGGCCATGGCCTCCCTGCTGCACATCAGTAAGGTAAAGAAGCATAGTCCTCACTCAGCCAATCACAAGAGATCAGCCTAAATCACAGATCCCACTACTGTGGCATTTGACCAATCAGAGATCGGTCGCGCTCTCAACTTCCTGTTTTCCTTGAAGTCTGAATAAGAACCAAGCCTGGCTGAATTCATGGTTCCGTCCAAAACGAACCATGGTAAGTTGATGAAACTCAAACATTTTATTGGTGAATAATTGTGCTAAGTGATGATATATGGTAAATGGTTTTGGAGGACGTGGTGAAATAAGTGAAATTACAGAATGAAAAAGGCAGGCACCATATTTGATCATATTTATGCCCTGTTCACTTAAACCTAAAGTTAATTAGTTTTGTCCATGTTTGGATATGCCCGTTGCACCTATTATTCATACTTACAGTATTTTCTTGACAAAAGAACCAATACATCCTAGGACAGAGGTCACTAAACGGCGGACCTCGGTCCGGATCCGGACCCATGCGCCAGCCCATCCGGACTCGAACCTCGGATCCGAACTATGGACCCGACCCTGAATCCCTTCAGACGAGTGTGCACTCACTCTCCCTCTCTGACTGCTGCTGACTACAGCTCAGATGAACAGAAAGAGAAAGTCCTACATCGGAGCTCTATGATACTTTTTACATTTTTAGAAACAGCTTCGGAATGACTGAAATACGGCTCTCTAAAAATAAAGCAGAGCACACCCTAATTAAATATGTACGGGCGATTACAATGTGCACATATTAGCGCGGCTGTTTCCCAATCGGCAGCGAGCAGGTCTGAACCAGGTCTAAACCTGCATGGACTAAACCTGGACTGAACCAGGACTTAGTCATTAAGACCTGGATGACTGTGAATCACCTCCTCCTTAACCCTGATAAAACCGAGGTTATTATACTAGGCCCTCAAAAACTGAGAGAGTTTTTGTTCAAGCAGCCAGCCATGTTCCAATCCGTTGTGTGAAAGCAGTCCTTAAGTTTCTCTACAGAGTCTTTACTCCACACTTGAATCTGTTTCCGAACCGGTTTAGTGACTCTAACCAGTGGCCTGTATGCTGGCAGTAACAGAATAGTTATGTGGTCCGAGGCACCAAGATGGGGGAGGGGGTGTGCCTTGTACGCTCCTTTTTTGGTGGTGTAAACCAGATCCAGGATGTTGTTTCCCCTTGTTGGAAAGTCAATGTGTTGATAGACTTTGGGGAAAACGCTCTTTGGATCTGCGTGGTTAAAATCCCCAGCCAAGATGAGAAAGGCATCTGGGTGGGCTGTCTGTGGGTCACTGACACTCTGGAACTGTTCATTCAGTGCCTCTTTCCTGTTTTTGAGGTTAGAGGTGGGCGGTATGTAGACAGCCACCAGCAGTACAACAGTAAATTCCCTGGGCAGGTAGAAAGGGCGACACTTAAGGATAATAAACTGCGTGAAAGACACATGAAGGGTTGGTCGGAGACAAAATCGTGATACCGCAGAACTTCAGGAAGGTTGTCTTGGAAAAGTTGCATTTAGCCCATCAGGGAGTACAGCGCACACCGTACTGGCCTATGAGACTATGATCGATGATGTGCACAGTGCCAACAAATGCAACCATGGAACCAAGCAGAGCCACTTGTCCCACACCCAATTCCAGAGCCACCACGGATGAAAATTGGAGCGGACATTTTTGAGCTAAATGGTCAGTCATTTCTGTTATTAGTCGCCTACTTAACAACATTTCCTGAAGTGCTCAAACTTCCAAACAAAACAGCCTATACAATGATTCAGAAGATGAAATCGGTCGTTGTAAGACACAGTATTCCCAAAGAGATAGTGAGCGATCATGTTCCTTTCGCCAGCTACGAAATGAAATGATTTGCAGCTTAATGGGAAATAAAGCTTTATAATGGGAAATAAAGCTCACCTTCTCAGGTCCAGGTTTTCCCTCTTCACATGGAATGGCTGAGCGTGCCATAAAGACTGTCAAACATGCTCTGAAGAAAGCAATGCAGACTGGTACAGACTCACATCTAGTGTTGCTGTCCCTGAGAAACCCTCCAGTTACAGGACTAAACAGGTCTCCAGCACAAATGTTGATGGGACGAGTCCTACGCAGCATGTTCTACCATGTTCTAGTGCTGTTCTCAAACAGCCAACCGCTCAAAACATTCACAACAAAATAAAAGACATGCAGTCCCGCCAAAAGCAACACTTTGACCAGCGTGCAAAACTACTACCAGTGTCAACACCAGGCAAACCAGTGCACATGCAAACACAGCGTGGTCATCCATCAAAGAGAAGAACCGTGCTCCTTCACCGTGCAGACTCCAGCAGGATGGATGCTCAGGAGAAACAGAAGACATCTGAGGAAACTACATCCGAGTCTGTTTAAAGACATCTCTGGTGATGAACAATCTGACTCAGAAGACCAATGTCCAATGGAGCCATCACAAGAGCTCCTACCAAACGTTTCTCCCCCTGCAACTCTGGAGGAGGGCTACAGGCGCCCTGCCAGGTACAAGGACGATTAAATGGACATTTCCAGTAAATAGTCCACGATTTATCTGTTTGAGTTTACATGATAAAAAAAAATGTTATCATGTAAAGTAAGTGAAGAGTTAACACAACATTGTAAAGAAAGAAAATGTTTTGAAATCTCGTACTAATGAGAGGAATACATTTACCCAAAATGAGTATTCTAAATACCCCTCCTGGAACCGCCACCTTAACGTGGGGGAGGGTTTGAGCCTGAATGATCCTGGAGCTCTGTTGTCGGGACTTCGTGCCCCTGGTAGGGTCTCCCAGGGCAAACAGGTTCTAGGTGACGGGTCAGACAAAGAGCGGTTCAGAAGCCCCTATGAGAGACCAACAGGCCCGGTTAGAACCATGAGGCCGTCCTTCTGTGGACCCACCACCTGCAGGGGGCGCTATAGGGGCTGGTGCAGCTCCAACAGCTGCCCCCACGACCCGGCAACGGACAAGTGGAAGAAAATGGATGGAGTATTCTAAATATTCCAAATGTGTCCACGTGTCATCTGTGGACCAGTAACAAAATCAAAACGATTTTAAAAGAAAATCTAAAAGATAATAGGGGAGTATTTGCATCTATGTCATGCCTTTCACAACAAAGGCTTTTGCTTTTATTTTGTAAGGCCAACAGGAAGCGCTCAGTTCTTATTAAGCTACTTGACAAACGGGGAACTTTAAACAATATTTACCGTTGTTTTGGTAAAGGATTTAACATTTCCAAGACATGGATAAACAGGACATTTGTGACGCTTCCACAGCTGCAGAGACTCGAGAGGGAGAGGCGGTTCGCTCCGTTTCCCGCAGGTAAACAGAGTCTACACGCGGGGAAACCAGAAAAGCCAAGTATAAGCGGACTCTCATTCTAATGTGACAGCTTTATGTGGAGGAGTGCGTGTGAGCCGTGGCGCTGACGGCTCTGTCGTGTGATGCGTAAAGGCGCGTAGGTTACCGTGTGTGCAGAAAGTCTGTGTCTGCACGTGTGCTATGTCTGCACGTGTGCTGTGTGTCTAACCCCTGTGTCTGCACGTGTGCTGTGTGTCTAACCCCTGTGCCGTGTGTGCCTGCTCCATGTCGTTGTTTTCCGCGCCCTGGGCCGCCGTGATAGATCCATGGCCGTGACTCAGTGGAATCTCCTGGTTTCCTGTTTGGACATGTAGATATTTTTGGAGAGGGCCGATCCTTCCTCTGTGACGTCACCGCCGCAGATTTACTGCTCATGACTGTGACAGTGTGGGCAGACCTCAGCCTGCAGTCTGCCGGGACTGGGGTGCAGTGGTGGAGAGTATAAGTAAGAATACACATTTGGGTACTTTTAATGTACTTGAGTACATTTTATGAGGCATATCTTTTACTTAAACGTTTAAAAAATGTAGAGCCTGTATCTGTACTGTCTACACCACTAAGGTAAAACGATTTGGATATTTCGAGCACATTATATTTGCAGTGACCAAAAAATAAATACAAGTCAATCGATTATATAATGTGCCTCCTGATTCTTTGTTTCTGACACAAACTGCATTTTTTCAGTTTTTTGGCTACTATTCATCACCATTTGGACGCACATTAGAGATTGAAAGTCTTTTTTTGGCGCAATATTTACACATTTTCAGCGGGTTTCATCCGGTGGCCTAGGACGACCTATAAGGGCTGGTTTAAAAGTTAGATTATTCCACTTTTTAAAATTTGAATAATAACACAAAACGTTTTTTTTCTCACTTATAGGTAGTTGTGTTCAAACAACTGACTTTGCTCTTTTTAAATAAAAATGACACAAGAAACTACCAAAATGACCCTGATCAAGAGTGTACATACCCCAGTTCTTAATATTGTGTATCGTCCCCTTTTAACATCAATGAGAGCTTGGATTTTGTTTGTGGTAGTGGTGGATGGGCCTCTTGGTAAAACTGGACATTCTTTTTGGCGAAAAGCCTCCAGGTCCTGTAAGTTCCAGGGCTGTCTCGCATGAACTGCACATTTGAGATCTCCCCAGAGTGGCTCAGTGATATCGAGGTCAGGAGACTGTGATGGCCACTCCAGAACCTTCACCTTATTCTGCTGGAGCCAATGAGAGGTCCACTTTTCCTCCAGGATTCTTTAATAACATCCTGAAATCAGTTTTGACCAAAGTCCCCGTAGCTCAGTGATCCACCTCCGTGTTTCACTGGAGGAATGGTGCACCTTCATCAGCCAAATGTAATGTTTATGGTTCTGGCCAAAAAGTTCCATCCTGGTTTCATCATTCCAAACGACATTGTTTCAGAAATGTTGAGGCTTGTCTCTGTGCTGTTTGGCATATTGTAGGCGGATACTTTGTGGCATTTGTGAAGTAATGGCTTTCTTCTGAATTGTAAAGCGCTTTGTGGCCATGTCTGTGAAAGGCGCTATATAAATAAAGTTCTTCTTCTTCTACTTCTTCTACTACTTCTACTACTTCTTCTACTACTTCTTCTACTACTTCTTCTACTACTTCTACTACTTCTTCTACTTCTTCTTCTACTTCTACTCCTACTACTTCTTCTACTACTTCTTCTACTACTTCTTCTTCTACTTCTTCTTCTACTTCTTCTACTACTTCTTCTTCTTCTACTTCTTCTACTTCTTCTTCTACTTCTTCTACTTCTTCTTCTACTACTTCTTCTTCTACTTCTTCTTCTACTTCTTCTACTACTTTTTCTACTACTTTTTCTACTACTTTTTCTACTACTTTTTCTACTACTTCTTCTACTACTTCTTCTACTACTTCTTCTTCTACTTCTTCTTCTACTTCTACTACTTCTACTTCTTCTTCTACTTCTTCTACTACTTCTACTACTTCTTCTTTTTCTACTTCTTCTTCTTCTTCTACTACTTCTTCTACTACTTCTTCTACTACTTCTTCTACTACTTCTTCTTCTACTTCTTCTTCTACTTCTACTTCTACTACTTCTTCTACTTCTACTTCTTCTTCTTCTTCTACTTCTTCTTCTACTTCTAGTTCTTCTACTTCTTCTTCTACTTCTTCTTCTTCTTCTGAGACTTGGCCATGCAGCCCATTTTTCATCAAGCGTCTCCTCATGGAGCATCTTGAAGCAGCCACACAACTTTATTTTTTTTTTTTAGATTCCTGTTTTATCTCTTGGTTTTTCTTTCATCCACATTTTCCCTGCCGGTTGTTACTGACATTGTTGTTGGTCCACCTGACCGTGGTTTTGGTTTCAACAAACCGACACGATCATTTAAAAAGAGCAAACTCAGTTGTTTGACCATAAATGGCTTCCTATGACCACTATGAAGGAAAAAATTCGGCCAGGGTATGTAAACTTTTGAGCAGAACTGTACTATTCGGGCTGTAGAATCCAACAGGAGGCCGTTTCTCCACCGAGGCTGAGCGATAGTTGTTTGTCAGCACTGAGGTTGTGACAAACGGCTCAGACTCACCACGGGACGGCCCAGTCTTACCCAACATCCTCTCTGCCTCCTGCCGCCCTGCCCCGGGGGACTCACACACACACACACACACACACCCCGCGGGGCCGCCCCAGTGAGACCCAACAACATCCGCCCCAGGACTATAAAGGCCCCGCCGCACAGAGCAGCGGCACAACGGGACCGCTCCCCGCCCCACATCTACCACAGGTGAGTCTGGGACCACACGCTGCACAGCCACAGTGGCACAGTGGTTAGGCTTATCGGTACCAACTAGAAACTTTAGCTTACAGTAAAGTCAGTAGTTTGGAAACACTTTTTTACGTATTGGGTTTTCTTTCTTTCTTCTTTTTTTTTTTTGGACTTCACAGACGGTTAAACCATTTTAACCTTTATGAAGCTCATGGAGAAAAGACCAAGAATAGTAGTAGTAGTTGTTTATTCGGTCATTTTCCTTTTCATTCTTTTAAACATAAAACAAGCATCTCCATATTTCGTGCTCAACACGAAATAAAGGGAATTTAAAATATAAAACATATTAGGAGTTATTTCACGCTTTTCGTTTCCTACATAATCCCATGTGTTCATTCATAGTTTAATGTCTTCAATGAGAATCACACAACGGAAATCGTGTCGGAGATGAGGAGAAGTCGATGCATAAAAAGAGTAGAGGCTTCATTTTGCTGTAGTTACAGATTTGCTATTTTGGTTTTGTTTAGCTTTAGCACAAGTTAGCGCTGACCTCAGAAGCTAAGCAGGAAGGGCCTGGCTGGTACGTGGATGGGAGACCGTTTGGCGAATGTAGTGAGTGGGTGGGCGGTGGTCGCTGATGGTGCAGACTGGAGTGCGTGAATAATGCAAGAAATTGTAAAGCGACTTTGAGCTACATCAGACTAATGCATTATTATTAACAATGGTGTCGCAAGCAGTGCATTACAAAAGTTATACTATTACTACTGGGTTTACAATCTTGGTTTGTCTTTTCATCCACAATGTACCCGTCAGTTGATGCTGAAACCTTTGTTCGTCCACCTGGCCGTGGTTTGGTTTCAGCAGAATCCTGCACGGCTGATACTCTCAGTACTTTATCTTTTATAACCCTTTCCCATTTTATACAGTTACCTTTTCTTTTAGATATAATAATATTAATGCATCGGTTTTATATAGCGCTTTTCTGGACACTCAAAGACGCTTTACATTGCATTATTCATTCACTCCATACTCAGTGGTGGTGAGCTACTATTGTAGCCACAGCTGCCCTGGGGTAGATTGCAACCAGTCTGTGCCATCGGCCCCTCCGACCACCACCAACCACTCACTCACTACATTCATTAGGCTTCCTGGTGTTTCCCAAACGGTCTCCCATCCAAGTACTGACCAGGCCCTTCCTGCTTAGCTTCCCAGGTCTGACGGGATCAGGCAGAGCAAAGGCGATTATGTTGCTTTGGTTATGACTCAGAAACCAGAAAGGCCAGTGCAGCCCCGGATGAACGATAGAAATGTCTGTCAGGAGCCCAAAAACACACTGACTTTTTATACAAACACAATCATTACACACACAGATCACAGGTGAGGAGGCTCACCTGTAGTGGCCATTCAAACCCCTTTGTGCATTTATCAGATCACCAGGGTATGTCAACCTTTGATCAGGGTCAGTTTCAGTCATTGTGATTTAAAAAGAGCAGTTTTTTGACCATAAATGGCTTTCCACAACCACTAACTATGAGTGAAAAAAGCTGTTTGTGTTAATCATTCATATTCTCTGAATAATAAAACATTCTGCCAGGGTATGTAAACTTTCGAGCACAAGTGTAACTCCAGCCATGGATCATGTCCGCGAGGGTCACACCTTTGTCTCAGCGAATCATCACCCTCTGTTTAAGCTCCAGCGTTCATGGCTCGCCCGCTTCCCAGCTGTGCTGCCACCCACCTCCACCCCCCCTTCTGCCCACGGCTTCACCCTGCTACATTCATCACCGGTCAAACATACCACCACCAGTGTCCAGGCTCCGGGGAATACGTCCCTAACGCTAACCTACCCATCCATACTAACTTGAATCCATATATCCAGGTCTACTGCTGGGGTCTAAATATATGTATATGTCAAATCCCTCTAATCGCTGTTTTTGTCTGGTTGAGTCTATACAGGTTGATTTTTGCCTTTACTTATTTTTACTATTTAACTGTTTGCACATCCTGAGTGATCTTATTGAATGAGTGAATTTCTCCGTTGTGAGATCAATATAGGATTATTTTATTTTGAAATGGCCGTGGAAGTACGTCTGCGATGACTTGTTTTTGATGTTTTTTGCTGCAGTTAAAGAGTTCCTGTCCCGAGCCTCTGACCCTGTGCTCTCGTCTGCGGGACCCGGCGACATGGAGCTTCTGACCTGTGCCCTGCTGTGTGCCCTCTTCACCAGCGCCCGCCCGGTATGCCCCGTCTGTCGCTGCCAACTCACAATATCCTTCTGGAGAACTGTGTCATCAAGCACAGTGTTCATTTTGACAGTATATATCGGTTTAGTTTTAGTCATTTAAAATGCCATTAGGCCCAGTGGCTGAGTGAGTGGTCAGCGCGGGGCCTTTACTTTCCATCACACTGGTCAAAACCAGTGACCCTGGAGCATTGTAGAGACCACCGTGATCAAAAGTAAAGGCACCATAATGACCCCTCATGCAGCCGCTGGGCCACTACAAGATCGAATACACACTAATACCCCCCCCCCCCCCCCCCACCTTTTAAAATCCCCTAAGAATGCACTAAAATAAGCTTTGGTCTTCCTCAGGCTGGTCTGTGGCTGCACCAGGACGCTGACCTCCCGGACTCGGACCTGACCCCTGACCTGGACCCGGACTGGCCCGACCAGGGGATGAGGTCCCGCTACACCGCCCTGGACTCCTCCAACTCCTCCAGCTCCTCCGAGTCTTCCGAGTCTTCCCAGTCCTCCGAGTCCTCCCAGTCTTCAGAGGAGCTGGCCCTCACTTCGGCTCCTCCCACAGACACGCCCCCCACCCGCTCCGTCCTTCCCACTGGCATCCCTGTCGCCATGACGACAGCCGGTATCGTCACCCCAGGGACAGACCTACCGACGGTGGGCAACAGCACCCTCCCGGCGCCCTGTCCCACCGGCGGGTGCGTGACTGTGGACATCCCCACGGGGACCCCGGTCACGGCCAGCAGGGGGGACAATTAACCACAGATTTGAACAAGGACTCGAATCATGGCCTATTTGACTGGATGGATTTCTGTGATTCTTTTTTTTTTTTTTCATAGAAACCTAAACAATCAGATACTTGTAATGTACAGGTCCGTCCATCAGGGGTCAGTAATTCATGCCCCAGAGAATTAAAAATCACAGAAATGACTTTAACTCTGAGCCTATTCCTATACATTCTGTTGGCCATTGAATCCCGGGCCAGTTCAAATGGAGTCTTCCATCCCCATACAAATGATTAGGGAGTCCAGGCACAATACTAAAGTATGGAGAGGTATGTTTTGTCCTTTTCTGCGGTTTCTTATCATTAAGAAGTTGAAGTTTAGTGGGCATGGAAACTTAACTGAATACGAGTTAGCATTTAGCTTTTATACGCCAATTTTTTAAATCTTTAATTGCAATCTCAAAAGGTCTGTACATGCATTAAATGTGCATTATGCAACTTTTATGCAAAAAAATAAAAAGTGTGAGTAATTTACCTTTTTGTGACCAATGGGTCCGTCAGCAGTGAGAACCCACAAGAAACTCTAAAAACAACTGATCCAGAGGCCTGTTTCATAAACCAGGCTCACTCTGTCTCAGTTCATATGGAAACATAGTCTGAGACTCCACGCCATTAGCTCAGACTGAGCACAACCATAGACTGTATAAAGAATAGACCGCTCCTCCTCACTCCTCCCCGTTTACCAAAATGACCACGCTCGAGGGGGAAATCATGGCGGATTTACAGGCTCCTCCTCTCCAGCTCTGACGAAGCATGTTCCTAAAAAGGGCATAAGGGCGGGATCTTGACTGTAGACCCGGCCCTGCTTGGCCCTCGCGGGGCGTGTAATGGGCGTGTATTTCTGTTGTAATTGTGCCCATGGCCAGGCAGCGACGTAAACGGCCTGTCAATCAAAGTCAGGCACTCATTAATTACGCAAGATTTCTAAAATGTATACAACGATAACCAGCCCGGTGCCCCAGATTGTTTTTAACCCAGCGTAATCACAGGAGGAATATCTAGCTCTAGCCACTTCTAAACCATTAGGCACCGGGCATTAACGTTGTTTTTAACGTGTCTAAAGTCCAATGCATTCCAATGGGGGAATAGCGGCCATATGGAGGAACTACAGCAAAGGTGGAGCAATGGCGGCCTCCAGTGTCGTAGTCAAAAAGCAGAGCGGTCAGCGGCCATTGGGCACAAGCCATGTTTCTTCTTCGTGGAATCCAACACCAATGGGCAATGTAAATGACACAAGCAGGGCATTAGCGCCATCATCTGGACAAAATGTATGTTGGCCTAAAAAATGTGAAAAAGAAAACATGACATCACAAATCAATTACTTTATGCCAGTGGTTCCCAAAGTGGGGTCCGGGGCCCCCTGGGAGGCCTTGGAGACACTATAGGGGGGGCCCAAAAAGCTTGTCTAAAAAACAAGTACATTGAAAAAATATATATTTTAAAAGGAAAAATACATTTATTCGCTAAAATGTATTACTTGAAACCAGTTTTAAACTCCACTCATTGCTAGATTTGGCTTTTTATGTAATTTTAGCTGTAAAACAATAAGACAATTCTAATGAATAGGATAGATTATTTTCTATTGGGGGGCCCCCGAGAGAATTTCAGATCGACAAGGGGGCCGCGATGTTCCGGACTTTGGGAGTGGCTGCTTTATGCAATAAATTATAAATATACACCAACAGTGTCTTTGTCTCATCTGTAAAATACAAAGTTGTGTGACATATTAATGACATTATGTGTCGTCAAAAGAACCTTATCCCACAGGACCAGGGCTTCATCTGTAAATGAGTATTTTCAGGAACACTTTTGGGCTGATGTTATGGATTCAGGGAACAGGTCAAAACATTTTCCGGAACACTCTCATTAAACTCCAATATATCAGATCAAATCTTTGCCGGATCCTTTACCCTGAAAAACTGAAAATTGGGGGAATGCATTAAAGATGTTTAATGTTTAAATTAATAAGCGCTGTAGTGGCTATTTGTCCATAAACTTAAACAAAACAAATAATACTAAACTTCTCAAATGAGGCTACGTCATGGTTAGGCTTTACCAAGTAATATCCAAACCAAAAAAAACCTTTGAGGAGGTTTATTCACGCATGGAAAGCTCAGACATTTTCTGCTGCCTCTCTTACGCTGGTAAAAAACCACATGTCCTCCCACCGTGACCTACTTATGCAAATGAACACAACACCATGTGACCAATAAACAATATAAACAATGTAAATGCAAAATAAAACTACTTAACTTTAGCAAGAAAAGAGAGGAAATAAATTAGGCTATAACTTAAGCCTAAAATAAACAAAGTGCAAAATAGCTCCAACAAGCGCCAATGTGTGTTCCTCCCAGTGGGTGCCGGTCCCAACAAAAAAATAAGTCCAGGCTGGCCATGATTATCAGTGACCTCTGTGATCCATAGTCTGGTCCGCTCATGTACCAGCAAGTGCTCATTAGTCGAACCCGTCTTGAATTAGTGAGATTATCCGCCTTTGGTGAAACCCAGTAGTCGCAGTTTGAATTGTTGTGCCGAGCTTTACTGAGCGAGTTTGATGAAACGGCCCTCAGGAGCGTCACAGGGCCAGTGTGATGGAAGCAAAGGCGACACTTGTACAGCCGCTGGGTTAAGTCAGATACACACAAATGGAACGTTTCCTTTTTCCAGATAAAATGTTCCTTTAATGATTTCAAACCTTGACCAGGGGCGTCTGCCGGTCGTCCACACGTGGTTTCTGTCTCTCTGCAGTACATGTGGTGCCGGTGTGCGATAAACACGCAGAGACGTCACGCAAAGTGTGCTTTTACTCACTTCCACAGAAGCTTAAGCTCCTGCTGGCTTTTAGAAAGGCCCCCCCCATAATGCTAAACTCTGACTGGGTTAGCCCAAAGACCTTTAAAAACTCTGGATGGGACATGAGGGCTATTGACGTGGCAAACATGGCAAAGCTAACCCCGAAGCTATCAATGCAAAACCAGGAGAAACATTTTCATTGATTCAACGACAGAATGTGAGATACACTCATTCAGGTAGGGGGCCACATCCGGCCCTCCTGCATAGAACCTCTGGCCCTCCTGCATAGAACCTCTGGCCCTCCTGCATAGAACCTCCGGCCCTCCTGCATAGAACCTCTGGCCCTCCTGCATAGAACCTCTGGCCCTCAAGATGATGTTCAGGAATAACTTTGCACAAATCAGAGATCAAATGCCTGTTAAAGTTCTCACAAATGTAAAAAATACTGTCAAATCCTTTAAGATTTCTTAGCATGTTGATTACCTGATTATGATTCAATCCATTAAATCAATTGTGATTATACTATATATATATATATATATATATATATATATATATTCATATTCATCATACTGTATATGATGATATAACGTTTATGGGGCTGAAAAAGGTGAATATTTAATGTGTGAAGAGGTTAGTTGATCTTGAGTAGATAAGCATGAATGTCAATTAATAATCAGATACAGGCAGTCATCAGATGTTCTACATTTATCCAAATATTAACTCTTCATGCTCCAAAAGAATAAAGTCCATTATTAAAAGAACTCATTTATGGAAGTCATTTGAAAGTCTAGCCCTATATTCTGCTGCTCTTCAGTCCTGTTCTTCATCAGATCTTCTTCCCCCTAAAAGCCCATACGCGACTTCTTCCTGGGCTGGGAGGACTGGGAGGGTCTCTGTGAGGACTGGGAGGGTCTCTGGGAGGACTGGGACCAGCTGAAGGCGTCCTGGGAGGAGGCCGCTGGTTTAGGCGTCATGGAGGAGGCAGGTAGTGAGGAAGAGGCAGGGAGTGAGGAAGAGGCAGGGAGTGGGGAAGAGGAAGGGGGAGTGGAAGGATCCAGAGACTGCGACGCCTGAAACACAAAATCAAAAAACAAATGTACTTTCAAAGTGACGGTTTGAGGTCCTTGTGTTCCACCTCTGCCTTGCACTACCACGTGTTTTTTTAGGCGCATTGAGTTGCCTTGCTGAAATGGGTTTGCTCTTTGTCGATTAGCCTTGGCATGTGTACTGTAGGGGCCCTTAGTGGACTTTTGCTTAGGGCCCCAGAACCGGCTCTGCCTCCGGTTCACGTCTGTGTAACATAACATTGTAGTTTCTCCCTTTTATACTTTTTTAAAATGGACAAACAAACAGCATTCGGGTCGGAGGAAATGCTTTGATGTGTCATAATAGGGCCGGGAAAAATTAACCAATGAATCGCAAATTTACAAAATTATTGCCATTCTGAGATGCCTAAAGTCGCCTGACTAGAATCGACTTTGGCAATAAAAAAGGCTGAAACATCTCTCACAAGTTCCTTTACTGCGTGGTCCTCACCGAGGGTCACCAGCTGATGAAACTGAAACGTTGTGCGAGACGAGGCCCGAGCGCTGTAGAGTTTACAGAGTTTACAGTGGGGGGGGCAGCTGTAACAACCTATAGGTCCCACCTAATGTCATTCTAAAGAGCCAATAGTTTCAAACTGAGGCTGTGGTTGGAAGTCTATGGTTGTAACTATGGTAACAATAAAATGCTGGGGGGAAAATGTTCCTCTTAATCCAATATCACTGAAACTACTGGGATTTTACACATGAAACAAAAACTAACAGATCTGTGGATTTTACAGTTTGCTGAGACGAGCGCTGCTGAATGTCTGGCTCTAAAGAGGAGAGTTTCTCAGTTCTTCAGTGGTTCTTCAGTGTTGTGAAGGCCATGAGCACTTTGAGCTTTGGATGTTCGGTAACGCGAACACAGACGCTCACGCTGTTCATAAAAGGAGACGTTTGGCTCCACGAAAGCGTCTCTGGATCAGAAGCAACAAAACGCGGCTTATTCTATGAAAATCCGCCGCATATTGACGTCGAACACCTGCTGTAAAGATGGCAGCAGGAGTCGTGGTGTCACAGTGGACGGGTGGACGGCGGCGATGAGCGGCGAACCAGGAAATACGACCATATTAGTCCAGTGCTCCGGTCTCTGCACTGGCTTCCTGTCACTCAGAGAATAGAATTTAAAACAGCTCTGCTTGTGTACAAGTCTTTTCATGGTTTAGCACCAAAGTCCATCTCTGACATGTTAGAGCCGTATGAACCATCTCGGGCCCTGAGAACTTCAGGGAGGGGTCTCCTGGTGGTTCCCAGAGTCAGGACTAAACACGCTGAGGCTAAAGCTAAAATCTGGACCAGTCTTCATGAGGATGTGAGACAGGCCTCAACTCTGACAATGTTCAAATCCAGGCTGAAAACAGCTCTTTTTACCCGAGCAGATGAAAACTGAAAGTGTTTTATCTGCACTCTGGCCTTTTACTGTCATTGATTTTTATGTTGGATGTTTTAATGATTGATTTGATCTGATTTCTTGTAATTTTATGCAACTGTGAAGCACTTTGAATTGCCTTGTGTATGAATTGTGCTCTACAAATAAACTTGCCTTGCCTTCTGACTCGGTTCTGATTCGTGCTCATCCATGTGCTTCCACAACACGTCCAGCTCTGGCCCTCAAAAACGAAAGACGCCATATGCTGGTTATTCTTAGTTTGATCAAATCATGAGAGTCGTACTCCCTGTACGACGTGCGCTGTGGAGGGGTCGGGGGGGAAAGGGGTTTGCGCACCACTAGGGGGCGATGGCGGACCACTCAGTGTTAATTTTGACAACATATTTTAATTTAGTTTTAGTCTTTTGACGAAAATGTAATTCAATTTTAGTCGAGATTTAATCAAAAAAATACCTTAAATTTTAGTCGACTAAATTTAGGACAAATTTAATCGACTTTGTATTAATAATATTGATTATAATCATATTTAATGGAGGTCCTGCTTCATGGAGCTGCTCCCTCATGAACAAAGCTCAGAGCTGTTCCTTTGGCAGTGAATTTACATGATATGAGGCTCTTTCAGACGGTCAATAGAAGTTTGGATGATTTTAGTCTCTCCTTTCCATTTTTATTTAGTCTTATTTTAGTCGACTAAAATATCTGGACATTTTAGTCATAGTTTTAGTCGCATGAAAAACTTTAAATTTAGTTTTAGTCCAATTTTAGTCGTCAGAAAAATCACTTTGACTAAAATTAAGACTAAATATTTTAGTCGACGAAATTAACACTGGGACCACACTTTAAGAATTACTGGACTAGAATCACATGAGGACCTCGGCGTTTGCAGAATTACCCTAAAGGCAGAAACTCCGAGGACGTGGGTCGTCTTCACTCCTTACCTGAGGTCCCGAGGTCATTCTTATCCCGGGCGAACGGGGCTTTGGACAAAAGGAAACGGTAAAGAGTGAGATTCTTTGACCCACCTCAGACCAGAGGCGCCTGGCTCTCCTCTCGTTGGTGGGCGTCTGCACTAAGGGGCGTGGCCTCTCAGGCGTAGCGGCCGGCGTGGGCCGTGGTTTCACCCTCTCCTCTGTCCCAGCCGATGTGCTCCCCTTTCCAGGGGTTTCCAGCATGGGCGGGTCGTCGGGCTGCGACCACGTTCCTCCCGTGTCCGACCCCGCCCAGTCGCTCGGGTCGCTCAGCTCCGACTGGTAGCTGACGGAGGAGGTGAAACTGCCCGACATGGCGAGGAGGCTGAGCCCGCTGGCCCGCCGCGCCTCCTTCTCCCGGCGGCGTTTCCGACGCAGCGCCTGGGTCTTCTCCACGGCATTGGCCCCCAGGTGCTCCGCCCACCAGCCCTGCCACGCCCCCTCGCCGTCCCAGCCCGCCGTCAGCCTGCTGCTCAGCTCGTCGCTCCAGTCCTCCGCCCGAACGTCCACGTTGAGCGGCACCACCCCCCCGGACGAGCCCACATGCAAAGACCGGGCGCACATGGACCTCCTCAGATCCTGCTGCGCGTTCCTCCTCCCGAGAAGGTCTTTGGTTCTGCTTTTGTCCACCCAAAGCCGGGTTCTGGCCGTCGACCCCCCAGACTTGTTGGCTTCGGAACCTTTTGCTAGTTTCTGCAGCCACTGTTTCCAGATGGACGTGGTTTCTTCACTGAGACTCTCCGCCTGGCGGGACGTAGGGATGTGCGCTCGCTCCTCTGGTCTCTCGGGCCAAAGTGCGTTTGGAGACGAGGCCTTTTCCAGGATTTGGTAGAAAACGTCTCCCGTTTGTAACACTTGAAGGACACAAAAGCTCTCCTCTGAAGGGCTCCTCTTCAGGTGGACGGCGGTCAGCCCTGGACCAAAGACAAAAAAATACTGAAACAAATGGGTTACAATGCATAGGCTACAGGCTACATCCTTATAAATAGAGGTTATGCATATGATGTCATCCATAGTTCTGACTTCAGGTCCTTTGGTAGGTGCTGAAAGTAAAAAATCCCATTCATTTTGTGCATTGACTTTTGTTGAATTCTAATATCAAGAGCATGACGGAGGCTAATCAGCTCTGTATTATTACACTGGGAAGCAAAAAAATATTTTTTTAAAATAGTCCAGGGTTTTTCAGCTGAATTAGACTAATGTTGATGCTCTGAGTCCGAAAATGACCTTGGTTTTGCTCAATCAGGTCAGGATGTTTTGCTACAGAAATGCTTTAAGAATCGATTTTGCGTCAAAAACAAATGTCTGCGGATCATCAGCTGAGAAACCCTTGACGTTTTTTCCGTTTTCCTCAAGAAATAAAAGTCAACATATCCAAAGTCATTCAGTTTTTATTTACTCCATCAAATTTGATAAGCAGAATTCATAATAACGTAGTCGTACGTAATCCGTAACACTATGGCTGTATCTCAAAAGGTTGACCTGATAGAGCAAAATGCATGTGATGTTCGGACTCAGAACACCGACATTAGTCTCAATCAGTTGAGAAACCCCTGACCATTTTTTGGCTGTCACCTGTTGTTATTATTATTATTAGTATTTAGTGTTTTCTTTCTTGTAAAACGTTACTTCCGGCTCCCACCAAACGACTGCAAGTGTTGAGCTGTCGAGTTCTATAGGCCACTCTCAGGGCCGGTCACGTTGGTCGGCAAATCAGCTGTTTGGAACTCTTTTTAATTTATATTTAAATAGGCACAGTTCAGCTGATTACCAACCAAAGGTCACATGACTCAGAATTATGGCCTAAAATATATATCACGATATAAAAAAATTAATTATCACGATAACGATATATTTGACGATATCATTGACAATGGTCAAATTGTACTTCAGTGATATTTTCTTCTTTTTTAATGGCACACTAATTTCCTCGCAAATATGATCTACTCAAGCATCCGTAATCTCATTTGATCATAGATGAAGGGAGAGAGTTCATGCTTGAGGCGCTGAACTCTCTCCCTTCATCTATGATGGCTCCATGGCTTAGGTCCAAATATCTGAGGCCCGCCACCCTTCATTTGCATTTGGTGGGAGGAAAACATGTACAATAGGCCCAGGGGCTGCAGGTGGAAATTGGCACAAGTGCTATAACCTGGTACAATGCATCTCTCCATTCTGAGGCTCATGTAGATTGTACACTGTTCAAATAAATAAATAAATAAAATCAAGGAAAGAGTAATGCAGGCTGTGAAAATAATGCGGGGGAATTAAATAAAACAATATAGAGAAAAATAATTATAGGGCTTTGTTTTAATTACATTTTTTAACCAAATGAGCCGTTTATAATAATCATCTCATTTTAGCATTTGTAGTAATATTTTAATGACTTTTCTCCAATCAGGACATTTATTAATTCATGAGTATCTCAGACATCAGCTTGAACTCTTCCATCTTGGTGCTTTTGCACGGTGACCCAATGCAATAACAGGTTTGCAGTCGTACCTGTGGCGGCGTAGGTCAGTCGGGCCCGGGACCCCTCCGTGCGGTGGGGGATCTGAGCGGGCAGGCGCTCCACACTGTCCCTGGGCCTGAGCAGAGCCTGGGGAGGCCCGCGGCTCACACAGGCCTCTGCCCCTCCACCTGCACACAGCAGCACAGCCCACACACGGCGTCTTAAGTATTATTCATAGCCTTCATCAGGGCATCCGCGGTGCCTTAAAAAGTATTAAACGTAATAGGCCATTGTTAAGTATTAAAACGTCTTAAAGTGATTTTCTAAGGTTCCAAGAACGTACTGGTTGTTATGAATTACGCGATGAATTAAACTTTAGGATTCAGAAACATAGCACAACTTTGAAAAGTTTTAGTCCAACATTTGGTGAACAATTGTGGAATAAACTGGAGATGGAATTGAAACGATGTCCAAACATCAACCTGTTCAAATATAAATACAAACAAAAGACTCTTGAAATATACAGACAAGAAGAAATGTGTTGCCACTAGGGGGAGCAGTGGGATCAATTATGTGTATCGTTTCCTCTATATTCAAGGAAGAGTGTTGCTGCTTGGAACGGTTGTCATTCTATTGCTCAAATTCACAAATGGAGAATTAGGGTTGGCAGGTTATGGATCTGTTGAGAGGAATCCTCCCAACGGGCTCTAAACCTTATCCTTTTAATGCACCACTCAGCATAGGAAAATAATCTACAAAATCAGCTGTTAGGGCAGCCGTGTGGGGGTTTGTTGACGGGGAGTTACTGCCCTCTTCAACTGGCCCGCTCTACACTTTGGCTTTTTAATGCACCACACTATGCAGGGTTACAGCATACTTCACATATAACTCAATTAAATAAATATATAATAATAATGATGATAATTAAACCCAAATTAAAATTATACTGAGGATGGTAATGACAACAGGGAAGTATCAAGATCTCAGATTATAATATCTATTAATGCACCTTTATACCATAAAAGTAACTCGGTAATCACGGGTAAAAATCTGCAAGCAATATATTAAGTAACACATTTTTTGACTGCTTTGTTCTAGACATCGTATATGAAACTAGATTGTTGTTGTAGCTGTGCGTTGTTCCAATTAATTATATAAACAGTTCATATATTTTTGTTGTTGTAAGTTTGTAAGTTGGTCTGTACGAATGTAGCTGCTTGAAATGTTTTGAAATGTTCTTTTTTTATTTATTGCACTTGGGGGTGGGCACTCATAAGCTTTTTGCTTCAGCCCACTCCTCCTGAGCACAATGTGTATTGCTCAAATAAACAAATAAACTAAACTAAGGTATACATTTGTTTTTGCATTAACTTTTCCCTTTTACACATAAAATGTACGTGTGAAATTATAATCATGTAAGTCAATTGTAAATCAATAGTTAATAGAATGGTGACTGGTGTTTATAAGTAATGATTATGTAAATGGGAAATGAGGACTAAGAAAAAAAAAAAGTACAAATTGTAAATAAAAACAAGTAATTCAGGAATTTGTGTTGTAAAATGTTGTATTACTGTATCCGGAATGTAAATTAATCTTGAATATGGGGGTAGGCACTTTTAAGCTTTCTTGCTCCGGCCTTCTCCTTTTGAGCTCTTTTGTTGCTTTGTTTGTTTTCTGCACTGTAAAAATCACTCAAATAAATCCAATGTATTTGTATTCCGAGATAAGCATTTAGTGGGTTATTTATTTACGACGAGAACACCCCTCATTCTTAATTTTGACAAAAGAACAGGTTACAAAGAATCTCCAACGGCCTCGCTCGATGCAGCTGCTCTCTGCGGGTCAAATGCGTTATTTAGAGAAATCTCTGACATGAACATTAAGGCTTTGATCGCTGTTGCCTTTTTTAATTGCTTTAAATGATAGGACGTTTAGCTTTCACTTCCTTTTCTGACTAAATAAGTTTATCGAGGGCAAGGGTTTGGTGCATCGTGGACTCACCGGCATACTGCAGCAGCGTGACCTCCTGAGCGCACTGAGAGCCCAGCAGGACTTTGGCCGCTGTCCCGGGTCCAGAGCCGGGCAGGACGTGGCAGAAGACCGGGGGCGAGTCCATCATGTGGTCCCACTTCAGCATGGGCACGCAGGGGAAGCGCTCATCCAGGACGTACGCGGAATACTGAGGAGACACACGCGTGATACAGTGGACTGGAAACACCCATTACACATGCGTTTATATTTAAGTTTTGTACTTTCATTTTTTTAAATATTGTTCACTCTTCCAGGACTTTTCCGACATTTTCTTTCTCCAACTAAACTCAGACAAAACTGAGATCATTGTTTTTGTCCCACAGACACAAAGACAAAGTGTTTTCAGTCACCTTGAGTCTCTCTCTCTAAAACCAAAAAACACAGGTTAGAAATCTAGGAGTAATCATGGACTCAGACCTGAACTTAAACAGCCACATCAAAGCAATAACATCATCAGCTTTTTATCATCTGAAAAACATTAGGATCAGAGGAATAGTGTCAAAACCAGACTTAGAGACACTCATCCATGCGTTTGTCTCCAGCAGGTTAGACGACTGTAACGGCTGCTCACTGGCCTTTCTAAACGAGCTGTTAGAGCTGCAGAACATCCAGAACGCTGCTGCTCGAGTCCTGACAAGAACCAGGAAATACGACCACATTAGTCCAGTGCTCCGGTCTCTGCACTGGCTTCCTGTCACTCAGAGAATAGAATTTAAAACAGCTCTGCTTGTGCACAAGTCTCTTCATGGTTTAGCACCAAAGTCCATCTCTGACATGTTAGAGCCGTATGAACCATCTCGGGCCCTGAGAACCTCAGGGAGGGGTCTCCTGGTGGTTCCAGAGTCAGGACTAAACACGCTGAGGCTGCGTTTCAGTTTCATGCAGCTGAGGTTTTTCTCATCTAAATTTCTGTCACCTGTCCGAGGTAACGTTCTGAGTATTTCCACAAAGAGCGCCAATAGAAACGGGAACGGTCTAAAATTATGCCCACACTCACATAAACTTGTACAGTTATTTATACCAATGACTGTTCTCACGCCTCTTTTTATTTAGTTTAAGGGATAAGCAGAGTCTTGTACAAATAAAATTGTAGAATTAGAAATGATGTCTCTGTAAGAATGAAACGGTAACAATGAAGACTTTGCCAGGGGCTCCCCCCGCTGGCCGCTGTGGGAATAACACAGGGGTGTCAAACTCATTTTGGGTCGCGGGCCACATATAATGTAAACAGGAAAATAAAACATTTTTCCAATAAATGAATAATAATAACAACAGCTTACACTTTACAAGTTTCTCAAAGTGCTACATAGTATTCATTAGAGTGAATGGTCCTCTTTTTAAGTCTTATTTTTTTCTTGCAAAAGAGATGTCAACATTTATCAATTATATCAATCGATAAAATAATGTAAAAACATTCAACAAGGATCACTGTATACATAAAGGAAGAGGTCCATTTTTCTTGAAAAATCCGACACTCTGTGTCCACTTTTCTCTTTTTTTACAAAGACATTTCACTGAAGAGGTGCCAGAGTCAACAGAACAAGCAGGTAAAGCGATAGAACTGACTCAAACACAGCGCCCCTAGCGGACAATATAAGAACTGCAAATTTGAAAGAAAATGAAGTTTATTCTTCTTTAATAATGCATATTTATCCCGTGGGCCGGACTGAACCCACTGGCGGGCCGGTTCTGGCCCGCGGGCCGTACGTTTGACACCCCTGGAATAACATATTCAAAAAGTAACTTGGAGCAGTGCTGATGTTTTACAGCTTCAGCCCGATGACCACACTTTACTTTTTTTAAATGTGGAGGACAGTTTGGGGTTTTCTATCCAGGAAGTGAACAGCGTTAACAGCATTCAACATGGTAGGGTTTCTTTCCCCTCAAGCTTATCCTTAAGTTCGGTAACGCCTGCACAGTTTCCCACAGAGGAAATGACCTCGGATTACAGCGTCGCCTCGGCAAACATGCCAGTATTTGTGAATGAATGAATACGCCTGGTAAAGACGAGGGGGCTCTGCCATGTTGGAGTTCTTTCCTGGAAAACTACAAAGTGATACTCGACAAAACGTCCTAAAACACGGGACTATTTTTCACTCTTTATTAATATCTATATAGTAACTTGATCTGGATGGTTGTGATGTGGCACGAGCAGAGAGAGCTGTGATGAGGTTACCTGCGTGGTGACGAGGTGGTGGAAGGGGTGCAGGGGGCTCAGGTACCGGCACAGCAGCAGCCTCTCCCCGCTGCGGCACTCGGCTCCTTTGCTGAGTCGGAACAGGGTGTGGCACGAGGACGGCTGCACCTGGAAAAGCACCAGGGCTTTCAAATGTAACTAGTAATAATGTGAACATTTTAAAATCTCTGCTAATATTCCACCAATTGACATGAAATGAAAAGTGTCGTGCTGCTCCGTATGCTTTTGTGTTGCCCATTTCTCAAATGACGATGGAGGTATTTTACAATACGAAGGTTTTTGCGAGAAATTCCAAATTCCTTGTACTAAGAGAAAATATAACCAACTAGTAAAAGCTATTCCATTATCGGTCAGGTCTATGGTTAAACGGGATACTTTTTATTCAAATATTTCCCCCAAACTGAGACAACTCTGGATTGAAGACAGGGATTTTTGTGATCCCAAATGTAATAACAAATTTTTAAGATGATATTTACAAAATTGTTCATAATTATATTAAAAGGAACTATATTCTAAAAGATTATCAAAAAGAAGAAATAATTTGGATTAGAACAAAATATCTGTCTTTCCCAATCCCATTCAAAGTGAAAGAAATTACATTTAAAAAGTTAAACCAACAAATTTATAAAACATCAACAACGAAGACTTGGACCATCTTTACTACTCTCGTAATGTAACAAAGCTTTTGGCAAGATTTTCAGAGATGGCTTCAATCCAAGGGGATTCAATTTGCTACGGTAACAACAAATGAAATTAAATTTGGGATAAAAGAAGGTTAAGAATATTTGTATTGATTTCGGGGAAAATAATTTATTACTTCTATGCAAATATTTTATTCACAAATGCTGCTTTTTTAAAACTAAACCCGATATATTCCACTGGAAGAATGAGCTCAATCTTTTTTCAAAATCTCTGCAATTAATTGAACAGAAAAATGCAAAAATGCTTGAAACATTTGTTAGATTTTGATTTACTTGACTAATTTTCACAATGTTTCTCTAACATTGTAAACATAATGTATCTTGTTTGTTTGTATTTGTTCATTGCAATAAAAAAATATATAAAATAAAAACAAATAAAGATATAATCATTCATCAGAATAAGGCTGACTAGTGGATCACACATTCACAATGCAGAAGAATCCAGATCTGACAGTGAAGACGAACATACAAGAAAAATATTACATTCCAACAACTACGTATATCCAATAATTAGTTAAGAATATTCTATTTTTAATTTTTAATGTGCTTGAAGAAATTCTTCGAGTTCATTTTCCAGCAAAATAGGAAAGAAAAAGGATCTCTGGCTTTTCCCCCCAAACGTGACCATGGTCATTATGGCCAAACAATTATTATTTTTGTCAGACCACAGGATATCTCTCCAAAAATTAAAGTCTTTATCCTTTTTGTATTTGCAAACTTTTTTGATGTTTCTTTCGGAGTCAGAGCTTCTTCCTGGCAGAGTTCCCTCTCAGCCCATGTCGGGACAGGACTTGTTTCACTCTGGATAATGACAAACTCTTACCAGGTTCAGCATCTTCACCAGATGATTAAATTGTTTAAAAGTATCAAATATGTAGTGTATGTAAACTTCTGACTTTGTAAAAATTAACACACGTTAACACACTTTTATCCCACTGTAAATCTGCTTTTATTATACGCGTTGATTCTGCAGAGTTTTGACCGATGCACATTTCCTTTGATGGACACAGCCACTCGCACTAAAGTCTAGGCTGGTGTTTGGCGCAGCGATGAGGGGCAGATACTCACCCTGATGTCCGTGAGCTCCGCCCCCGTGCGGTCGGCATACAGCATCACTCTGGGGTGAGCGGAGAACTCGCACCATCGCCATGTGGACTGGCTGTTGAAGTACAGGTTACTGTCCTCTGAGCGCACCAGCTGCATCCTGCAACACCACAACACAGGCTGGAGGAAAGTGTGTGGAAACACCAACATAAAACATGTGCATTAGTCAACCTAGTCCATACCATGGTCAGTGTGAGCTATAATGCTAACTGGCGTGCATCATGTTCATACACGGGGCTGTTGTAGAGCCGGGCGATATGACGATATTAGACCATCCTACGATCTCCAGAGCTGACGATCTGTCATGTTTGTGGGATGGTTTATCACGGTTCTAAGCACTTCTGCACAGTTGACTCTTTTCACCGTCAGTGACGTAAACCCAAGCCGCTAACGTTCTGCTACGCTAATGTCGGACTCTAATGTCGGACGCTAATGCCGGACGCTAATGCCGGACGCTAATGTCGGACGCTAATGTCGGACGCTAATGTCGGACGCTAATGTGGGACGCTAATGTGGGACGCTAATGTGGGACGCTAATGTGGGACGCTAATGTGGGACGCTAATGTGGGACGCTAATGTGGGACGCTAATGTCAGAGGCTAATGTCAGAGGCTAATGTCAGAGGCTAATGTCAGAGGCTAATGTCAGAGGCTAATGTCGGACGCTAATGCCGGACGCTAATGTCGGACGCTAATGCCGGACGCTAATGCCGGACGCTAATGTCGGACGCTAATGTCGGACGCTAATGTCGGACGCTAATGTCAGACGCTAATGCCGGACGCTAATGTCGGACGCCAATGTCGGACGCTAATGCCGGACGCTAATGCCGGACGCTAATGCCGGACGCTAATGTCAGATGCTAATGTCGGACGCTAATGTCGGACGCTAATGTCGGACGCTAATGCGAGCGTTTGGCAGCGAGCCGCTCCTCTACAGTCACATACAAGACCAGGCTCCTCAATCTGGAGCTTTTAAACCCAGCGTCTCTATTTCAGAGGTGTTTATGTGTGTTTCCCCGGTAACGCCGCCGCTCTGCTCAGCGTGTGTTTATTTATTTACCTGCGACACACGTGTGAAGAAGCGAGCGTGTCCTTCGTCCTCACAGTTCTGTCGGCGCCGCTTCTTCTCATTTGTTTAATTTAAATCCTGGACCGTGTTCACAAACGCGCTGTTTATCCAGGTCTTTAAAATATAAGACTTGTCCAACTTTGGTGAATTACTTGGTCAAGTAATAACTTATGGAAACTATCTGCTTCCGGTTAGTCTTTTACACAATAAAAGACACAGTATGTTATCGCTTTAGTAAGACTCTTATTGTGAAAGGGTCAGACAGCAACAGACTCGAACAACAAGCCTTTACCAAACTTAATGTGACTGTTTTACTTTTGTCTGGAGTTTTATTGTGTTTTTTAATGTATAAAGTTAGTTTGCTGTAGTTCTATGTCTATTTTTGCTGTGTTGATTATCACAAAGTTGAATAAATTAGTATAATAATTCTTTTTTTTTTTTCTTCTTCAGTGTGTAATCCAAGTTATTTTAGTTACTATAAAAAAATCGTGATAAAATCCAAATCGGGAGTTTATAATTAAAAAATCGTGATATTCTATTTTTGTCATATCGCCCGCCCCTAGGCTGTTGCTGACTTCAGAACCAGCCCACGCATTTACAAAATCAAATGTAAGACTTTTTAAGACCCTGCAATTGTACATTTCTCATCATTTCGTCCCGTTTCAAATGTAGGTCTCGGGACCCGGCGCCATGTGATCGTACCCTCGTCCCAGCCTCCACAGGTGGGCAGCTCCACTCTCACCGGCCACCAGCAGCTCGCCGACCACATGGGGACTGGAAAGGACAGCAGCGGAACAAACACATCAACTTACTGATGTAATGACCGATTATGTGGAAACAAAACACTGCAGCAGTCATCTGTACTGGGGGCGTTTAGCTTCTCACCTGAGACGGCGACTAATGATACGTATTCCTGCCGTAAACTAAATGTGAAATTCAACTAGTGCAGACAAGAAGAAATGTGTTGCCACTAGGGGGAGCAGTAGGATCAATTATGTGCATTGTTTCCTCTATAATCAAGGAAGAGTGTTGCTGCTTGGAACGTTCGTCATTCTATCACTCAAATTTACAAACTGAAAATTAGGGTTGGCAGGTTATGGATCTGTTGAGAGGAATCCTCCCAACGGGCTCTAAACCTTGTCCTTTAATGCACCACTCAGCATAGGGACATCATCTACAAAATCAGCAGTTAGGGCAGCCGTGTGGGGGTTTGTTGATGGGGAGTTACTGCCCTCTTCAACTGGCCCGCTCTACACTCTGGCTTTTTAATGCACCACACTATGCAGGGCTTACAGCATACTTCACATATAACTCAATTAAATAAATATATAATAATAATGATAATTAAACCCAAATTAAAATTATACTGAGAATGGTAATGACAACTGGGAAGTATCAAGATCTCGGAGTATAATATTTATTAATGTACCTTTATAACATAAAAGTAACTCTCGGTAATCACGGGTAAAAATCTGAAAGAAATATATTAATGATCACATTTTTTTTTTGACTGCTTTGTTCTAGACATCGTACATGAAACGAGATCGTTGTTGTAGTCGTGCTTTGTTTCAATTAATTATATAAACAGTTCATATATTGTTTTGTAAGTTTGTAAGTTGTTCTGTACTAATGTAGCTGCTGAAATGTTTCAAATTCTCTCTGGATGAGGTCTCTGATGTTTTGTTCCTTCGGTTCCATTGTGTGAAATGTACTATTTTTATTTATTGCACTGGGGGGTGGGGGCGCTCATAAGCTTTGTGCTTCAGCCCACTCCTCCTGAGCACAATGCGTCCTGCTCAAATAAACTCTATATCAATATGTGTATTTTACAAGTCTGATTATTAGCGACGTCAAAGGTTTACCTGACGCTGACGCAGCTGAGCCTCTCCGCGGACGCCGTGGCCTGCAGGAGGCGAGGCCGCTGTGCAGACGACACACTCCAGACCCCACAGCGGTACAGGGAGCGCACGGCCACGCAGCCTGCAGTCAGAAAGGAACTCTCCCTCATTTACTGAATATATTTAAGGCTTCAAAAAATCACCATGTGAACCGCTGAATATTGAAATATGAGCCTTAATATTGAAATATGAGCCTTAATATTTGAGACTTTTACGTTTTAACACTATTTTATTATACAGTTGCGTTTCCGTGATTCTGTTCAGACCAGGTTTAGTTTAGCTGAAACAGATAAATACATAGAGTATAAATCTTTCTAAACACCTAAAAAATGCATACAATGATAGAATAATTCATAACCACTGGTTAAACCACAAAATAACGTGAAATAATGAGAATTATATTTCAAAAGATTACGCCACAAACTTGGATAAACGTAATTGTGTAATCATGTGCTTTACTCTTGAAATAAAGCACAAGAATAATCATTTCTTTTCCACCTTCTGTGTCACAAGAGCACTCTCTGAAGTACAAATGCTACAAACTAATGATCAAAAGTACAGTTTTTGCAAGAAGACACTATAAACATGTGAATTGTGCCGGAGCAGTGGTTTTCAAACTGTTCACACCAAGTAGCAGCTCATAAATCAGGGCTAAACCAGGTCTACAAATGCAGATCTACTTTGGACTAAACGATGTCTTGAATAACCCAAGTGTTAACCAGAGGTGTTTGGAACCTGAACGTAAAGCGCCAATGAAATCTCTATTTAAGGCGAGACGCTGCAGGAACAAAAAATAAAGAGAGAGAGAGAGAGAGAGAAAAAGGTCAATTTGAAAACTTTGGCGGAAGAGAACTGATACAAAAAAAAAAAAAAAATGGATTGCAGGTTTTCTGTTGTTTTCTGTTTTCATATAAAAATGGCCATAACTACTGATATATTTCAGCGACAAAATCTAAATATTGGACAGAGCCGGATTTCAATGTATACCGTACATTTCGGACAATAAAGCGCATCTTACTGAATATTAGTTACAAAGATCTTTTCAGAGGGGATTTTGGATCTCGTTTAGTTTTGAATAAGCCGTCTACACAGTACAAGTGAAAAAAAATCTAACAATTCAAATTCCTCGTTTTTTTGGCGGTTCAAGGCTCAATAAATCATGCTGGAAATAGATATTAAAAAGTCCTTCTGAAAAAGAACTCTTCAAAATAAAGTGTCTTTAGGAGCTACTAAAGTGGAGATGGAAATGATCGTAATTGGACTTACAGCATCATTACAGCATCGGTCACAGCCTTTCGTGCTACACGTGGATACCAAACCTGTCAGTATTTGTGTATGAATAAGACCCGGGAGCGCCACAGACATGTTGGAGTTGATTTCCTGAAATCTCAACATCGGCCACAGTGTGAAAAATCCGCGTTTTCGCCTGCAGCGTCTCGTCTTTAAACGAAGTGGACATTTGCAGACGTCTGGAGTCCCACCACGAGTCACCGCAGTTTGAGAACCCCTGCTCTAGAGACGGCGGCTCTTACTGTGGCCACACGTGGAGCTGGAGCTGATCTGCTGCACTGGGCCTTTGAGGACAAACGTGGAGGCTTCGTCGGCGCTCACCACCGCACCGGGCTGCAGCGCCACCTGCTGGAAGGCTGAGCAACGGAGTCAAGGGCTTTCACTGCAGCGTTCAGCGGGGTTGCGGACCAATGGGCGCCGGTTTTTACAGTCGACAACAACGAGCACTTTTATCAACGCTCACTCCATTACAATGTGTTGGTTAGAAAATGCAATGAAACTAAATATCCCCGAGTTTCACTTCCTGGTTTTCACACGATCTCACCATAAGCCCCGTCCACCGCCTCATCTTGCTCCCTTTTGCTGAGCAGCTGTTTCAATAGAGGGGAAAAATAAAACTTGGCGTGTGTGTGTGTGGCTTCAGTCAAATGTTAGTTTTTCAGGTTTTAATTGTGTAGCATTATTACATTTTCTGTAAAAAATCATCACTTGACTAAAGTGAAAAATCACTTTGACTAAAATTAAGACTAAATATTTTAGTCGACGAAATTAACACTGATTCAAAGATTACTCAAAGATGTGTGAGTGGCACCAAACACAGCTCACGGTCCGTTTTCGACGAGAGAACAATCTGATCAAGTCTATTTGGCATAATATTCCCCCTTAAAACATCATTTTGAAAGATTATTCCCGTGAAGGATACCGAGTTTGTCCACCCCGTTAGCGCAGTAAACCAGGCATGCGGACTGCGGCGCCCCCTCTGTGCTGGAGGGGAACGGGACGAGCTCCAGAGCGCCCCCGGTGTTGGCTTCGGAGAACACGGCGTCGAGGCTCTGCAGGCTGAGCTCCTCGTGCAGCAGCGGCGCCAGCAGCTCCACGGGGACCGAGTGCACGGCGTCGGAGAGCAGGCGGCTGTACGTGTCCATGCGGGTCGACGAGAGGGTCCCGGGGCAGCTGTGGGGGGGGGGGGGGGGGCACATACAGATCAGGGACTCCACAGGCAGCTGCATATTTATTTACATCCGACAAGAGGAATGAGGGAACATTTTGATCAGCAAAAGCAAATTGGACACAACAAGCAGCTTATTTTATAAAAGAAAAAAAGTGGAATATATCTGCCAGACTTACAGCTGAACGTGTTTGACTATAACTTTAGGATTTTCAACAAACTTATAATAATAATAATAATAATAGTTGAGCAATGCCATCAATATCCCCAAAAACATCTTCAATCCCGGTTTGAGTTGAATTAATGTTTTATGGCAAGACACTGAAAAAATATATATAATTCCGGGATGTCAATTTGGACTTTCTGCTATAGATTACTGACATAAATATGATTTAAAAAAAAAATGTATTGCAAGTTTTGTGTCATTGTGAAAGTGAAAAAAATCAGTTAACAAAAAACTCAATAAATCAGGATAGGAATCAGATGTTAAAAAAATCCCTCTGGAAAATATTGTTGAGTCCAAGACTGTCTGTAGGAGCTACTTAAGTGGTTGTGTGCGAGAACATTTCTCCAGTCTTTGACACGGGCGGCTCCCAGAAAGGAAATGACCGTATTTGTATTATAGCGCCATCTTGGGGACCTTTCACAAGACACGTGGATATAAATTATGTAAATATTTGTGAATGAACGCGCGATGTAGCAGCTCTTTCTGGGAGGTCCCCACCTCGCTAGGAACAAAACGTCATAAAATAAGCGTTGTAAAACAAGAACAAAAAACTCTAGATAGGACGTGACCAATGGACAGTGGAGGTCAAAGTCTGGGGAAACTCTTACAAAACCATCTTAATCCAATAAGTATCATTCAAAAAAGAGCGATCCGCATTGTGAATAAAGTGGCTCACAGGGCAAATACAAACGAGCTTTTCCTTAAACTAAAAGCGCTAAAATTGAAGGATTTGGTTGAGTTTAAAACAGCACAATTTATGTATAACATGAGCAATAACAAGTTACCTGTGCATATCCAGGGATTGTTCCAAAAACGAGACTGCGTTTATAATTTCCGAAAGGAAGAAATGTTTCAAAACACACAAAAAATAGCTTTGTGTTTCTTTTGTTGGGATTAATGTGTGGAGTGAGTCGGACCAAGAGTTAAAAGACTGTAAAACACGCTCTAAAATGCAGAGAAACAAAAGTAAAACGTATTCATTATAAACTTTACTTCAAGCAAAGTAAAAGTGCACGTTTTACTTGGTGACCTCCCGCCACCGCCGTTACTCACGTCTGGTACTTGAGCTTGTCCAGGAAATGATTCATCTTCTTCACCCTGATGGAGTCCTGAAGCTCCGGAGCATTCTGAGACAAACATAGACAGGAGATCCGTGTTAGAGGCATCTTTGAGATCACCACTTCCTGAAGTCGGCTGACAGACGGTCCTTTACCTTCTGCCGCCTTCCTCCAAAGTGCACGGTGTGTCCCAGGAGGCCGGCCGCGGAGCTGAACGCGTCGGAGGGATGGTCCACGAAGAAATTTTGTAACTAGAAACAAACAAACCACTCACGTCAGCGCTGACTGGGGCTGGGTACCGTAAAAAGAAAAAGTCTGTGACCAAACGATACTTTTTTCCGAAAACTATACTAATATATTTTTGTCATCTAGAACCAGAAAACGGAACAATAATGTGTGGAAGATCTGCAATATCGGGTTCATCTCCAGTGTCGAGATATTCCAGTTTCTTTTACTAAGATGTGACACAGATGAGCAGAGACAGACCTGCTCAAATGATGGAAGCTTTCAGAAAAAGGTGGAGACGCAAACCCAAAATAAAACTCATTATTTGATCTATATTTATGCACCGTTACATTGATTTCTTGTCACAAAATAAAGTGCAAATATTACACTGGGTAACAAAAAAATATGTTTTGAAAATAGTCCAGGGTTTTCCAGCTGAATTAGACTAATGTTGATGCTCTGAGTCCGAAAACGACCTTGGTTTTGCTCAATCAGGTCAGGATTTTTTGCTACAGAAACGCTTTAAAAATCGATTTTGCGTCAAAAACAAATGTCTGCGGATCATCAGCTGAGAAACCCTTGACGTTTTTTCCGTTTTCCTCAAGAAATAAAAGTCAACGTATCCAAAGTCATTCAGTTTTTATTTACTCCATCAAATTTGATGAGCAGAATTCATAATAACGTAGTCGTACGTAATCCGTAACACTATGGCTGTATCTCAAAAAGTCGACCTGATAGAGAAAAATGCATGTGATGTTCGGACTCAGAACACCAACATTAGTCTCAATCAGTTGAGATACCCCTGACCATTTTTTGGCTGTCAACTTGTGTTATTATTATTATTTGACTTTATTCCGGACACTAGAATGATGGTCCATATTAAAAGAAAAAGACACACATAAAAACAATACATTTATCTCCTGTATCGGCTCAAACGCCAGTGAGTCCACATACGAGATGAATATCGCACGAGCTTAACCCAGGGTTGGTCAATGCAGTGATGATACTGCTCACTGAGTTTGTCGGCCTGCACATGCACCTGTACAGTAGGGCAGTTTGGCACACGCGCATTTACAAACGTTTGGCGTGCACTACTCCATCGTGGGACCCTCAGTAGCCTCCGCATGGCATCATTATAAGCCACAGTTAGCCTTTGCATACTGCTCTTTCTGTAGCGCCTCCACAGGTGGGCAGTAAACATGGGAGTGCAATACGCCTGAAAGAGTCTGATTTTAACAGGTGTGGAGCTCATTCCAAACCTGCGGGTCCATAAAGCGACACAAGCTCAGAGCTGTTCCTTTGGCAGAGAATGTACATGATATGAGGCTCTTTCAGACGGTCAATAGAAGTTTGGATGATTTTAGTCTCTCCTTTTCATTTTTATTTAGTCTCATTTTAGTCGACTAAAATATCTGGACATTTTAGTCACAGTTTTAGTCGCATGAAAAACTTTAAATTTAGTTTTAGTCCAATTTTAGTCGTCAGAAAAATCACTTTGACTAAAATTAAGACTAAATATTTTAGTCGACGAAATTAACACTGATTTCGAGTACGTCGATGTGAAAGGTTTGAGAAATTCTAATTCCTTTCATTCCTCTTGATTATGTGACACAGATTGAACACAAGGATGGAAAGTCCCACTTTTTTGTTTATCGTCCAAACGAAAGTAAAAGTGTTCAGACAGTCACACGTTCTGGAACGTTCTGTCTCTAAAGTGTATGTTCCATTTATTCAGACAAGTTATGTCTCAATAATAATAATAATTTAAACAAGCCAAATGACCGAACGATGAAGTCTAATCCCCACTTTTCCGGCCCTTATTGTTTTATTGCGTGTGTTAAAGTTTACTGGGTGTGTTTGAAAATGGCAGTGGATTGGTTTAAGATTATAAAACACCTGTGCCCTGACTCAACAGTCATGATTTCGCCGAATTGTTGTGGTGATTTCCACGACGTCCACAAGTTTTATGCGTAAATGTCTTTGTCATCGGACAAGTCTGCAGTCACATAGTGTCCCAGATATTTACATTCATCAGTGACATTAAGAATATTTCCTGATAAAAAGAAATCAGGGAATATCAGTTTGGAGTCCCCTCTGCTCCGGGCTATCATGATGATGCTTTTCCTTGAGTTGTATTTAATATCAAATTCTGTATATATATATATATATATATATATATATATATATATATATACACACATAATTATCGGTGTCATTATTGATTATTGGTATCGGCACATGGGAAATGATCGGTTATCGGACCAAATTGGCATTATAGTGCATCACTAGTTTTTTGTATCAATAATGCAAAGGAAAAGTTTCAGATGCATTTCTCTACATCTTGGTCTGCAGTGTCTCGTCTTGAGTCGACTTACGTGCTCACTGAAGTCCAGAGGGTCGGCCGGAGTCGACGGCCAGAGTACGGCTGAAAACAAAACATAAAGTATGCATTCTTCTTCTTTGGGGTTGGATCTTTTGGTCATGTTTAAAGCTGTGCTGCATGGCCACGATAATCATTGGTAATTATGTCACCAAATATTGCAGTAACAATGATTTTGTGACATAATGTGCAGTGCTGGTCCAGGGGACAGATGTTTGACCCCCGGGCCAGCAGCACAGAGCTCCGGACACACTGACCGTGTTTAGGAGAGAACAGCGGCACCGGGACAGGCTCCGTGTGGCACCAGACCTCTCCTGCAGCCTCATGCTGGGCTTTAAATGTGTGGGTGGAGCGGGACGTCTGAGGCAAACACACACAACAGGACTGTGTCAAAACTCACGTCTCTTGTTCTAAATTCAAATGTAGACACTCGGGGTAAAGGTGAAGCTGAGGTTTAATGACTGAATAGTGCCGCAATGTATTCTTTTGTATTTAGGAAAGTCACTGTACTGGATACAGTTACATAAAATATGCAATACAAGTATTCAGTCACTACCCAGCACTGGCTGTGGATCAGTGCTGAGCAAAAGTTAGAAATAGCCTACATCTGCTTTCATGATTTAGCATCTTTCTTTTTTTTTGTATGTTAAGAGTTACGGGTAGGGTTGGGCCATATCGTATCGCATATCGTTATCGTGATATAATGTTTTGATATCGTTGTAATTTTTTATATCGTTGTGGACACAATATAATTTATGTTACGCTCCATCAGAGCAGCATAAACGGTGACTGTAGAACACGGGGACACGTGCTGAAAAAGTAAAATGAAATGAAGGATGTAAACTGCTTGAGTAGATCATATTTGGAAGAAAATTATGCCGTAAAAAAAAAAAAGAATAAAATATCACTGAATGAATCTTCCCAATAGGCGTAAGGCGGGGATTTTGAAGTAATTCGTCCATTGTCAATTATATCGTCGAATATATCGTTATCGTGATATTTATTTTTTCATATCATGATATAGATTTTAGGCCATATCGCCCAGCCCTAGTTACAGCAACTCACAATTATCAGATTGTAAGGACAAACTCGAGTAGTAGCTATTATTTTCACCAAACATATTTACGAGTACTTGCAGGTAATAACTTCCCCATGAATAATTACCAGTACCTTTAACTTCTACTTGAGTAACGTTATTCTAAAGCAGCGTTACTCTTACTTCAGAAAGTGCTCATTTCTTATGTCTACGGTGCTTCCGCCCCAGTGAGGGGATCACCTGCGGCGTGAGGGGTCGGAGCTGGCCGTAGCAGCCCCAGGACCCCGCGCAATGGCCCGGGGCAGTGTCCGGGGGCTCGCTGTTGTAGAAGGACGGGAACAGCACCGAGGGGAACTCGCGGTCCATCGTCACGCCTGCCCTGCGCACGCGGGACGCACTCCTAGCATTAGCATTAGCCTCTCGGAAACTTTAGCATCGGGAAACAGCACCGCAAATGGGGGACCTCGGCCGCAGACAGGAGGGGGGTCCCGGGGCAGGAAGACCCCGTCAGTGTGAGGAAAGTGCGCTCACCCAGGCACGTGTGAAGTTGGACTATTTCCGAAAAAAGTCACTTCCGCTTAAAAAAAAAATACAACTTCCGCTAACGGGCAGGCTTTACCAAAATAAAACTCCTCCAAACGGTTTATCCTTCTATCACTCATTTTTAACTTCTACTTGACCAATATGATTTTTGAAGTAACAGTACTCCTGATTACACATTCGGTTACTTTTCCACTGCGGCAAATGTTGACATTTAATTTAATTACTTCCTGTTCTAGTACATTTAGGGTGACCAGATGTCCCAGTTTACCCGGGACAGTCCCAGTTATGAATCCTCTGTCCCATGTCCCCCACACGTTCCTCCAAAACCATTCATTTGTCCCAGTTTTACACAGTATCTGTCCCATGTGTCCCAGTTTTTGGCCAATATGATCCACAAAGTACAAACTTCGCTTGAAAATTCCTGTCTTTGGGCCGTGCAAATGTCCATTAGAAGTAGAAACCAATAAAAAAAAAAAAAATCAAGTCTATCATGTTAATGCTGACTGGTGCATGGTGTAAGACATTAACATGCATATTTAGCGTGGGATGGCTCCCTGGTTGACCATGCAACTAAATCCCAAATTTTTTAGTCAGAAAATCTGGTCACCCCAAGTACGTTAGCCTAACTTGTCAAATGTTATGGTGTACTTTTATGTTATGTTTTATTGTTAATCAACTCTACAACAGACTTTTACACTCGATGATGGTAAAAGGTCTCTATGTAGCGCTTTCCCATCTTTATTAGGCACTATAAGCGCTTTACATCAAGAAGCTGCTTGTCCTTTCACACCAACTTACGCAGACACTGGATTAACAAAGGACACGACAGTCACAGTTTGTACCTATGGGGGCTGGGATTCGAACCGCCAACCTCTCAGTTATCGGACGCCCTGGGCTACTGTCTGACCCCACGGGTGGTCGCGGGACACTGAAGTGGGGTTCGCAAGAAGATTTCAAGACGATATTTTCAACAATTGTAACGGCGCATTTCATGTATTTTTGATTAAAAACAGCATATTTCTGTGAAATAAGGGCAAATAAAACAAAGTATGCAAGTGTTATGCATCTGAAAGCGCAAAAATACATTTTAAAGAGGGGGTATTATGCTTTTTTCAATCACATAGCACCAGTCTATAGCACTACAATGATGACGTAACCTTCTGTTGGTCTGTATATGCAGTAAATTAAAATAACTGCCATGAATAAAATTGCTCTCTCAAAATGGCTGCACTGAACGTCTTGAAATAGGCCTCTGTCTCTTTAAGAAGCTTTCCGACACGCCCCCTTCAGCACACTACTGTGGCATTGAAACACTGTGCGGGGAGGGGGCTCTGCTGAGCTGAGGAGCAGTGGTTGGGGGCTTGGCTGGTGACGAAAGGTCCAGAGGCGTCTCCAGGAGGTGGGGGCGTTCCTAGGAGGACTGAGGCATAGCTACACCTAAAATGGCTGCCGTCTAAGTTTTTACTGATTACTCAAAAATATGTGAATGAGCCGAGGCAACACTCCAGGCATGTGTTTAATGAGGGAATGACATAATAACAGGATATAAAGCTTGAAAAAGTCGATTTTACATAATACCCCCCCTTTAAAAGTGGTTGTTCTGGTAGTATTGGAGGTTGTTGGCTGAAAGGTTTGGGAACACCTGCAGTAGAAATATTTTCAACTCTGTTCCTGCCGAGTGTAACGACATTAAGCTTCCTGTTGCAAAGTGGCAGAGCTGGTTAAACTCTCACCTCACACACCGAGGAGGTCCGAGCAAGTGTGTGCGGCCTTTCCGACTGAGCAGTTTGCATGTCTGCGTGATGCGTCTGGATGGGCTTCCACCAGACAAATACATTAGGTTCATTCACCTATAGCTGCAGTGACATATTACAATAAAGACATAGATCTGTAGAGCAAAAGACTGGCAGCACATGTTTGAAGATGTTGGAGAAGGCCGACTCTGAGGACATGCACGGACATGTTGCCTCTGGCGTCACATTAAAGTGCAACACTATAGTTGAATACCGTTTATACAAATCTCTATGAATACAGCCATACTTACATTCCCCAAGTGTTAAACATGTTTAACATGATTAAAGTGGATGGATTTGAATTAAATACATGGACCTGCTCAAGTGCATTCAACAGTGTGTCAAAAACTGCATAATACTTTAAACAATTCATCCACACAAGTGCAACTTTACCAGAGCAGTGGATTACAGAGTTCAACACATATGTTTGTGTGCAGTCGTACACAGTATTCTCTCACGTCTGAATCAGAAAGTACTCAAATCGAGCTCTAAACAAACACTAGTCCGTGAACACAGGGCTCGGTCCAGGTGAACGGGGCAGGTCTCAGATGGCCCACTCGGCCTTGACCTTCTGCAGGGACTTGTGTTTGAGAAAAGCAGCCAGTGAAGTGGACCTCTTGACTTTAGCGTCCCCTGACAAGGTCAGTGGGCGCTGTCCCGACGCGGTGGAGAAGCGATGGCGTCTGCGGCGTTTCTCTGTCTGTTGGTGGGTTTGGGGAGCGGCCCACGTCTGCCCCACAGCAGTGGGCCCCAGAGCTGCTTTAGCGGGCGCACCAAGCAGCTGGAAGAGGTCCGGGGCGGTGCCCGGGGGCAGGTAGAACCAGGCCTTCTTCCCTGCTGCGTCCCGTAGGCTCACGTTGGCTTTGAACTTGTTGACCAACAGTCGGATGACGTTCTTGTGGTTGTGTATAGCAGCGATGTGCAGAGGAGTGTAGCCACAGGACGACTGAGCATCCGTGTCAAACATCAGGCCCGCCTTGTCCACACCGTACCTTAAGCAAAGGAATGAAGAACTTAGAGAAAGGAAACACTTCTAAATAACTCTCTCTCTGCAGATGTTTGACAGTCTCTCACCAGAGTGTGTTGAGGACGCGGTGGTCCCCATGCTTGGCGATCCAGTGCAGGACGGTGAAGCCAGAGATGAAGTCCCGTCTGTGGAGCAGAGATGGGTCTTCTCTGAACAGGGAGTAGATGTCAGGCCACACCCCTGACGCCGCGTTCACCAGCCACAGGTGCTCCTTCTCCTCCAAAGGCACATGGCTCTGTCTGCTGCTGCCCTCATGGTGCTGCGGGGCGCTCTTGGAGCTCCTGTGCTCTCTCGGGCTGGTCGGCCGGTCGGCGAGGTCGGCCATGCTGTTACATCGTGGCGGCGTGGAGCACGAGGACAGGTCAGACATGGAGGACACCTGTCCCAGGCTGAGAGAGGAGGAGATGAGGTGCAGGCGGTGGAGACGGGCCGCGTCGCTGCCCCCCAGAGCTGAAACACCAAACACACAATAACACAACTGACAATGCCCCATCCCGCCTGAGCATAAGCAGGTATGGGCCCAGGAAGTACCAGGGTGGGGTAACCGTGTGGGGTCACCTGGGTACCCCTGGGGGCCCCTTAGACCCTGAAAACATTTTGGAATTCACTGATGACAATTTTAAAGCGAGACTGCAGGTGAATAGGGGGAAAAAATAATTTGAGCTGTAGCTTACAGAGATCTCGATGAGGGTTTCAGATACGTCAGATGTGGTGTAAGCAAGTGAAGATGTAAAAATGAGGTTTATATAAAGTTCATATTTAATGAAAGGCCTAATACATACAAATATCACAAGTAATGTTTAGTCTGGGGTCCACCAATTCATTTCCTCGTAGGAGAGGTGTGGTTTACGATTGTCCAGAGCCGTTTATTGTGCTGAATGTCTCTCCTGCGTCTGCACGTAGCCGATCGTATCAGATGACGTACCGGCTGTAAACCTTTGAGCTAAACTATTTCACACGGTCTAAAGCTTGATCCAAAGATGGCGTCGCGTCTGCTGCCGTCATGTGGAAAAGCGCGTCATTGTCTTACCGTCCCTCCTCGTTCTGTGATTGGTCCAAATCCATGTGAAGCTTCGGGCCTCGGGCCTCGGGCCTCGGGCCCCGGGCCTCAGACTGCTGTGCAGTTCCAAATGATTGAAGCGCACACAGCAGCATGGGGATTCCCCGGCTAAATAAATAGGCCTATTTATTTAAGTCTGCAATTGTAGGCGATTAGCTATTAGCTACTGGACCTGCTAAATGTGAATTTCCTGCAAATCCTTGCAGAAATGCAATCGTTTTATTTTGTTTTCAGGCCACATTTTTTTATAAACCGCTTCCGCTTTTTTTTATAAAACAGTCGTTTTTGTAAGCATCATTTAATATTTGATCACATGATTTGACACGTGAAGCAGCGGTGGGTTTTTGAAGGAGGCAAACTGGTGTGAGGAGGTGAAGGGTTAAAAAAATGACTCCTTACTTCCTGTTCTGTAAATGTTGCTCGTTAATGTTTTTAACCCATTAATGGCTATTAACTACTCTATGAATAAAAAAATCTGATATATAGCTAGATTCAACCTACATGTTTAATTTTCTTATTGTATACAAAGTATTACCAAAACCCTCTGTGCTGCCATGTAGCCGTCAGAGTAAAGTCAGAACTGCATCCGCTGTGGGTTTAAGGGGTTTAAATGCTGGGAGATACTTCACTAGACTCAACATCGATCTAGGAAATATTTCGGAAGTGAGGAATTCAAGCCTGATTTATTGATCTTTGAACACCACAAACCAAGGCAGATTGCAGTTTTACAGATTTGTTTTTACACTAAATCTGGTTCAAAAATAAAATCATACTTCCCGAACTCCATGGCATCGAAAATGTTCTATTTTTTCCTCAAAAATAATTTTGCCAAACGCTTCAAACTGCCATCGTTTTATTTCCCTTTTCACCTGCAGTGTCTCGCCTTAAATCATAGTCCTCCTTAGTCCTCCGTGGATTGGGCGTAGAGAGGAGAAGAAATGACGGGAACCTTGGAGTTTTAAAGGGGTCTGTAAAGGGGTCCCATATCAAAGCCAGGTCCATACCTCTCCTGTCATCCTCGTCCATGAGCTGGTCCAGGTCGGCGCCCACGCTCAGGCACATCCTCTTCAGGTTACCGCTCTGTCGCCGGGCAACCGCAGGCGGAGAGGGGGCGGAGCTGGCACTGGTGTCCGCCCCGTCGTCATCGAGGTCACCTGAGAGATAGATACAGTCAGGCAACATTAGTCTCTAATCTACAGTATAGGTGAACTATTAGTTATGTTTTTGAACCATAACACACATTTGAGTGATGTTGTCATGTCAAAACATAACTAAACTCAATTCTCTTTCCAATCAGTGGTGGGACAAAAAGACAGACGCTGACCCATCCTGTACGAGAAGTGGGCCTGGGTCAGTGTGTCTGACATAAAGCTGCATAAAAAGAACAGAACCTCACATGGCCCCCAAGATCCGACCTAGTGTCCGTCCTTTTCAAACCCTGGAGCTCAGACATTGTGATTATGTTTTTTTACGAGACTCTCTCTGTGATACATATTCAAGTGTACAGAGTTCGAGAAAATCCACTGTCACCATTGCAATCCGCCATGTTTGTGGGCACTACCATATTTGTGTTAACTTCCTGTTTATTCCCATTCTCACGTTCGAAGCTGCCGGGAGGTGAACAAAGAGGGAAAACAACGTCATTACTTTAACAAACGCTGAATTATGGATGTTTTTTCGACCAGATAAAGATAGAGAGACATGGGAAGGAGTAAAGTGGCTCAACGGCCGATAAATACATCAATAACAGACCATGCTAACATGATACAAATGTTAGCTTCATGCTATATGCTAACGGGTCGTTTGAGTGCCGGTACGTCATTGTTACTACACTAGAATGAGGCCAGACAATCGACACGATTTTGAATCAACTTTATTTGTGTGTGCTACATACAGGTGCTCGTCATATAATTAGAATATCATAAAAAAGTTGATTTATTTCAGCAATTCCATTCAGAAAGTGACATTTATAATGTCATTCCACACAGACTGATATATTTCAAGTGTTTATTGGTTTTAATTTTTATGTTAATAACTGAAAACCCCAAATCAGAATATTGTGAAAAGGTTCAATATTGAAGACCCCTGGTGCCACACTCCAACCAGATCATCGACTCGAAACACCTCAAAGGCCTTTAAAGTAGTAGTTCTGTCGGCTACACGATCATGGGGAGGACTGCTGAGCTGACGGTTGTCCAAAAGACGACAAGTAACATCTTGCACAAGGAGGGCCTGACACAAAAGGTCATTGCTAAAGAGCTCTGTGCGCATTAATAGAGAGGCCATGGGAAGGAAAAGATGTGGTAGAAAAAAGTGTACAAGCAAAAGGGATAACCGCGCCCTGGAGAGGATTGTGAAACAAAACCCATTCAAAAATGTGGCGGAGATTCACAAAGAGTGGACGGCAGCTGGAGGCAGAGCTTCAATAACCACCAGCACAGACGGATGAAGACACGGGTTTCAGCTGTCGCTTTCCACGTGTGAAGCCACTCCTGAACAAGAGACCTTTCCTTTGGAAATCCAGGTCCCAGAGTCTGGAGGAAGAGGAGAGGCACAGAATCCACGCCGCTTAAAGTCCAGTGTGACGTTTCCACAGTCAGTGATGGTTTTGGGCGCCATGTCCTCTACTGTTGGTCCACTGTGTTTTCTGAGGTCCAGGGTCAACGCAGCCGTCTACCAGGAAGTGTTAGAGCACTTCATGCTTCCTGACCAACTTTATGGAGATGCAGATTTCATTCTCCAACAGGACTTGGCATCTGCACACAGTGCCAAAGCTACCAGTAGTTTAGTTTATTTATTTATTTAAAAGGGACCATGTAGAATTGTACCAGAGCTAGCCTGAGGCTAAGTTACATCTGCAGTCCCTGGCACCTGCTTTAAGGACCATGGTATCCCTGTTGGCCAGCAAACTCACCTGACCTTAATCCCATAGAAATCTATGGAGTGTGAAGAGGAAGATGCGAAACACCAGACCCAACGATGCAGAAGAGGAGCTCTCCCAACACCTGAGCAGGACTGATGGACTCCATGCCACGCCGCACTGCTGCAGTCATTCAGGCAAAAGTACTGCTGTACACGCTCACACTTTACGCGCTCGTACTTTACTTTAGAGTTGGCCAACATTTCTAAAAAACCTTTGTATTATATTCAAATTTTCTGAGATACTGAATTTGGGATTTTCATTAGTTTTATAAACATAAAAATAAATAAACACTTCAGGAGAAATCAGTCTGTGTGTAATGAATGGATATAAAATACAAGTTTAACTTTTTGAATGGAATTACTGAATTTAAACTTTTTGATATGACGAGCACCTGTATGCGTATATAGTCTGACAAAAATATGGCTAAAGTGAGTGTTCGTGTTTATGTCTCATCGTATTTCTTTGTAAGAAAAAACATGCGTGAATCAGCGTTTGCTGAAGTCGCGACAGTAGCTTCGACTGTGACCGTTTGTCAGAGAGCGACGAAAATAAAAATGTTAATATTCGGAAAACTCCAAAGTTCAAAAGGGAATACGTCTGCGTGGCCTCAGGCTGATGGCGGAGCAACAGTGACCTCAGATTATTTTTAGGGCGGTGGTGGCTGCTACAAACTTTAAAAACACGAGTAACGCTAACCTATATCGAACTACAGTCGAGCTCAAAAGAAAGAGCATGAAATACAAAAATGATTAATATCAGTCACTGGGTCCAAGATCTCTCTGTACAAGACCAAACATGTCCTCAAAAACAAAATAATGTTTCCTCCATATAATAGTATTGGCTTTTGGGACGCTGTGACGTGACCTGAAACCCAGCAATAGCGCGCTGCATTTGTCCTGAAGCGTTGTAGCTCACACGTCCCCAAAACATCAGACTCCGTCCTCCTCTCACGTTCTCCGCCGCTGAAACTCTCCATTCACGCTTTCGTCACATCCAGACAAGGCCGTGGGAGCCCAGGGTGCTGAAGGTGCTGCAGCACTCCCCGGTGGACAGTTTGTCTATTGCAAGTAATATTAGTAAATGGGAAATAAGCGCAGAAAAAAGCGTTTTTGGGGGAAATCTTGTCCCTCGGCACCCCCTAACCAAAATATGTTCCCACGGCTCGCCATCCAAAACCCTCGATAAACCGCGGCACATCCAGAACTCCGCTGCCCGCCTCCTCACCCACACTCGCCCCCGTGAGCACATCTCCCCGGTCCTTCAGAAGCTCCGCGGGCTCCCCGTCCCCCAACGCATCCAGTTCAAGGTCCTCCTCATCACTTTCAAAGCCCTCCATAATTTTGACCCCAAGAATTGACCATAAGAATTACGGATGTTCTGGGGGAACTTTACGGACGTCCCCGGGTCATTCTGATCCCGTGCAAAAGGGGCTTTAGTTATTTACTTCCATTTTGGCCTCATTTTGGCACGATTTTAGTAAAACATGGTAATAATATTGTTCTGGCGATATTAAACACCCGTTTTTTTCAATACTGTGCGGGTCTCGTCCCGATGATTCGCGGGAAACATCTGGTGTAGAGCTAGTTTGGTTTGTGGTCACCTGTGGAGTGATGCCAGGCTCTCCCCCCGGTTTCCCCGGTGCTCTCCTCATCTGCGGCCCACTGCCCGCTCCGTCCCGCCCGGTGTTCTCCGGCCCGAGCCCCTGGACCTCCTGGAGCTCCTGATCCTCCTGCGCACATGCACAGCAGTGAAAGGGACCGTCATTCCGAACCCCCCCACAGTATTATACAACGGGAGAACGCACCAGGGCGGCTCAGCTCCTCGCAGCTGCTCCAGCCCGAAGACACCCGGCCCCCCATCGGACCGTGTCCCACACGGGTACTGGAGCCCTGGCAGGGACAAAAAGCAGGACCGTTCGTATGGAAGAGTAAAAAAAACAGACCCAAACTAAAACGATAAAACATCTCTGGAGTGAGATACGTACATAGAGGCTGTGAACGGGCAGGGGAAAGCCGGTCCTGAACCTGGGCTGAGGGTCCCATCTTCGTCTGGAGCTCGAGTCCACGTCCTGGATGAGGATCTGGGGGACCACGGGCTCTGAGGGCACCTGAGGAGGAGACCTACTTCAAGCCAAAGGTTTGAGCTTTCATTGTTTGTCAGGGGAATTGTTTGTGGAACGTTCTGTGGAGGTGCAGTGGGACCACCAGCCCCAGTGGCCCCTACTGCCTGAATGCAGGGGAGAGTTCAGCCACGTATGGCTTTGCTGGTTGTTGTGTAAAACAGGAGAATATAAATACAAAATGTAACTATTTACAGATATTTTGGGACGTTTTCTCTTTGTTTGCATCTCCAAAAAATAACTGGAAAATAGGGTTTTAAAGATGTTGGTCTTGTAGCTCATTTTACCCCAGGAGCACGAGGAGCAAGGTGACAATTAACACTTTTTTAATTTTTTTATTTTTATTTATTTGAACAGGGACAGTGTACAATCTACATTAGCTTCAGAAAGGAGAGATGCATTGTACCAGGTTATAGCACTTGTGCTAATTTCCACCTGCAGTCCCTGGGCCTATTGTACATGTTTTTAGTGGTAGAGGAAACCAGAGTACCCGGAGGAAACCTACGCAGACACGGGGAGAACATGCAAACTCCACACAGAAAGGCCCCGTCCAGGTGGGAATCGAACCCGGGACCTTCTAGCTGTGAAGCACGAGCGCTAACCACTGTGCTACCGTGCCGCCACTAAACATCATCAAATTGTATTTCTTTTCAATTTTACATAATTATACATCTTCAATTTTTCATGATTTATAATAATAATATATGATATTATATATAATACATACATTTTTCTTTTCACCTGTAGATTATTATCTCTAGAATTGCACATTAAAATGTTGTGTTACAAGCGCGCTCTCTCAGAGGGAGTTTTGCTGGAAAAATATCACTAGATATTTCAGCTCAAAAAATAAAATTTCAAATCTCGTCTAAGCTCAGGTAAGAACATACGGAGAAACACTGGCCTGTCCCTTTAACCTCTTAACCCCCGCCTTAACCAAGTGCATTTTCTCCGCTTCAGCTTTACCCAAATCTAAAACAGGTTACAGCCTATAGGGCAGAGTAACGCCTCAGTTGAAAGCTAAGACCCACAAAACTCAGCTTTGTAACATTTTGGTTCAAATCATGTAACCTAAAAATACAATGGTGTTAAAGAGAGACATCACCTTCCCGTGAGGCGGAGAGGGGGACGTCTGGAGCGGGCCTGTCCCGGGTGGAGGACCCTGGAGCCGGGCTGGGTGGGAGGGCGCTTCGCTGACACGCGGAGGAACAGGTCTGTTGGTGGGGGGGGGTTGTCGCTGTTGGGGCACGTTGATGAGAGACTGTCCCGTGCTGACAGGGGCCCCGGGGCCTGCGCACACCAGAGGAGCGGGGCTCTGGAGCGGGCCGTGCGGCGGTGGGGACGGACGGCCCGACAACGCCGGGACAGGGGCGCGTTCGGCGCACAGTTTTGGCTCTCGGGACTCTGGAGGAGCCGCTTTGATTTCGAAAGGAGCTCCAGGGAGCCCCGTGTGCTCCCGGGGCTGGGCTGGGCACGGACCCGTCTCGCCGCCCCTCACGCCCCCCACCGCCGCACACTCCAACGGAGCCGAGGCCCTCCGATCAGGGCCCACCACCACCACCTCCTCTTCATCATCATCATCATCCTCCCCCAGGGACAGCGCGTTCCTGTAGCTCGGCCTGTGGCGTGCGCGGGCTGCCAGCTGCTGGGAGTGGAAGGGCGCTTCACTGACGAGCGGAGGAACAGGTTTTTGGGGGTGGGTGGGTTGTCTCTGTTGGGGCACGTTGATGGCAGCCTGTCCCGTGCTGACAGGGGCCCCGGGGCACTGGAGCAGGCTGTGCGGCAGTCGGGACGGGACAGGGGCGCGTTCAGCGCACAGTTTTGGCTCTCGGGACTCTGGAGGAGCAGCTTTGATGTCGAAAGAAGCTTCAGGGAGGCCCGTGTGCTCCCGGGGCTGGGCTGGGGCTGAGTGCCCGCCTGGGACGCCCGTGAGGAGCGCCTGTGGAGAGGGTCCAGGCGCATGGCTCTGCTGGACTTTGCGCTGCGGCTGGTTCAGGTTGGGCTCCGCGGTGTTGTTGTTGTTGCTGAGGATGATCCCCGCGGCCGGGAGGACCACAGGCCCCGGGTGGGTGGGTGTGGGCTCGGAGCTCCTGGTGCCGGGTTTGTCCGCATTCCAGGGCCGACTGAGGTGCGCGTTCCCCTGGGTAGAGACTACGGGCGACTCTCCTTTGCTCCCCCCGCTGCCCGCGCCGTGCCCACGGAACCTCTGCTGGAGCACGACGTGGCTCACGCCGTGCTCCTGTCTGACCCGCGCCACGGAGTTCACGAACCTCTTAAACTGTTCGCGGTTCCGCTCCCGGTCCGCGTGCTCCCGGAGGAAGGGCCGAAAGTGCAGCAGCAGGTCCGCGTTGGACACGGAGCCCCCGCAGCTCTGGAGGAAGCGCAGCACGGCGTCCTGGGAGAACTCCGCCGCCATCGCCCTGCTCTGCGCGGGCCAGAGTCCAACTACTGCGCACTTAGCTCCGCCCACTGCAGGTAAAGCCCGCACCTGACGCATTCCAGCACGTGACCCGCGTCAGACACATCCTGGACAGGCAGGAGCCGGTGTTCTGTCGAAACATCCATGATCTATATATGATATGCACATAATATTATAAACTCATTCTTTATCAATTCAATCAGTAATGCCAATCAATACACGTGCCCACGTTCAGCGTAAATAAACCGCTCACCTCCAGTTTCAAGTGAGTTGTTTATTTACGCTATTATGTTATTATTCTGTTGTTATGATTTGCACCTCTCCACAGCATTACTGACTTAATTAATACAGAGTGAGTTTATAATATTTACGTGAAAATGCCCGAAAATGTGCATATCATATCGAGATCATGGACGTCTACATGTTGCTCTTAAAAACTAATAACTTGATCTTATACAAAAGCAAGTGCATTGTTACATTTTTCGGATGTAAATTAATCATTAGAGTTGTCGAGTTCGCTGAGGGAACACCGGCACCGAGGCGCGGTGGTCGTCTGATCCTTTTCCTGTGTTCTGAAAGGACAGCTGGGGTGATGGGCCATAGATTACACAATATTAGTCTCATGCAGTCCCGAGCCCACGGTCCTGATGATGTCAGCCAACAATGGGCCACTTTTTGATTCATAATATGGGAAATATATATATATATGGACCTCACTTCACTTACATCAGCTCTGTAGAAACACTCAGGACAATGTGCAAACAAGTCAAATAGAGGTATCTAACAAATAACACATTTTTAAATTTACATATATATAACACAATATAACATAATAAAATGTGCAAAGTTCACAGTCATAGTGCAGGTGATTGATTATTTACTTTACTGTAGTTACAGTGTGACTGCAGTGGATGGATAACCATATTTACTCAAGAACAAGTCAAATGATTCAAGCACCATTTATTGTACAATTTATCCAAGCAGTTGCACGAGCCCAGGTGTCATTATTGCCCCGTCTCTGAACTGCAGTGATATGGAGCAGTGACGGGACAAAGAGCCGAGTCTCACCCGTGAGCTGTATTTTTTTCTCTCTTTTTTTTTTTTAAGTCTTCGAACATTTCGCCTCTCATCCAAAAGGCTTCGTCAGCGACAAAAGTGAAATTTAAAGTGTATATGTAAATGAAGAGCCATGTGGGAGCCAAAAGAGCCGGCTCTTTTTGGTGGGCCGATCCAAATGATCTGGTTCACAGAAAAGAGCCCAAAATCCCATCACTAATATGGAGTCTGTGATGTTCAGAAACATCATTAGAGCTAAAAGAGTGTGACGTGTGTGAGCTAAAGTTGTTTTAAAAGTAATAATATAAAATGTTCCTTTTACATTGGTTAAATTGTAGGACAGGTTCACCTTCTGAACTGCAGGAAAATAAGGATGATAAACTCTAGATTTCTAACCGCCCACTCTAATGTATCTGTCAGACAATCAATTCTGGAGAACCACATTATAACCACATCTATAGCATGTGCACAGGAGCGTGCACGCCGGCGGCCATCTTGCTGGTAGACTGTGACCTTTTTCATCATGGGTACATCCGAAACCAGAACATTGGTAAGAGGTCCAAACCAGATGTGCATCAGCCATGACAAGAAGCGTCCGAATAGGACTGTCAGTTAGGAAGGAGGTAGGGAAAGGAGTCTCAATGCTTCTTCTTCTGCTTCTTCTTCTTCTGCTTCTTCTTCTTCTGCTTCTTCTTCTTCTTCTTCTACTTCTTCTTCTTGGTGTTGCCATTTTAAGAAAGAAGACTTCTGTCATCTGATTTGGAGTTGTTAACTTTTTTGAAGACTTACCAAGGTGACTTCTTAATTTCTACGAGTTGATTGATGTGCTTAAAAGAACTAATGAGTCATGTTTTAAAATGTAATATTTATTATGGTGGAATCATGCAAACAGTAAAACATTGGATGTGAATAAACAAGTCTGGCGTCGTAATTTGGGGAAAATAACCTAAATGCAGTACCATCGGAATGGGTAGTAACGAGTGACATTTATTACTGCGTAGTAAAGGTTAATCACACTTAACAATCTTTACTTTTGGTGCCTTGCTCTCATATGCAGCCACTCTTCAGTCTACTCTCTAAACACAGAAACTGAACGTGACTGGACATAACCTTTGAACATGAACATGAACCATTACACCGACACCAGCATCGACCTGAACGCAGATCGTGTGGGCCGACTGCCAGTCCTGCAAAGAGCTGGGAAATCAACCCCACCCCCCAACCCCCCCACCCCCAAGTGATTCATGCGCAACCCGTTGATTGACGGCGCACATTTAATAATAACAATTTAAAAAAAAGATTCTGCACAAGCCAAACTTTATAAAAGTGACAACATACATGTTGTCGTCCCCACAGCTCAGTCACATGGTTTTAAAGCCGCCTCGGTAAACGGCCTAAATCAAGCAGTTTGTGCTTTTGCTTCATTTAGTACAAACTTAAGCCACATGGATCAAAAACAGGAAGCGACCTCCCTCGCTCCTTGTGCACCTGAGTGTTTTGCTTTTTTCTGCGACCTGCATTTGTGGTTTCTGTTCCACATGGTTTTTCTGGATACTTTTGTTCGTCTTTGCCGTGTTTTTGTGGAGGTTTGGTGGATTTGTTTACTTTGAGAGTCGAAAATGGTTCTGAAGAAAGCGGCTTTTTAAAGGTAAACAAAATGCTAGCTTATCAGCTAAACCCATTTGAGACCTACACATTTCTTCTTCTGAGACACTGAAGAGGCAGCAAGAGCCCCCACAGCTACAGCACAGAGGAGGCGTCACAAGAGGAGCTACAGGAAACAATAAGGGACAAACGAGGAGGTGGTGAAAGACTGTTGTGAAGCGGAGGGAGGAAGAGATGGAGCTGACCAGTGCAGGACACCATCCTCTGAAACAGGGACAAACCCAGGAGGCGCAGCACCATTTCAGAGGAGACAGAGGAGCCAGAGGGCAGCCAGCCAGGTTTCTTCCAAGTGCTACAGTTTCCCCGACCTCCAAGGTCATGCGGGTCAGGTTGACACACAGTGGTAGCGCGGCTCAGCCGCAGCAGCTCAGGACTAACACCTGAACACTATTTCGTTGTACAATGACAATAAAGCACTTACTTATTTGCAGACATTGCACAGCAGTCGGGACATAGGAGCTACATACTGTATTAGGATTTTGGATGGAGCCCTTGCCCGAGTTTGCAGCCCTGTACAGTCTCCTCAGAGCTGCTCAGCTCCTCTACAGTCCGGTGCAGTGGGTGGGAGGCAGGGCTTCCGAGGGGCAGGGGCTAAAAAATCAAAAGGGCACTAAAACATAGAGCTGAAATATTGTGACAAAAATATGTGGCGAGGATGAGGCGCTGAGGGTTTATTTTTAGATCACATACAAAACTGTCGGCTTGTTGACCTCACTGGTCCACGATTATGAGGCCGACTCATATCTGAAGCACAAGGTGTGGAGATGGTTGTTCTGTGCGGGAGAGGCCTCTGCTCTCACACCCTCCTCTCCCTGAGCCCCTCTCTGCTGCAGGGCCGGTGGGCGGGGCGTTGGAAACGATGAACTAACGAGGGGCGTGTTCATTTCTGATTGGATTTATCAATATAAGCTAATAAGGCTTATCGGGACAACACCAATGATAAGGACCGTGGTAAAGCTTTGGATAAACAAAATATAATACAAATAAATAAAAAGTATGGAGGGAAAAGGGCACTTCAGGGGAATGGAGCAAAAGGTCCCTCAAGCCCCCTCAACACGTAATTTTTTTTGATAAAAATAACAGGTATTTACAGAGCCGTGGGAAGACATTTTAGTTAGGAGGTGCTGAGGAACAAAATGTACCCTAAAAATGCTTATTTATTATTTATTAATATTGACTGTAGTACGCAAACTATCCACCAGAGGGTGCTGCAGCGCCCGCAGCACCCTGGGTTCCCACGGCCTTGGGTATTTAAAAAAGTGTGGTTAAGGCACCGGTAAAAGCCCTGATTTCTACACATAACTATGAACGGATATGCACATGTTAATCTTTCAGCTGTTCTCATAGAAAGTTGAGTCCGTTCAGGACCTCACCTCGAACGCTGAGGCCCGGGGGGAGGTCTCCGAGGGTGAGGTCTCCGAAGGGTGAGGTCTCCGAGATGGTAAAAGTCTTGGGATGTTCATGAACTGCTTTGCCCCATTGTCCCACGACACTCAGAAGCGTTTCCTTGGACTGCCCTGAAGCCTGCATCATTCTCCCTGAACCCCTGATCAAAGGGGGGTCACCGTGACAGGGCAGTCCAGGCGGGCGGGGCCTGAGTGCCAGGTGGGCGGGGCCTGCGTGTGCATGAGGAGAGGGGGCGCAGCGGACAGAGCCAGTCCGACCCGGCTCCAGCCCCGGGCCTGGGTCACCTCCAGAGGAACCGTGTCCAGGAGCAGGCTGAGCGTCTCCTGGGCCTGTCGTCGCAGGTCGTCCAGGCGCCTCAGGCCGACCAGCAGCGCCGGCGTGGAGCGCACCAGCCGCCCGTACTGCCGCAGCTGGGCCGGGGCCAGGCGGAGGCGGAGCAAGGCGTGGACCGCGCACTGCCGTCGCTCCAGGTGGTCTTTCAGCTCCAGGGCCTCCTGGGTCTGCCGCAGGAGGAGGGTCCGCTTGTGAATGAGAGAGTCCTGGAACAAACGCACGTTACCCTCCATCATGGCGTTCCAGGGCTTAGTAACAGGATTCTATGTTTTTAATGACACATGGAATACAAATTTCCAAAGGTTTCTGATTTTGATAAACTAAAAGTAATTGAACAGTGTCATTATTTTCCAAGGATTTTCCATTAAATGCCAGTTCAAATTCAATGTGAGGGTCTTTAAAGGGGAGCGTTGACCTTTCAGAGCTTTTTACCATGTTACAAATCTTTCATCAAAAACAGACCTGGAGCTGTGTTTGGAGCCACTGGCCCCTCTTTGAGTAATCTTTGAATCTTCCCCACTGAGCTCCGACATACAATGGGTTGCATAAGTATTAACTTTTCTACATTTTTCCACGCTATGGACCATAAATATAAATATATTTAATTGAAATTTTATGTGAAAGACACACACTAAGTGACACACAATCGTGAAGTGAAATGAAATGTATTCATGATTTTGAACTTTTTTTTTATAAATAAAAAAAGGAAAAGTGGGATGTGCATAAGTATCCGCCCCCTTTCTTTTTAGTGCAACCAAATGCCTTGAGAAGTTGCCTGATGATTTCTGAATGATCACATGTTGAGTCTACCTGTGTGTATTCTAATGTCAGTTCAAATACAGCTGCTCTGTGATGGTCTCAGAGGTCTGTTCAGAGACTATTGGGGAGCAGACGGCATCAGGAAGTCCAAGAACACACCAGACAGGTCCGGGATAAAGTTACTGAGACGTATAAAGCTGGGTTAGGTTATAAAAAGATTTCCAAAGCTTTGAACAAAGTCCAGTTAAACACACCATCCAGGAATGGAAAAAGTATGACATCACTGCAAACCTACCAAGACCCGGCCGTCCTCCTAAACTAACTGACCGAACAAGGACAGCACTGACCACAGCTGTTACTGAGAAGCCTGTGATGACCCTGGATGAACTGCAGAGAGCTACAGCTCAGGTGGGGGAAACTGAACACAGAACTACTATTAGTCGAACACTGCACAAATCTGGCCTTATGGAAGAGTGGCATTTTTCAAAGAAAACCATAAGAAGTCCCGTTTGCTGTTTGCCAGAAGCCACATGGAGGACACTTGGTGGCTTCTGGCAAACAGAAAACAGGACTTCAAATGGTTTTCTTTTAAAAATGGCTTGTTCTATCCACTCTGCCATTCCTGGATGGTGTATTTAACTGTACTTTTTTCAAAGCTTTGGAAATCTTTTTATAACCTAACCCAGCTTTATACTTCTCAATAACTTTATCCTGTACCTGTCTGGTGTGTTCTTGGACTTCATGATGCCGTCTGCTCCGCCACATGGGCTGCACTGTAATCTTTTTATTTTACTTTTATCTTTATTGAAACAAGAAGCAAAGCTGCCCAGTATTAGCAAGAACACTATCCAGAAGCAAGAAAAAAGCAAAAAAACTATCACGCCAGAACGATATCGGTAGTAAAACTAATGACCATAAGAGTCATACATTTATTATAAAGAAACCATTCCGTTTTGATCAACCTGTTCAAGCTATAAGTACAAAAGAAAATACTGTGACTTGAGTGGTCCTACCCAGAGCTCAGTGCTGCCCTCCTCAGGCCCCTGTCTGCGCTGCGAGGACAGAGAGCGCTCGATCCGGGCCAGGCGTCCGCACAGGGACAGGAGCAGGTTAACCACCCTCTCCAGGTCACCTGCAAGGACAGGGGAAGTACAACTGAACAGAGAGGCGTGCTGGGCCCTCGTGTCGGTGAGTGTCATCATTCATGTGTTCATATCTCAGAGAGGAGTGTTCAATGTAAATGTTGTACCTCCTTCATAATACAGAGCAATAAATGAACAACACGATAACAATTTCTGAGCGTTAAATTAGCTGCTGGCTGAAGTGGCTTTGTCTCCCCCGCGGCTGTGGCTCTTCTTCAGCGAGGTAACATTTAGGTCATGATACTCTAGCCGCGATGTCCCGTGTGCTATCAGTGCATATACTGTATCAAGACGATGCTACGAGCAACCTAGCACTTCCTGTAGCACTTAGAAAGTAACTGTGCCAGATATTCCAGCGGCAGAAACATTGAGTCTTACCTTCCACAACAAACTGGCACAGGGTTTATACAGATGCTTTTTAGTGCCATTTCACTCCCAAATGACATGAACATATATATATCTGCACGTGAAAAGAAAGAGTCTCCCTCCCCTTGACCCAGGTCCATTTCCTTTTTGAATATACGGTAGTTCGGATAAACAGCGTCGTACCGATGAACATGTGGTACTTCTCCCTCTCGCTGTCCTCGCAGAGCTCCCGAACCCAGGCCTCCACGCGGTTCCCCAGCGCCGTGTGGGCCCTGAACGCATCGCTCAGAGCCTCCTTCTCCGTCTGCAAACTCTCAATGCACTTCCTCAAAGCCTCACACAGCTCCACCTACAGGGAGGGAGGAATAGGTAGACAGATCAACCACCGTCGATACATTTTGTTGTTAAACATATTTTTTTGTGTACCTATAATGTCATTCAAGGTAGGCCAACACTGTGCATTTATAACTAATTTATAAAGACTGGAAAATAATAATTCTAATGGGGTTGCAGAGGGGGACACTTTCAATGGGAACTTTTGCTCTGAACCTTTTGAGAATGTTAAAAAATGAAAAACTTTATCATTACATTTTAGCATTCATTTTGGAACCATAACACATGCGTTTGAGTGATGTCACGCTGCCCCACACAAGTGTGAGGCTCCATATCGTCAAACACACGAAACATGACTCTCAACTTCCCTAAACCTACATTTTTCTTAATTCTCTCTTCGAATAAGCATTGTAGAAACTGTAAAGTTTATATAATTTTTAGGGCCGGGACTCGATTAAAAAATTAATCTAATTAATTAATCGAAAAAAAGCTGTCACTTTATAACACTTAATACCACTTTATACGCCTACACATCTGTAAATACAATCCCGCTGTTGTTCATTGTCAAATTGTTGTTGTCTCATCATATGTCACTTTATTTTATCTTATTTATTTAATATTTTTTATGCATTCCCTTATAGCCTTATAGTTTAACGTTCTTAGCTTATTTTTTTATCTTAATTCTGTGTTATATGTTCTATGTCGCACGTTTGCACCGAGACAAATTCCTAGTTTGTAAACCTTGTTCACAAACCTTGGCAATAAACCTATTCTGATTCTGATTCTGAAATTAATCGCATATAAATATTTGACCTGAGAACAGTGAGAAGTAAGTTTTTTCATAAGGATTTTTAGTATAACATTGAATAATGACTGAATACATGAGCTTAAGCAACAAAATATTGTTTATTTTTGTTCAACCAAGTCCAACAGACCAGTGCAATATTTAATTGTGCGTCTGCAGGAAAGAAGGAAACTGAAGTGTGGAAAGCAAAGTGTGATTAATTTCGATTAATATTTTTAATCGCACTAAACCTCACGTAATTAATTAATCGCAATTAATCGAAAAAAGTCCCGGCCCTAGTAATTTTATCAGACTGTGATTGGTTAAATTCACCTGACACCTGTCTCTGAGCACAAAACTGTATTAAACAGAAATGATTATTAACAATCTTGTAAAACAACGTAATATTGTAATACTTGGTGAATATACGCTAGATGGATACAAACATGGAATGAGTCTATTCCATCTCTAAAAGCTTATTTTTGCACTAAAGGGCTGTCCTCTTCAAACCCTGGTGTCAGGCTTTTCCTTATTGCCCTGGCTGGGTATTTTATATGTATTCCATTATACTCCCATAAATACCCACAAAAAATGTCCAATGGTAAAAATATTTTTTTCTAATTTCCAGGTGACATAAGTGAGCAGGATTACTCAAACCCTGAACCTCCTTCCTGATGTTCGTGGAGAGCAATGGCCTGTGTTGAATTTTGCACATATAAACAGTCGGTCAGAGTTTGTGAAATAAGCTGCGGGGAAGGGCGGTGGTACCTTCATGGTGATGAGGTCCACACTGGGCTCAGGGTTCTCAACAGCAGGCTCCCGGCCCCTGGAGACAAAACAACAGCCCTGAGACGGGAATATCTCAAAAGCTCGACATCAGCGTGCTGCTCCTCATCGCAAATAACACACTGAACTAAAATGGCCAAACTGAGTCAATGGTCAGCTCTGCTACATTCCAGTCGCCCCCTTAACCTTTTGCCACGCTAAAAACACAAATATATTTAATAGAAATTTTATATGAAAGACACACAATTGTGAAGTGAAATGAAATGTATACATGAACCTTTTCACAGATTCTCGATTAGATTTCGGTCTGGACTTTGACTTGGCCTTCCTAACAGATGGATATGTTTAGTTTTAACCATTCCATTGTTGCCCTGGCTTTATGTTTAAGGTCATTGTCTTGCTGGAAGGCGAACCTCTGCCCCAGTTTCAAGTATTTTGCAGACTCCAACATGTTTTTTGTCCTGTATCTGGCCCCATCAATCTTCCCATCCACTCAAACCATCTTCCCTGTCCCTGCTGAAGAAAAGCACCCCCAGAGAATAACACTGTATAAACAAACAACCTGTTTGACACAAGGTGAGACACTGCAGGTGAAAACATACATTTTCCACACAGTGCTCAAACATTTGTTTTTTGCTAGTTTTCTCCCTTAACATCTGATCAGACCAATTTTTCCCCTCCTTGTTTTGATCATATGTGGCCGATTCCACGTTTGTTAAGTGACATCACACAATTAATAAGCTACTTCCGGCTCCTTTGGAGAGTTCCATAGACAAAAACATTATCTGACTTTATCTGACTCTCCTGCTGAAAGAACAACAGATAAAAGGCCAAAAACACCTAATTAGAATAATATATCTCACAATTTCTCCAGGCAAAATGAAGATATTCTGTATGGATTATTATTATTTTTATAATTAATGTCAGAAAATCATTACTAAAGAAAATCCAGGGTAAATGTAATATTTCTTTGCGATCAGTCGTTAAAAAGAACCATGTAGTCGGTTCTGTGGTTAAAATCAGCGAAATGCCTTTATACTGAATAGGGCTAAACCCGGTTGGACCCGGAAGTGGAGCAATGACATCATCACTTAACAAATGCATTGCAGTGGTGGCAGTAGATCAGTACAGACACATGTTTTAAATTAAATCTCTATTCAGTTTTAATCCGTTAAAACACAAAGTACAGATACAGGCTCTAAAATGTAGTTAAGTAAAAGTAGAAAGTGTTGATTATGAAATCGGCTTAAATACTGTGTTGTACTTTCTGCCACTGCTGTTGATCATTTGGCTTTACGCACGCCTCACTTCACACTGGAAAAGCGTGCAGGCTCTAAAACTATCGCTAATCAATACTTGTGTGTACCGGTCATCAAGAGGGTCGCCGTGTTGCCGCGGTAACTCTTCGACCAGTCGGCTGTTTGGAAAAATGTCCTTCAGAACATCAACGGTGGATTTACCCCACATGTCCATTAGGGGCGCCAGAGTGCGGTCCGAGCGAACCTGCAAAAACATCATTAATGCTAATGAGGTCTTTCAACAGTGGAGCGTGTTTTTTTTTTTTTTTGGGGGGGGGGGGCAAATTCTTAGTTGTTTTTTGTATTAAAAATGTTACATGGTATAGTTAGCATCCTTAGATCATTTTCTAGGTAAATTAGCATAGTGCTAACTGCAATCCATTTTTGGGTTCTCGTAATACTTTAAGCCCCTTGTAATATGTATTTACATCGTATTGTAAAATGCACATCTGTTTCTGTATGTTACACTTTTAGAGCCAGCCCCATTTAAATGAAAAGGAAACGTGGCGTTTGATCCTAATGTATGCAGACTGTTAGCAAGTCGGCTAGTCCGTTAGCCTGTTCAGTGTATTATTCCCAATGATTATTCCTATAGCCGTTAGCATTAGCCATCAATCATTGCAAATAGAGCTCAACAGTCCCACCAACTTCCGGTCACTGACGTAAAATGTCACATTTATTTTTAGCATACATTTTTGGGGAAATTCAAATATTAAGAGTTTAAAAGCACGACGCCGGCTAATCAGCTAGCTGCTAACTACCGACCATTGCGCGGATATTTTACAGGAGAGAAAACACCCAATAACTTTTCAGTTTATAACATTTTATACAAATCTTCAATTTTACCTTGTACGCTTTATGTCCATGAGTTAGCACATCGCTGATTAGCCAGCGTTGTGCTGTTAAACTCTTGATACTGTTATTTCATTTCTCTAAAAAATTATGTGATATTTTATGTCCGATCCAGACATGTGACCGGAAGTGAGTGGGACTGTTGAGCTCGATTATGAAGGTTCCAGATGTTTTCAGTTAACGATAAACCACATTTAGGTCAAAGCATCGTTAGAAATCATTAATGAATGTACAGGCCTTTGGAGATTTTACTTTAGATACAAATTAGCGTCTAAAAGTGTCCTCTGTGCTAAAGGCTAAATCATATTCAGTTCAGTTTCTGCTTTTTGTGGGGTCAGATAGACAGTAGCCACTAAACATAATTGTATAAGATGTTAATGATTAAGAAACCCCATAAATTATATACATATGGTGAATGTAGGGAGTGAGTGTTGGTGGTGGTCGGAGGGTCCGATGGCGCAGACTGGTTGCCTCGCTTCAGTCAGTCTATCTCAGGGCAGCTGTGGCTACAATAGTAGCTTACTACCACCAAGTATGGAGTGAATGAATAATGCAATGTAAAGCGTCTTAGAGTGTCCAGAAAAGCGCTTTATAAAACCGACATTATTATTATTACAGTGGGAAGAAAAGGTTTCTTAGAATTTCTCACATTTCTGCTTAAACTAATACCACCCAAACATTTACATTTTATATATTTTTTTTTATTGGCCATAACATGTAAACGTTCACAGGACAGGAAGGAATAAGTAAGTACACCCCCTGAATCTCACTGAACTGCAGCAGTTTTGTAAAGAGGAACGATCCAAGATTCATCCTGTGGTGGGCGTCTAATCTGCAACTACAGGAAAGCAGTTATTGCTGCAAAAGAAGAATCAGCAGATATTTAATACAGGGGTTCACTTACTTATTCACACGCTGTTGTGAATGTCTCAAGTCTTTCTGCAAAATATCTTGATAAACTTCTGAATTAATTTTTCTATTGATGACAGCACGTTGTCCAGGCCCTGAGGAAACAGCCCCACACCCTGATGCTCCTGCTCCAGACTCCACAGTGAGGAGAAGGTTTAGATGTTGGTGTGCTGGTTCATTTTTCCTCCACACATGACGTTGTGTGTTCCGCTCAAACGGTTCAACTTTGGGTTAATCATTCCACTTTCGCAAACCAAAGTTGAACCGTTTGATTTGGATGAAGATCGGACCAGATTTTAGGCAGAAATGTGAGAAATTACAAAAGGTGTACTTACTTTTGCTTCCCACTGTGTCTGTTTAATGTCTGCCATTAAACAGACACAACAAACCTCGCCATACTTCAGTACTGCGCAGGGAGCCGTTGGCTAACAGAATGAACGTATTTGTAGGAACCGGCTCAGATAGTTAAAGACATGTCTATGATTCCTACGGTCACGCCAAAACAGCGAGGGGCGTCCCTCGGTGGTTATGGGGGTCTGTTAGCTATTTGCAAAGCTACGTCACAAACACTAGCTAAGGCAGAATAGCAGAAGACTTTAAAGTCACTCACCAGTGTCCTGACCAGCGCCTGTGCTCTCTGCTCCTCTGGGCTCGGGAGCCGCACTGGCACCGGCTCATACTCCAGCACCAAACGATCCCCCACCAGCGCCTCAGCACCGGACGCCGTGAGGGCCGCGGTGGGACTGCTGCTGCGTGGACAGAAAGGACTCAGTTCTGCTCTGCTGGTCAAAGCCTGTCGTTTGGCATGAAACGTCAGGCCCCCACGTATGAATGTGGTATGAATGTGGTATGAATGTGGTATTATGTGGTATGAATGTGGTATTATGTGGTATGAATGTGGTATGAACGTGGTATGGATGTGGTATGGATGTGGTATGAACGTGGTATGGATGTGGTATGGATGTGGTATGAATGTGGTATGGATGTGGTATGAATGTGGTATGAACGTGGTATGGATGTGGTATGGATGTGGTATGAACGTGGTATGGATGTGGTATGGATGTGGTATGGATGTGGTATGAACGTGGTATGGATGTGGTATGGATGTGGTATGAATGTGGTATTATGTGGTATGAACGTGGTATGGATGTGGTATGGATGTGGTATGAACGTGGTATGGATGTGGTATGGATGTGGTATGGATGTGGTATGGATGTGGTATGAATGTGGTATGAACGTGGTATGGATGTGGTATTATGTGGGTGATTGGAGCGAGTGGCCTGTGAGTCTGCCCCAGGACAAACCCAATCTCATCGATACATTAAATTGACAGGAAAACTGCTTATGTTTAACAACAAATAACTCAAACTTTACCTTAACAAGAGAGGCACTGATATTTGTCCTGTGTTTTAGTTATTTTGTTAGATTTTTTATTGACTAGGGTCAGTGAACACGTTTGAACAGGAAAAGAACAAGCTAATTCCCTTCTGTTTTCACACACTCACAAATACACTCCTATTCATCCTGGCCTAAAAAGGCTTTTTAGTCTTAACATTTTAGTTATTTCTATATAAGTTTAAGTCCAACTCAAAAAGTTTTAGTCTAGTTTTATATATATATATATATATATATATATATGTATATATATAGGTTGACAGGTTGTATTTGACAGGCAGATTACACCACAATAGACAGATGTGTCCTCATTGTGTGTGAACAGGGCTTTTCCTCTGCGGCTGCTCTCCTCGTCCTTTAATCATGGTTTCGGGTGTTTAACGGGGGCACACACTGTCCTGAGAAAAGACAAAGTCCCTGTTACATGGCTAAAGATAGCTCTTTGGCGCATACAACAGGTGTGTTCACCAAAGAGCTATCTTTATGTAGTGGTAGGCTCCGCCCCGCTGGCAGTCCAATCAGATTAGGGAAATGTCTACAGGTGCGCGGCCTCTCACCTTTTGCCTCTCATTGTCCCTGCGCGGGACACTGAGGAGCTGGACCGGAGCCATGGACAAAATAACTAATATCTTCGCTGTAAAGTCCAAAAAGTTATAGTCTTAAAAGCTGTGGTTTCCGCATTGTTTATTTAGTTACTAAATTCTAACTATTACTACATGGGACTGGGTCACGTCTTCTGTTCCCTCCTGGTCATCGTTTTTTTGTCCCAACGGTGCCAAAAGCACCAAAACGTTGACTCCAGGTAACCAAGCTCCTGGTGTCCCCAGGCCTGATGCACAAGTTTTAATGACATTCTTGGTTTATTTGTTTTAGCATATTTGATGTGAGTGAGTGTTTGAGTTAATGGTGCGACTGAGTGAATGTGTTTTTAAACTCTTTAGAATTAAAACTATTTTAAAAGAAATCTTTTGTAAACTAGGAATTTCAAATTAGAAATAAAAGTAATGTAATTTAATTTTACTTTTGTCTGTCGTTCCTCTCAGTTCTCTCGAACCTGTGTGACCTTAGCGGGGTGAAATTCCAAATTCTATTCTACTTCTAAGTTCTATCCAGGTTCCCAGGACCTGTAATTCCAGGGTGGCGTGTTGCAACTAAGTCACTTTCGGAGGTTTTGTACCCTTGCTCCGTGACTATATAGTCTTCGTTGACGAAAACAACGCTGGTCCAGACTAACGTTTTGGGGTTGGTTGCACCGGCACGCCCAAGTATTTTCATGTAGTTGGATCAGGACATACTTTAGAAATGTCTGACAGTTTTTCCGGTTCTACTGAAGGTCCCGCCTCGGCTTCAGTGTTAATTTCGTCGACTAAAATATTTAGTCTTAATTTTAGTCAAAGTGATTTTTCTGACGACTAAAATTGGACTAAAACTAAATGAAAAGTTTTTCATGCGACTAAAACTGTGACTAAAATGTCCAGATATTTGAGTCGACTAAAATGAGACTAAATAAAAATGGAAAGGAGAGACTAAAATCATCCAAACTTCTATTGACCGTCTGAAAGAGCCTCATATCATGTAACTTCACTGCCAAAGGAACAGCTCTGAGCTTTGTTCATGAGGAGCAGCTCCATGAAGCAGGACCTCGATTAAATATGATTATAATCAATATTATTAATACAAAGTCGACTAAATGTGTCTTAAATTTAGACTAAATCGACTAAAATTTAAGATATTTTTTTGACTAAAACTCGACTAAAATTGAATTACATTTTCGTCAAAAGACTAAAACTAAATTAAAATATCTTGTCAAAATTAACACTGCTCGGCTTAAAGACACAGTAACAGTTACTGGACCTTCGTTAGGACATGTGTAAACTTACCGGTCCTTGTCTTGAGCCGGTCCCGTCGGTTTCTGAAATTGCCTTTGCGCTGATCCTCCACTTTCACTGCGCTCGTCCCGCCTCTCGGACGGTTGGTGTCCAGGGGGCGACGGCGAGTGGGACAGCGGGCAAGGCAGACCCACAGAGGCAGCGAGAGCGGAGCGGGCGCTGCGCCGCGAATGCTCTCGACGAGGGACCGACCCCGAAAGCCGGGCTGGAGCCGAGCAGGAAGGACCAGACACATCCTGAGACATGGAACTGTCTGTGGAACAAATATTTATCTTTAAAGAGTAACTAAGCACCAAATCAACTTTTTTGAGCTTATAAACTGCATAAATATGTTTCTTATAGTGCTCTCTACATGTCCTGGTCATTTTTTTGACATTTTAGTGCAAATGAGATAAAATCTCACTTTTGAGCCTAAAATCGTCTGTGTAGCGCCCTCTCTACATTTTCGGCTGCACTACATTTGAATCTCGTGCCTGTCCTCCCCATTGGCTCTGCAAGCGGTGTGACGTCACGTTGTGTGTGTGACGTCCGTCGCTCTGCTGCTCGGGTATAAAAGTAGCCAAGTTTCGCACACGCCCCCGTAGCGAGTTGGAGTTGGAATAGCGAGCGAGCGTTTTACATCGATTTTCAAGTTAGCAATTTATTAGCATAGTATTTAGTTAGTTCTTTAGCGCAGCGCTTCTAGTGCAGGTAGTTTAGTAGCTGTTTTGTGACGTGAGCCCAACATGCCGGTCACAGAGCGGCCAGGGAGCGGGAGGATGAGGAGAGAAGACCCGAGACGGGGATTTGATCTACAGGCTCCGCTCCGTGTGTGAACCACAGCACTCACATCCCCGACATCTCCTCCTTAAAAAGACAAATGTTTCCCCAAAATACCCAGATTCACTTATTTAGTGACATGGCTGGATGTTTTCACGTTGAAACTACAGACACATAAAGCTGTATCGGGCAGACAGCGCTCATCAGGGCTGTCAGTGCTTATGAGACGGGGCTGAGGGCTTTTTACTGTAGTCACCCCCAGGGAGAGCTCACAGACACCGGGGGCAGCGGTTAGCCATCCCCTGCCTTGGAGGCCCAGAGCGGGGCAGAGTGTGACTGAGTGTCCGCTAAAGCCAGGAGGAGGAACGGGGAGATACGAGCGCCAAATGTCCGCCGCGTGTGCTCGGCATGTAGCCGGGACGACAGGCTCGAGAGTCCGGGAAAGTGGCGCCACATGTCCGGAGAAGCTAGCCGGTGCGAGAGGCTGAAGTGTCCGGGAAAGTGACACCACATGTCCGGAGAAGCTAGCCGGTGCGAGAGGCTGAAGTGTCCGGGAAAGTGGCGCCACATCGTCTAAATGCGGCATAACGGGAGTCACTCTGGCCCTTGGTCTGAGACTGTCAACAGAGCAGAGACCGCCCACACACTCCCCCTCCCCGCGTCCCCCCAAAGCCTCCCGCCACGCCTCTTTCTCTGAGTTTTTTGAATTTTGGGAGTGGGTGGAGTAAGCTCTGGAAGGGGTGTTTAGTAGCTCTAGCCCCACAATATCATGCTTTTATCCTTCCTAGTTTTAGTCTTTTTAGTCACATTTGAGTAATTTCTAAATGAGATCGTGTTAGTCCGGTTTTAGTTGACGGAAACTCAAAAAGGTTTGAGTCTAATTCTAGTCCCTTAAAAATGAAAGTATTAGTATTTCTCATCCTGTATAAATGACTGTCACTGTAATGCGTTCTTAAAGCTGCACGGGCGGCGGGCGGGGCAGGGTCCCTCACCTGCCTGTGGCGTACCTGCTTTGGGGCCGTGGGGCAGTGGGGAGTCATGTGCAGCTCTGAAACACAGACGGACACATGAGTGCAGAAAACCAAAAAGCTGTTCTACTCATTCATTCATCTTTTCAACACTGCCGTCTCCGTCTGGTTAGCGTTAGAAAATGGTCGGAGGCAAGGCAAGTTTATTTGTAGAGCACAATTCATACACAAGGCAATTCAAAGTGCTTCACAGTTGCATAAAGTTACAAAAAAACAGATCAAATCAATCAATAAAACATCCAACATAAAAGTTAATCAATGACAGTAAAAGGCAAGAGTGCAGATAAAATACTTTCAGTTTTCATCTGCTCGGGTAAAAAGAGCTGTTTTCAGCCTGGATTTGAACATTGTCAGAGTTGAGGCCTGTCTCACATCCTCATGAAGACTGTTCCAGACTTTAGCTTTAGCCTCAGCGTGTTTAGTCCTGACTCTGGGAACCACCAGGAGACCCCTCCCTGAAGTTCTCAGGGCCCGAGATGGTTCATACGGCTCTAACATGTCAGAGATGGACTTTGGTGCTAAAGCTGTTTTAAATTCTATTCTCTGAGTGACAGGAAGCCAGTGCAGAGACCGGAGCACTGGACTAATATGGTCGTATTTCCTGGTGTGGCAAGACGAGTGGGTGAGCTAGGTGGCTGTGCGGACCCGCCACTCAATATACGCTATACATCCTTTAGACAACGCCAGGGGCGATGCGCCCCAAAATAAAAGATAAAAATTAACAAAGGCAACGAAGGTTCGTTAAAATTGACAGGACAAAGGAAAGTTACAAAAGCATGGATTTATTCTCCTTCAGATGAGATTAGTTTAGTAAAAGTTCTTTTGACAATTTCAGTTCAGTTTCTGTTCGACGGTCCAACGTCGACCCAGAGGATAGTCTTGTATAACCAAACACTGAAGCGGAGTTATCACAATAGTTATTAAAAGGAACAAAAAGGAGGGGTGGGCACGCCATCAGGACCCAGATGAATGTTGCACTGCGCTCTCCGGACGAGCCATTCCCGGACCCCGAGCATCCGACCCTGCCCAGCTACACGGAAGCCTCCGGACCAGCGCTGGCAAACTACAAATAATGACCATTAACAACCCAGTCACTTTAGTACAAACGCCATCGCACTAGCTTACCCGCGATGCACCATGGAAGTTGACTACGGTTGCTGGCTTTACGCCTCCAGCCGCCGGCTTGACGCTCCAACACGACTTCTACAATTTGTCAACAACTCACACTGCACGCCTAGCCCGAGTGCTGCATGGCGGATGTGACGTCGGAGAGAGGAGAGGTCAGGTACGGATGAAAGGGCTCCTTTTATAGCGCGCCCCCTACGTTGGGTTGGTTAACTGCAGGAAGGCTAAACCCCAACTCACTACACTGGTTCTGGATGTTCAGCAGCTCTAACAGCTCGTTTAGAAAGGCAAGTGAGCAGCCGTTATAGTCGTCTAACCTGCTGGAGACAAACGCATGGATGAGTCTCTCCAAGTCTGGTTTTGACACTATTCCTCTGATCTTAATGTTTCTCAGATGGTAAAAAGCTGATGATGTTATTGCTTTGATGTGGCTGTTTAAGTTCAGGTCTGAGTCCATGATTACTCCTAGATTTCTAACCTGATGTTTTGGTTTTAGAGAGAGAGACTCGAGGTGACCGATAACACTTGGGATGGATCTGAGACGTAAATGCTTCTGACGTGTTACCTGTTTGCATCCACAGTAAAACCCTCCTCTTCCAGCGTGACTCCAGACGAACTCTTTACGCCCTGGAACACACGAAACACAACGACGGTCACTCACTCGGGTTTGATATGACTGCACTCGGCATTGGTTTGCAGTAGCAGTTTCATTCTTTCTCCATTCTTTAAGCTTACATTGCTAATTGTGGTCCAAAAGGTAATAAACTCCAAGGCCAATCAGATGAACGGGGCACATCATTGGCAAAGTGAATCTGCAGCTGAAGCGACGGATGTAACAAGAGTCCACTAATGGGACAGCCCATCGAGCTGGGGGCATTTTTTTTGTGTGTCTTCCTCCACTTGACTCTTGTTCCACAGCCCTCAGGATCTTCAAAGGAACAGGCCATCGTTTTTTGCATACTGAGATACAGTGCCTTGCGAAAGTATTCGGCCCCCTTGAACTTTTTCCACATTTCAGGCTTCAAACATAAAGATATAAAACTGTATTTCTTTGTGAAGAACCAACAACAAGTGGGACACAATCATGAAGTGAAACGAAATTTATTGGATATGTCAAACATTTTTAACAAATAAACAACTGAAAAAGTGGGCGTGCAAAATGATTCAGCCCCTTTACTTTCAGTGCAGCAAACTCTCTCCAGAAGTTCAGTGAGGATCTCTGAATGATCCAATGTTGACCTAAATGACTAATGATGATAAATAGAACCCACCTGTGTGTGAACAAGTCTCCGTATAAATGCACCTGCTCTGTGATAGTCTCAGAGGTCAGTTTAAAGCGCAGAAAGCATCATGAAGAACAAGGAACACACCAGGCAGGTCCCAGATACTGTTGTGGAGAAGTTTAAAGCCGGATTTGGATACAAAAAGATTTCCCAAGCTTTAAACATCCCAAGGAGCTGTGCAAGCGATAATATTGAAATGGAAGGAGTATCAGACCACTGCAAATCTACCCCCCCCGTTTGGCCACATAGAGGGGAGGAGGAGAGGCTAAACGCTAACAACATCTTTGGTCTTTGTGCGTGACTGAGCGCACGCACAAAGACCAGACAGGTGCGCAGCAACTCGTCTAAGCTCAGGTGAGAACAGATCTCAGTGTGGAAACACGGTGGCCTGCTCCTTCATAGACATTCAAAATGGCGGGCTGTCTTACTGAGCCCTCGTGGGCGCCGCGAGAGGCCCTGCTCATGTAGCTCAACAACCCGACCACGATCAAAACCAGCCAGGACGTTGTATTCGCCACCCCCATTTTCTTTTGATCGGGACTGTATCAATAACCCCAAACCTAACCGTAACCATATCCCTGTTCCGAAAATCCAAGGTTTTCAGGGTAGACCGTCCCTTCCGAGCGGACTAGCATTAGCCGTATTTACCAGCCTCTATCCAGAACCTGAGTGATACCTGCTCCACAGCATCCCCTGCAGGTGTGGAGTCCAGTAGGTCGTCGGATGAAGCACACGTCTGCAGAGGGCTGTCCACCTCCGGGGACGGGGACAGGCTGCGGGACACAGAGGCAGGCAGACCCGGGGACGCTGAGGAATCACAGCTGTAGGGCACATATTTGATGGTCATTTGAAACACTTCGAGATCGCCATATTTCATTTTATCAGTAAGAACTTTTACTACAAACCGTGAGAGGAGGAAACTGTTTATTATTAAGCGTAAGCTGCTGCCCAAGTCATTTCTAGCTCACATGCATCTTCATATCCTGATTGTTAATGATCTAGTTTTTGTATTTTTCTTTAATGACTCTGCTATATTAAAAAGTGAAAGCCGCGCAACATTTTGTTCCAATAAATGGAATAAAATACAAGCATTTATTTACATTACACCATTTTATTGTTGAAATATACGTTTTAAATATGAGCAAATAAACATGTATCTTCTCACCTCTCCTCAGACATTACTAACATATGTCTCCAGCTTGTCTTAATGGAGATGTCGACTGAACGCGGTCAAATTCGAGATCTAAATAGGTTAGGTCCTCATCCAGATCCATTCTTTGATTAAACACAGGAAAAATACAGTAGCATTTTCCGCGCTGGGCTAGTCACTAGGAGCATGTGTAGGAACAGTGTGCCTTTAAATAAAACACATCCTACCAGCACAATACGATAAAGGCTTTAACATAAAGGGCAGAGGTACTGTTGGTAATGCCACTGACTCACGACAAGAACAAAGGTTTGATTATATCATTTTTGATTGTAAAGATTCATCCGCCTGAACTCCTACTGAGCACCTGGCTGATTGATGAAGATCCACAAAGCGCCCCCCGCTGGTCTTTCTTATAGCAGCTCTGGCTTTGACATTGCACAGCTCTGGCAGACATTTCTTGCATTCGCTGCTCTGCAAGGAGAGGCGTGAGCAGGGCTGCATGCTCTGGAGCACAGTATTGGAAGAAGAGCTTTCGAGTTATAAAGAGGCGTGTGACTTCTTCCTGGAATCAATCATTTCTTAAGGCGAATTGCTGCAGGTGCATAGGGGAAAATATATATTTAGAGCCAGGGCCACTGCAGGCCATTTTGGTGCATCTGAAGAACACTCTGAAGAGCCTATCATTTAAAATTGAGGTCAAGGGCAGCTGGAAAATTCCATGGCTCTAATGATGGAGGAGGACAAAATGCAGATTTCCACGTCTTAGTTTCTCTGAAATTCTTCACATGAAACAAAAACTGTCACAAAGTTCAAAGCAATGGCCGCTGACTGCTCTGCTTTTTGACTACGACACTGGAGGCCGCCATTGCTCCACCTTTGCTGTAGTACCTCCATATGGCCGCTATTCCCCCATTGGAATGCATTGGACTTTAGACACGTGAAAAACAACTTTAATGCCCGGTGCTTAATGGTTTAGAAGTGGCTAGAGCTAGATATTCCTCCTGTGATTACGCTGGGCTAAAAACAATCTGGGGCACCGGGCTGGTTATCGTAGTATAACATTTTAGAAATCTTGCATAATTAATGAGAGCCTGACTTTGATTGACGGGCCGTTTACGTCGCTGCCTGGCCATGGGCGCGATTACAACAGAAATACACGCCCATTACACGCCCCGCGAGGGCCAAGCAGGGCCGGGTCTACAGTCAAGATCCCGCCCTTATGCCCTTTTTAGGAACATGCTTCGTCAGAGCTGGAGGGGAGGAGCCTGTAAATCCATGATTTCCCCATAGACTGTTAAAAAGAATAGACAGCTCCTCCTCACTCCTCCCCGTTTACCACAATGACCACGTTCGAGTTGTTTTTAACGTGTCTAAAGTCCAATGCATTCCAATGGGGGAATAGCGGCCATATGGAGGTACTACAGCAAAGGTGGAGCAATGGCGGCCTCCAGTGTCGTAGTCACAAAGCAGAGCAGTCAGCGGCCATTGGATTTCCCCCTCGAATGTGGTCATTGTGGTAAACGGGTGAGGAGGAGCGGTCTATTCTTTATACAGTCTATGGTTCAAAGTCATATGAACTATATGGTCTAATTATTTCTTCACAAACGTGTCCAAAATTGATGACAACATTCAAAAGCATGTGCGTGATGTTGGCCTGTAGAAAGGACTTTCAGCCATAAGAATAATGTGATGGCGCTCGGATGGTCCCGGGTTCGATTCCCACCTGGACGGGGCCTTTCTGTGTGGCGTTTGCATGTTCTCCCCTAATTTCTTTCACATTCAACGGTTTCCCCCCCATAGTTGTATTGGCACTTGCCCCCCAATAGCATTTCATAACGTGATCTCAACCTATGGATTACTGTGGACAGCGACAATATTGAGAGATTGAACGTAGTACTATAATAATTTTCCCTGATCTTCGACAGTGTTTTCTGGAGCGTACCCAGGTGGTGGGAAGGCGGGGGCGCGGGGGGAGGTCACTCGTCCCGGGTAAAACATCGTAAACTGGGTGTTTTGCAGGTGTCCCCCGGGGGCCGGCACTGAGCTCAGGGGCCCTTCCCCAGAGAAGAGGGGAGGCTCTCGGGCACAGTCAGTCAGAGAGCGCAGGCTGGAGGAGGAGGCCAGTCCAACAGAGTCTGAGAGCAGAACACACACGACACAGCAGGGTTCACAGAAAACCAATCCAGAGTGAGGCTGAGGGCCGCTTTAAAGGGGGGGTATTATGTTTATATCCTGTTATTATGTCATTCCCTCATTAAACACATGCCTGGAGTGTTGCCTCGGCTCATTCACATATTTTTGAGTAATCAGTAAAAACTTAGACGGCGGCCATTTTAGGTGTAGCTACGCCTCAGTCCTCCTAGGAACGCCCCCACCTCCTGGAGACGCCTCTGGACCTTTCGTCACCAGCCGAGCCCCCAACCACTGCTCCTCAGCTCAGCAGAGCCCCCTCCTCGCACAGTGTTGTTGTGTAAATGCCACAGTAGTGTGCTGAAGGGGGCGTGTCGGAAAGCTTCTTAAAGAGACAGAGGCCTATTTCAAGACGTTCAGTACGGCCATTTTGAGAGAGCAATTTTATTCGAGGCAGTTATTTTAATTTACTGCATATACAGACCAACAGAAGGTCATCATTGTAGTGCTATAGACTGGTGCTATGTGATTGAAAAAAGCATAATACCCCCTCTTTAACGTTTCACCTGGAAAAATAAAGTTATCAAACCACCGAGCCGTTTCATGATTTCACTGAGTCAACTTTATAGAAGAGCTTCTCACGACCAGGGGGGCATCTCCACTGAGAGTAGCTCCGACAGACATTAACATTCTCGTCTCGCCCTGAACAATATTTGAACGACAGATGTTCATATTTTCCAATTTCTCAAAACCAAGGCAGAAGTAGATTTTTTTTAAACAGATTTTTTTCCAGAAATAACTTAAATAACAGATAACGGAATAAGATATACAAAAAAAAAAAAAACAGAACATAAACCTGGCTCTATCTAGTCAGTTGGAATAATTAAATATAGACAATGTTAATTAAATGCCTCAATTCTGCATGATAACAAACGATGATAGCAAGCGCATACAGCATTTACGGATCGAGCGGCCCCTCACCTGCGTGCGCGTGAGGCGGCTGAAACACGGCGCTGAACGGCCTCTGGCTCCGCCCCTCTCTCCGCCCCTCTCTCCGTGTCTCCGTGTGTTCCGACTGCACTTCCTGTACCGGGGCCCCGCCCACCGCACTTCGGGCCGCCAGCTCAAACATCCTCCTGCGGTCGGCCACCGTCGGATCTGAGAGGACATTTTTTACCTCTTTATAAATCGACAAAGTGAAATCCAATCCAATCCAATCCAATTTATTTATAACGCACTAATAAAAACAACAGAGTTGACCAAAGTGCCGTACAAAAATAAAAATATAAAATACAATAAAATATACACATATACAGTGGCATAAGAGGACGATTTGAACAGTAAAAGTCAACTTCCGAACTAGTTAAATGCCAAAGAGAAATGATCAAAACTGATATGAAATAAAGGCGCATAATGTGATATTAGTGGACATTTGACCTTTCAGTGACCCAGCGGCTGTACAGATGGTTAACATGGCGCCTTTACTTTGCATCTCGGAGGTCTCTAGGACGCTCCTGGATCAATTGTTTTCTAGGGTTTGTGGTAGGTTTTCACTCAATTCTGCAAAAGGTCCTCAGGTGATTCTAGTCCCGTGCGTCAATAAGGGCAACATCGATTCAAAACGTCTTTTTAAATGTGCACCAAATGCAACTTTGTATGGAAAAAAAGAGACCCAGTGGCTGTATGGGTGGTTAGCTTGGCAACTGTACTTTCCATCCCAGTGGCCTCTAGGATGCTCCAAGACCAATTTAATTTAAGGTTTCTGGTAGGTTTTCCAGATGGAACGTATACGTAGCAACGGAGACAGATCCATCAGCAGTAAAAAACTACCACAAACTCTAAAAACAATTGGTCCTGAAGCGTCCTAGAAGCCAGCGCGGTGAAAAGTAAAGGCGCCATGTTATAGCTTATGTAATCCCGTTTTGTACCGCAGAAGGAGACCAGCGCCGCACCGCCCTCCTCACAGCACACCCCCACCACCCCCCTCACAATGTAAACACAAACACGTGCGGAGATCACAAATATTTGAAGCAGCCGAAGCCACAACAGTTAGCGGCTAACAATTTAGCATCATGAAGTGTACAAAAAGATTGTGAATTGACAAACATCTGACCGACCTGCTCTGATGCAGCTGAAATCCTCATGAAATGTCAGTTTGTTTGATAATCAAATATCTACAAGGAGCCGTGTGACGGGCCGCGGCGGTGGCCCATTGCTGAGCGCTGCGAACGGTTCTCCCATTGGAACTTTCGGCACAAAATGGACGACTGTGTTTCCATGGGCGTGAGTACGAGTGGGACTTGGTAGTTGCCTCTGTCGCTGTTCCAATCGTTGGTGCTGATTTTTTGTGCTCATGGCTGGTTAGTTGATGTTGCTAACCGCAGGCTTATTGATGCTGTAACTTTCGCCACTTTTCCCTGTGAGGCTGGGGGAGCTGGGCCGGCACCGCATGCACATTTTTTGGCGTCTGGCGATGTTTTTCAGTGTTTCCGTCTTTGACCACACCTGCTTTTTCTTCCGCGGTGGCTAAACACGGGGTGGAACATTTTATCTTGGCACGACAAAATTAGCTATTGCTAAGGAGGAGTTCGCCACCATGGAGAGGTTGAGGATAGTGAGACGCTCTAACAGCCCGTGGGTTTCGCCCCTCCACATGGTGCCTAAGGCGGACGGCTCCTGGCATCCGTGCGGTGACTTTCGCCATTTAAACAACGTAACAACACCTGACCATTATCCTATTCCACACATTCAAGATTTTTCTGCGCGGTTGTCTGGCGCCTCGGTTTTCTCTAAGGTGGACCTGGTGCACGAGTATCATCAGGTTCCGGTACAGGCGGATGTTGTGCCTAAGACCGCGGTGATAACTCCAGTCGGGTTTCTTGAGTTCCTCCGCATGCCGTTTGGCTCAAGGGGGCGGCGCAGACTTTTCAGAGGTTGATGGACTCAGTGTTGCGCGGTCTCGATTTTGTGTTTGTCTATCTGGACATTTTGGTGGCCAGCTCGTCTACTGAAGAGCACCACACGCACCTCAGGGGAGTTTTACGGCAATCATGCCCTGATTGTTAACCCAGCCAAATGTCAGTTTAGGTTGCCAGTGATCGATTTTTTAGGCCATCCCATTTCCGCACGTGGCGCGTTTCCCTTACCTGCCAAGGTCCAGGCGGTGGCAGATTTAGTTTTTTCCCCCATCCAGTTGTGGTCAAGGCCTAACAGGAGTTTTTGGGCACGGTGAATTTTTACAATCGGTTTATCGCCCACCTCCTACAGCCGCTTTACGATGCTTTGCGTTCACGTAAGGCCGCTGACACCGTCGTCTGGACACCGGACAGGATTGCTGCTTTTGATGGAGCTAAGTCTGCGTTAGCTAGTGCAGCTCTCCTCGCTCACCCTGATCCAGATGCTCCGATCGCCCTGACAACCGACGCTTCTGACTTAGCTGTTGGGGCTGTTGTGGAGCAGCGGGTGGCAGATGCGTGGCAGCCTCTTGCGTTTTTTAGCCGCGAGCGTAAGTACAACGTTTTTGACCGAGAGTTGTTGGCACTGTTTTTGGCTACTCTGCATTTTTGTTTTTTTGCTGGAAGGCCGTTCGTTTACAGCTTACGTGGACCATAAACCGCTGACGTTTGCCATGGCTAAAGTAACTGAACCCTGGTCGGCAGCGACACTTGGCGGCCATTTCTGAGTGTACTACTGACATACGTCATGTCGCAGGAAAGTCCAACTCGGTCGTGGATTGTCTCTCCCGCGTGCTCGTTTGCTCTGTGCTTCTCGGGACGGATTTTGCTGAGATGGCGGCCGAGCAGCCCGGTGACGTGGATATCCTGGCCCTCTGCTCCGGCGGTACAGGCCTTAAGCTTGAGGAGCACGTGCTAAAGTGCACCGCCATACCAAAGCCCCACTTGAACATTTTCCGATTCCAGCCGGGCGTTTCGACCATGTGCACGTAGATTTGGTCGGTCCTCTGCCGCCGTCAAAAGGTTTCACGCATCTGTTTACTATGGCGGATCGAACCACCAGGTGGCCTGAGGTGGTGCCTCTGTCGTCCACCATAGCCGCGGATGTGGTTAATGCGTTTCTCTCTGCTTGAGTCGCTCGGTTTGGCGTGCCGTCGGATATTACTTCTGACAGAGGTTTATTTCAGAGCTTTGGTTGGGTATGGCGCGTTCCCTAGGAGCGCAGGTGCACCTCGCCTCACCAAGGCACACCACCCTCAAGCAAATGGGTTGTGTGAGCGTTTCCACCGTCGTGCTCACCGATGACGGTTGGGTGGATCGTTTGCCGTGGGTTTTGCTCGGATGCGTTCGGCTCCTAAGGAGGACCTCGGCGCTTCTTCTGCCGAGTTGGTTTTTGCTGGAGACAACCGCGCCGAGTCTCCGTGCAGCCGTTGGTCCATTTTCATCCGGTGCCATTTTTGCTCCGACCCCTATGCACCATTGTTTTCCGCGGTCGTTCGTGCCCACCGCGCTCCAGTCTGCCCGTTTTGTTTTTGTGCTCACAATATTAATGAGATTTCTGTATCTCATCACCAGCCCCAAATCTCTCCTTCCCTCTGTCCAGAACTTTGCCCTCCTCATCGACGGTCACAATGTCAACCCCGTACACAACCTCTGCATCCTCATGTTCTCCTCTCATACCAAACACACATTAATCACATCACTAAAACATCCTTCATCCAACTCCGCAACAATGCCCGCCTCCGCCCCTCCCTTACCCAGTCTACAGCTGATCCTCATCCACGCATTCATTATGGATGATGAATGCGTGGATGTCGACTACTTCCAGACTCGACTACTGCAATAGCCTCCTCTATGGACTTCCCACCACTCACCTCCAAAACCTGCAATACATCCAGAACTCTGCTGCCCGCCTCCTCACCCACACCCTGTCCAGAGAACACATCACCCCCGTCCTCCAACAGCTCCACTGGCTCCCCATTCAATATCCCATTCAATACAAGCTCCTCCTCCTCGCCTACAAGTCCCTCCATAACCTGGCCCCGCCCTACCTCACCGAGCTCCTGCAACAACACCAGCCCACCCGCCGCCTCCGCTCAGCCAACACCAACCGCCTCACCCCCATCACCCGCACTACCTTGGGTGGACCGAGCCTCCACCCTCTGGAGAGCCCTACACGACTCACTACAAAACTTTAATGCCGCCACCGGAGGCGGGGGTTCCAGACTGATCACCCTCTGTGCACAAAAATAAAGAGGCGACTCATTCTGGTCTCACCAGGCTAGGGTAGAGCAGGGTTCCCTACTGACAAAAGAAAAAAAATCAAAAAGACATAGCTCAGTGCAGCTTTAACCACCCATACAGCCGCTGGGTCACTGAAAGGTGAAATACAACACGGATTGCTGTCATCACAGTGTCATTATCTATCTGTAATTTCTGGAAAAAAGTTGGAAATCAGCGTCTTCTCACCCCCTGCGTGTCTCAAAGGTGCGGCGCTGTCCGGGGGCGTCAGTCCGATCTCATTCATGCACTCGGGCTCGGAGAAGGACTTCTTCTTCTGCTCGGACGTGAGGCGCTTGCGTCCACAGATGCGAGTGAGCGGGGAGGGGCTGGGGAGGACCTGGCTGGGCGGTGCCGGGGGAGGAGGCCTGGGAGTGAACGCCAGACTGTGAGGCTTGGGCAGAGTCTTGGGCCCCTTCTTCTCCACCGGGGGCAGGGGTTTAGTGTCCCCTCTATCCAGGTAGGAGAGCGCTTTCGGGGGCACAGGGGGCAGGGCCGTAGGGGCACTGGAGGTACCTCTGAAGGAAGTCGAGCGGAAGACTTGAGTGTCTTTCGCACCATCTTTGTATGACCTGGAAAGAAGAAGGAAGCTTTAAAGCACTTCTTTTATAGATGAATAATGGGATCTTTGATTGTGGGGGTGAATACAGTGCTATTAAGAAGGCACCTTGAACATTTGCACATTTTGTCATGTTTACAACCATAAACATGAAGATGTTATTTAGAATGTTTTACTGAAAGTTCACACACAAGTAACAGACAACCTGTTTGTTTCATAACAGGGTTATAATGTTAAATTAAAACATGCTGTCAAAATGAAGACTGGTGGAGAAACCAAACGGGTCCTTCTAGTGACAGTGTCGGGTGCTGATGGGGTAGAACCTGCTCTTCTCATGGATGACTTCCGTGTGGCTGAGGGTGCGACAGTGGCTCCTGTCAGGCGTGTTCCTCGGATCCTCTGCTCCAAAAAGCGTCTTCAGATTTGTGTCGATCGCCTACAAACACCAGAACGGACAAAGCATGTGAACCGACGCAAAGCAAGAGGCGCGTCACAGGCCTCTGCACTGGCTCTGAGCTTCAGGATAGAGTTCATAGACCTTTCATAATTCTCTTAGTCCTTACATTTATAAGACAGTGATTTGTACAACAATAATACAGTCGTAAACAGGCACATGCACAGGCCGTGTTTGTACCTGGTATACATCATGTCTACTTATTATTAGGCCCGAGCGGCCTGCCGTAGCAAGGGCCTATTGTAATCGCAACGCAGTGCGCGCAGCGCACTGAACCGAGGTGCGCGGAGCGCACGAAAACAGCGCGAAGCGCTGTCCCCATGTCAAACGTAAACTCACCGTGTAAAACAGTGACTGCCCACACCTCTGGTGTGGGCCCTTATACTTATAATTGCAGCAAAATGAATGGGGGAATATGGCCAACTGTCATACGGAGGTGGATGACGAGCGCGAAGCGCTCGTCATCCACCTCCGAGCCCCACGAGTGCGTGGGGGAAGTCAAAAGCTTTCCAAAAATGTATAATATGATGTAGTCGCGAAAGCGACTATATTGTTTTTGCAGGAAATATTATTAGGCCCGAGCGGACCTGGCAGGTCTCGGGCCTCTTGTAATTGTACAAGCAGTGCGCGGAGCGCACTAAAGAAAGACGTGCGCGTAGCGCACGTCCCACGGGAAAAGAGCGCGGAGCGCTCAAAACCCATGTATGAGACAGTAATCAGGGGGCTCCCGGCACCAACACCTGTCCGATGATATAGGCGTGTGCCGCGAAAGCGGCACATTTGTTGCTGCTCACAAAAAAAAAAGGTGAAAACCACAGTGAAGGCGCAACATGGACAAGAAAGTGGTCGATGACGAGCGAAGCTCGTCATCGACCATGGCCACTCACCAAAGCCCAAAACACTGATACAGTGACTCAGGGCATCGAGCCCTATCCGGTGATATAAGTATTTGCCGCGAAAGCGGCAAATTTGTTCTTGTACTCACAAAAATACGGAAAAAAAAACGGATAGAGAAACATTGAGAAAGAAGAGGTAAAAGACGAGCGCAACGCGCTCGTATTGGACTATAAACCTTACGGGTGGATTACTGGACGTGAGACCTTTCCGAATATATAAGGTTTGCCGCCGGAGGCGGCCCCATATTGTTATTGTATGGGTTTTTCTTTTTATTATTAGGCCCGAGCGGACCTGGCAGGTCTCGGGCCTCTTGTAATTGTACAAGCAGTGCGCGGAGCGCACTAAAGAAAGACGTGCGCGTAGCGCACGTCCCACGGGAAAAGAGCGCGGAGCGCTCAAAACCCATGTATGAGACAGTAATCAGGGGGCTCCCGGCACCAACACCTGTCCGATGATATAGGCGTGTGCCGCGAAAGCGGCACATTTGTTGCTGCTCACAAAAAAAAAAGGTGAAAACCACAGTGAAGGCGCAACATGGACAAGAAAGTGGTCGATGACGAGCGAAGCTCGTCATCGACCATGGCCACTCACCAAAGCCCAAAACACTGATACAGTGACTCAGGGCATCGAGCCCTATCCGGTGATATAAGTATTTGCCGCGAAAGCGGCAAATTTGTTCTTGTACTCACAAAAATACGAAAAAAAAAACGGATAGAGAAACATTGAGAAAGAGGAGGTAAAAGACGAGCGCAACGCGCTCGTATTGGATAATAAACCTTACGGTTGGATTACTGGACGTGAGACCTTTCCGAATATATAAGGTTTGCCGCCGGAGGCGGCCCCATATTGTTATTGTATGAGTTTTTCTTTTTATTATTAGGCCCGAGCGGACCTGGCAGGTCTCGGGCCTCTTGTAATTGTACAAGCAGTGCGCGGAGCGCACTAAAGAAAGACGTGCGCGTAGCGCACGTCCCACGGGAAAAGAGCGCGGAGAGCTCAAAACCCATGTATGAGACAGTAATCAGGGGGCTCCCGGCACCAACACCTGTCCGATGATATAGGCGTGTGCCGCGAAAGCGGCACATTTGTTGCTGCTCACAAAAAAAAGAGGTGAAAACCACAGTGAAGGCGCAACATGGACAAGAAAGTGGTCGATGACGAGCGAAGCTCGTCATCGACCATGGCCACTCACCAAAGCCCAAAACACTGATACAGTGACTCAGGGCATCGAGCCCTATCCGGTGATATAAGTATTTGCCGCGAAAGCGGCAAATTTGTTCTTGTACTCACAAAAATACAAAAAAAAAAACGGATAGAGAAACATTGAGAAAGAGGAGGTAAAAGACGAGCGCAACGCGCTCGTATTGGATAATAAACCTTACGGTTGGATTACTGGACGTGAGACCTTTCCGAATATATAAGGTTTGCCGCCGGAGGCGGCCCCATATTGTTATTGTATGGGTTTTTCTTATTATTATTATTATTTTTCTTCTCCCCCCCTAAATCCACTTTCCCACTGACGAAAAGTCCTGAATTTTTGCTCAAAATTCAAGCACGTGATTCTAAGAACTTTCACATTTAGAAAATTGAAAAATTCAAAAAAATGGCGCGTCAGCGCCCCCTGGAAAAACCACGTTAACATTGCGCCCTATGTAAAACACCCCCAAAATACCGCAAAACCTGAAAAACGTACTTTGTCGTAGACGAAAAAAATTCGGCACAGTGATTGGTCACGTGAAGCCAAACAAAAAAACACATTACGCGGTTGCTAGGCAACCAACAGTATGGCGGCCATATTGGCCCGAAGAGGGACTTGGCGCCGAAGGCGCCATTTCATGCCCACGCATTTGAACGAACTCGTCCTAGGGCTTTTAACGCAGCGACTCCCCGTTCGCTCCAGATCATCTCCACATGTGGGAGATTAAAAGTTATTAAAAACTTTTTAATAGCATTTTTGGTTTTGCCGTGGCAACGCCATGAATTTGGCGTCCGTTTTCGCCGCTCGCCGCCGTGTTCAAACAGCCGTAACTCACACATACTTTGGCCGATTTGAACAAAACTTGAATCGTTGGTCGAGTCGTCGACCCCGGATGTTTTGATATAGGAATTTTGAAAATTGCCGCAATAGCGCCCCCTGCAGAGCACAAAATAAAAATGAATGGAGCCAAAAATTAAACTTTGTCGTAGATGCATGAAATTTGGTACAGACATCCGTCACGTGATCCCGAATAAAAAATATATTGATGCCCCGCCCCTTTTCCCACCGTGTTGCCATGGCAACGACCCAATGTCAACTTTGCCGCAGCCAAACCAAAATTGGTACACGCGTGCGTCATGACTGTCCGAACAAAAAAGTACATTACATGGTTGCTAGGTGACCAACAGGAGGTCGGCCATTTTGGGAAAAATCAGCGCCGAAGGCGCCATTTCTTTTGCCAGCTCTTTTATAAACTCCACCGAGGGTGGCAGCGACATTATAAGCAGGTAGGGCGCGGCAGCGCCTCCCGGTTATTGCGGCGGCGTGCGGGAACCGGCGTCAATCGGCCACCGCGGCCCGCGAGGGCCTCCCAATGCCGCTTGCGGCTTTAATTATTATTAGGCCCGAGCGGACCTGGCAGGTCTCGGGCCTCTTGTAATTGTACAAGCAGTGCGCGGAGCGCACTGAAGAAAGACGTGCGCGTAGCGCACGTCCCACGGGAAAAGAGCGCGGAGCGCTCAAAACCCATGTATGAGACAGTAATCAGGGGACTCCCGGCACCAACACCTGTCCGATGATATAGGCGTGTGCCGCGAAAGCGGCACATTTGTTGCTGCTTTTAAAAAAAAAAAGGTGAAAACCACAGTGAAGGCGCAACATGGACAAGAAAGTGGTCGATGACGAGCGAAGCTCGTCATCGACCAAGGCCACTCACCAAAGCCCAAAACACTGATACAGTGACTCGGGGCATCGAGCCCTATCTGGTGATATAAGTATTTGCCGCGAAAGCGGCAAATTTGTTCTTGTACTCACAAAAATACGCAAAAAAAATCCCATAGAGAAACATTGACAAAGAAGAGGTAAAATACGAGCGCAACGCGCTCGTATTTGATAATAAACCTTACGGGTGGATTACTGGACGTGAGACCTTTCCGAATATATAAGGTTGGCCGCCGGAGGCGGCGCTATATTGTTATTGTACTGGTTTTTCTTATTATTATTATTATTATTTTTCTTCTCCCCCCCTAAATCCACTTTCCCACCGACGAAAAGTCCTGAATTTTTGCACAAAATTCAAGCACGTAAATCTAAGATCTTTCACATTTAGAAAATGTAAAAATTCAAAAAAATGGCGCGTCAGCGCCCCCTGGAAAAACCACGTTAACATTGCGCCCCATGTTAAACACCCCCAAAATGCCGCAAAACCCGAAAAACTTACTTCGTCGTAGACGAAAAAAATTCGGCACAGTGATTGGTCACGTGAAGCCGAACAAAAAAACACATTACGCGGTTGCTAGGCAACCAACAGTATGGCGGCCATATTGGCCCGAAGAGGGACTTGGCGCCGAAGGCGCCATTTCATGCCCACGCATTTGAACGAACTCGTCCTAGGCCGTTGAACGCAGCGACTCCCCGTTCGCTCCAGATCATCTCCACATGTGGGAGATTAAAAGTTGTTAAAAACTTTTTAATAGGATTTTTGGTTTTGCCGTGGCAACGCCATGAATTTGGCGTCCGTTTTCGCCGCTCGCCGCCGTGTTCAAACAGTCATAACTCACACATACTTTGGCCGATTTGAACAAAATTTTAACCGTTGGTCGAGTCGTCGACCCCGGATGTTTTGATATAGGAATTTTGAAAATTGCCGCAATAGCGCCCCCTGCAGAGCACAAAATAAAAATGAATGGAGCCAAAAATTAAACTTTGTCGTAGATGCATGAAATTTGGTACAGACATCCGTCACGTGATCCCGAACAAAAAATATATTGATGCCCCGCCCCTTTTCCCACCGTGTTGCCATGGCAACGGCCCAATGTCAACTTTGCCGCAGCCAAACCAAAATTGGTACACACGTGCGTCACGACTGTCCGAACAAAAAAGTACATTACATGGTTGCTAGGCGACCAACAGGAGGTCGGCCATTTTGGGAAAAATAAGCGCCGAAGGCGCCATTTCTTTTGCCAGCTCTTTTATAAACTCCACCGAGGGTGGCAGTGAAATTATAAGCAGGTAGGGCGCGGCAGCGCCTCCCGGTTATTGCGGCGGCGTGCGGGAACCGGCGTCAATCGGCCACCGCGGCCCGCGAGGGCCTCCCAATGCCGCTTGCGGCTTTAATTATTATTATTTTTCTTCTCCGAAAAAAGTCCACTTTCCCACTGACGAAAAGTCCTGAATTTTTGCACAAAATTCAAGCACATGAAAAAAACATTTTTCACATTTAGAAAAAAAAAAAAATCTCAAAGATGGCGCGTCAGCGCCCCCTGGAAAATCAAGTTTACATTGCGCCCTATGACAAGACCCGAAAACCCCGAAAATTTTAGTTTGACGTAGACGAAAAAAATTCGGCACAGTTATTGGTCACGTGAAGCCAAACAAAAAAACACATTACGCGGTTGCTAGGCAACCAACAGTATGGCGGCCATATTGGCCAGAAGAGGGAATTGGCGCCGAAGGCGCCATTTCATGCCCTCGCATTTGAACGAACTCGTCCTAGGCCGTTGAACGCAGCGACTCCCCGTTCGCTCCAGATCATCTCCACATGTGGGACATCAAAAGTTATTAAAAACTTTTTAATAGGATTTTTGGTTTTGCCGTGGCAACGCCATGAATTTGGCGTCTGTTTTCGCCGCTCGCCGCCGCGTTCAAACAGTCATAACTCGCACATACTTTGGCCGATTTGAGCGAAACTTGAATCGTTGGTCGAGTCGTTGACCCCGGATGTTTTGATATAGGAATTTTGAAAATTGCCGCAATAGCGCCCCCTGCAGAGCACAAAATAAAAATGAATGGAGCCAAAAATTAAACTTTGCCGTAGATGCATGAAATTTGGTACAGACATCCGTCACGTGATCCCGAACAAAAAATATATTGATGCCCCGCCCCTTTTTCCATCGTGTTGCCATGGCAACGGCCCAATGTCAACTTTGCCGCAGCCAAACCAAAATTGGTACACGCGTGCGTCATGACTGTCCGAACAAAAAAGTACATTATGTGGTTGCTAGGCGACCAACAGGAGGTCGGCCATTTTGGGAAAATCAGCGCCGAAGGCGCCATTTCTTTTGCCAGCTCTTTTATAAACTCCACGGAGGGTGGCAGCGACATTATAAGCAGGTAGGGCGCGGCAGCGCCCCCCGGTTATTGTACATTACATGGTTGCTAGGTGACCAACAGGAGGTCGGCCATTTTGGGAAAATCAGCGCCGAAGGCGCCATTTCTTGCCTTTGCTCTTTTATAAACTCCACCGAGGGTGGCAGCGACATTATAAGCAGGTAGGGCGCGGCAGCGCCTCCCGGTTATTGCGGCGGCGTGCGGGAACCGGCGTCAATCGGCCACCGCGGCCCGCGAGGGCCTCCCAATGCCGCTTGCGGCTTTAATTATTATTATTATTTTTCTTCTCCGAAAAAAGTCCACTTTCCCACTGACGAAAAGTCCTGAATTTTTGCACAAAATTCAAGCACATGAAAAAAACATTTTTCACATTTAGAAAAAAAAAAAAATCTCAAAGATGGCGCGTCAGCGCCCCCTGGAAAATCAAGTTTACATTGCGCCCTATGACAAGACCCGAAAACCCCGAAAATTTTAGTTTGTCGTAGACGAAAAAAATTCGGCACAGTTATTGGTCACGTGAAGCCAAACAAAAAAACACATTACGCGGTTGCTAGGCAACCAACAGTATGGCGGCCATATTGGCCAGAAGAGGGAATTGGCGCCGAAGGCGCCATTTCATGCCCTCGCATTTGAACGAACTCGTCCTAGGCCGTTGAACGCAGCGACTCCCCGTTCGCTCCAGATCATCTCCACATGTGGGACATCAAAAGTTATTAAAAACTTTTTAATAGGCTTTTTGGTTTTGCCGTGGCAACGCCATGAATTTGGCGTCCGTTTTCGCCGCTCGCCGCCGCGTTCAAACACAAATCGGCCACATACTTTGGCCGATTTGAGCGAAACTTGAATCGTTGGTCGAGTCGTCAACCCCGGATGTTCTGATATAGGAATTTTGAAAATTGCCGCAATAGCGCCCCCTGCAGAGCACAAAATAAAAATGAATGGAGCCAAAAATTAAACTTTGCCGTAGATGCATGAAATTTGGTACAGACATCCGTCACGTGATCCCGAACAAAAAATATATTGATGCCCCGCCCCTTTTTCCATCGTGTTGCCATGGCAACGGCCCAATGTCAACTTTGCCGCAGCCAAACCAAAATTGGTACACGCGTGCGTCATGACTGTCCGAACAAAAAAGTACATTATGTGGTTGCTAGGCCACCAACAGGAGGTCGGCCATTTTGGGAAAATCAGCGCCGAAGGCGCCATTTCTTTTGCCAGCTCTTTTATAAACTCCACCGAGGGTGGCAGCGACATTATAAGCAGGTAGGGCGCGGCAGCGCCTCCCGGTTATTGCGGCGGCGTGCGCGAACCGGCGTCAATCGGCCACCGCGGCCCGCGAGGGCCTCCCAATGCCGCTTGCGGCTTTAATTATTATTATTTTTCTTCTCCGAAAAAAGTCCACTTTCCCACTGACGAAAAGTCCTGAATTTTTGCACAAAATTCAAGCACATGAAAAAAACATTTTTCACATTTAGAAAAAAAAAAAAATCTCAAAGATGGCGCGTCAGCGCCCCCTGGAAAATCAAGTTTACATTGCGCCCTATGACAAGACCCGAAAACCCCGAAAATTTTAGTTTGTCGTAGACGAAAAAAATTCGGCACAGTTATTGGTCACGTGAAGCCAAACAAAAAAACACATTACGCGGTTGCTAGGCAACCAACAGTATGGCGGCCATATTGGCCAGAAGAGGGAATTGGCGCCGAAGGCGCCATTTCATGCCCTCGCATTTGAACGAACTCGTCCTAGGCCGTTGAACGCAGCGACTCCCCGTTCGCTCCAGATCATCTCCACATGTGGGACATCAAAAGTTATTAAAAACTTTTTAATAGGATTTTTGGTTTTGCCGTGGCAACGCCATGAATTTGGCGTCCGTTTTCGCCGCTCGCCGCCGCGTTCAAACAGTCATAACTCGCACATACTTTGGCCGATTTGAGCGAAACTTGAATCGTTGGTCGAGTCGTTGACCCCGGATGTTTTGATATAGGAATTTTGAAAATTGCCGCAATAGCGCCCCCTGCAGAGCACAAAATATAAATGAATGGAGCCAAAAATTAAACTTTGCCGTAGATGCATGAAATTTGGTACAGACATCCGTCACGTGATCCCAAACAAAAAATATATTGATGCCCCGCCCCTTTTCCCACCGTGTTGCCATGGCAACGACCCAATGTCAACTTTGCTGCAGCCAAACCAAAATTGGTACACGCGTGCGTCATGACTGTCCGAACAAAAAAGTACATTACATGGTTGCTAGGTGACCACCAGGAGGTCGGCCATTTTGGGAAAATCAGCGCCGAAGGCGCCATTTCTTTTGCCAGCTCTTTTATAAACTCCACCGAGGGTGGCAGCGACATTATAAGCAGGTAGGGCGCGGCAGCGCCCCCCCGGTTATTGTACATTACATGGTTGCTAGGCAACCAACAGTATGGCGGCCATATTGGCCCGAAGAGAGACTTGGCGCCAAAGGCGCCATTTTATGCCCACGCATTTGAACGAACTCGTCCTAGGCCGTTGAACGCAGCGACTCCCCGTTCGCTCCAGATCATCTCCACATGTGGGAGATTAAAAGTTATTAAAAACTTTTTAATAGGATTAACGGTGTTGCCGTGGCAACGCCATGAATTCCGCGTCCGTTTTTGGCGCTCGCCGCCGCGTTCAAACAGCCGTAACTCGCACATACTTTGGCCGATTTGAGCGAAACTTGAATAGTTGGTCGAGTCGTCGACCCCGGATGTTTTGATATAGGAAATTAGAAAATTGCCGCAATAGCGCCCCCTGCAGAGCACAAAATAAAAATGAATGAGGACAAAAATTAAACTTTGTCGTAGATTCATGAAATTTGGTACAGACATCCGTCACGTGATCCCGAACAAAATATATATTGATGCCCCGCCCCTTTTCCCACCGTGTTGCCATGGCAACGACCCAATGTCAACTTTGTCGTAGCCAAACCAAAATTGGTACACGCGTGCGTCATGACTGTCCGAACAAAAAAGTACATTACATGGTTGCTAGGTGACCAACAGGAGGTCGGCCATTTTGGGAAAAATAAGCGCCGAAGGCGCCATTTCTTTTGCCAGCTCTTTTATAAACTCCACCGAAGGTGGCAGCGACATTATAAGCAGGTAGGGCGCGGCAGCGCCCCCCGGTTATTGTACATTACATGGTTGCTAGGTGACCAACAGGAGGTCGGCCATTTTGGAACAATCGGCGCCGAAGGCGCCATTTCTTGCCTATGCTCTTTTATACACTCCACCGAGGGTGGCTGCGACATTATAAGCAGGTAGGGCGCGGCAGCGCCTCCCGGTTATTGCGGCGGCGTGCGGGAACCGGCGTCAACCGGCCACCGCGGCCCGCGAGGGCCTCCCAATGCCGCTTGCGGCTTTAATTATTATTATTATTATTTTTATTCTCCGAAAAAAGTCCACTTTCCCACCGACGAAAAGTCCTGAATTTTTGCACAAAATTCAAGCACGTGAAAAAAACATTCTTCACATTTAGAAAATATAAAAAATCTCAAATATGGCGCGTCAGCGCCCCCTGGAAAATCACGTTTACATTGCGCCCTATGACAAGACCCGAAAAACCCGCAAATTTTAGTTCGTCGTAGACGGAAAAAATTCGGCACAGTGATTGGTCACGTGAAGCCAAACAAAAAAACACATTACGCGGTTGCTAGGCAACCAACAGTATGGCGGCCATATTGGCCCGAAGAGGGACTTGGCGCCGAAGGCGCCATTTCATGCCCACGCATTTGAACGAACTCGTCCTAGGGCTTTTAACGCAGCGACTCCCCGTTCGCTCCAGATCATCTCCACATGTGGGAGATCAAAAGTTATTAAAAACTTTTTAATAGGTTTAACGGTGTTGCCGTGGCAACGCCATGAATTTGGCGTCCGTTTTTGGCGCTCGCCGCCGCGTTCAAACAGTCATAACTCACACATACTTTGGCCGATTTGAGCGAAACTTGAATCGTTGGTCGAGTCGTCGACCCCGGATGTTTTGATATAGGAATTTTGAAAATTGCCGCAATAGCGCCCCCTGCAGAGCACAAAATAAAAATGAATGGAGCCAAAAATTAAACTTTGTCGTAGATGCATGAAATTTGGTACAGACATCCGTCACGTGATCCCGAACAAAAAATATATTGATGCCCCGCCCCTTTTCCCACCGTGTTGCCATGGCAACGACCCAATGTCAACTTTGCCGCAGCCAAACCAAAATTGGTACACGCGTGCGTCTTGACTGTCCGAACAAAAAAGTACATTACATGGTTGCTAGGTGACCAACAGGAGGTCGGCCATTTTGGGAAAAATAAGCGCCGAAGGCGCCATTTCCTTTGCCAGCTCTTTTATAAACTCCACCGAGGGTGGCAGCGACATTATAAGCAGGTAGGGCGCGGCAGCGCCTCCCGGTTATTGCGGCGGCGTGCGGGAACCGGCGTCAATCGGCCACCGCGGCCCGCGAGGGCCTCCCAATGCCGCTTGCGGCTTTAATTATTATTATTTTTCTTCTCCCCCCCTAAGTCCACTTTCCCACTGACGAAAAGTCCTGAATTTTTGCCCAAAATTCAAGCACGTGATTCTAAGAACTTTCACATTTAGAAAATGTAAAAATTCAAAAAAATGGCGCGTCAGCGCCCCCTGGAAAAAACACGTTAACATTGCGCCCCATGTAAAACACCCCCAAAATACCGCAAAACCCGAAAAACGCACTTCGTCGTAGACGAAAAAAATTCGGCACAGTGATTGGTCACGTGAAGCCAAACAAAAAAACACATTACGCGGTTGCTAGGCAACCAACAGTATGGCGGCCATATTGGCCCGAAGAGGGACTTGGCGCCGAAGGCGCCATTTCATGCCCACGCATTTGAACGAACTCGTCCTAGGCCGTTGAACGCAGCGACTCCCCGTTCGCTCCAGATCATCTCCACATGTGGGAGATTAAAAGTTGTTAAAAACTTTTTCATTGGATTTTTGGTTTTGCCGTGGCAACGCCATGAATTTGGCGTCCGTTTTCGCCGCTCGCCGCCGTGTTCAAAAAGCCGTAACTCACACATACTTTGGCCGATTTGAACGAAAATTTAATCGTTGGTCGAGTCGTCGGCCCTGGATGTTTTGATATAGGAATTTTGAAAATTGCCGCAATAGCGCCCCCTGCAGAGCACAAAATAAAAATGAATGGAGCCAAAAATGTAACTTTGTCGTAGATGCATGAAATTTGGTACAGACATCCGTCACGTGATCCCGAACAAAAAATACATTGATGCCCCGCCCCTTTTCCCACCGTGTTGCCATGGCAACGACCCAATGTCAACTTTGCCGCAGCCAAACCAAAATTGGTACACGCGTGCGTCATGACTGTCCGAACAAAAAAGTACATTACATGGTTGCTAGGCGACCAACAGGAGGTCGGCCATTTTGGGAAAATAAGCGCCGAAGGCGCCATTTCTTTTGCCTTCTCTTTTATAAACTCCACCGAGGGTGGCAGCGACATTATAAGCAGGTAGGGCGCGGCAGCGCCTCCCGGTTATTGCGGCGGCGTGCGGGAACCGGCGTCAATCGGCCACCGCGGCCCGCGAGGGCCTCCCAATGCCGCTTGCGGCTTTAATTATTATTTTTAGGCCCGAGCGGCCTGCCGTAGCAAGGGCCTATTGTAATCGCAACGCAGTGCGCGCAGCGCACTGAACCGAGGTGCGCGGAGCGCACGAAAACAGCGCGAAGCGCTGTCCCCATGTCAAACGTAAACTCACCGTGTAAAACAGTGACTGCCCACACCTCTGGTGTGGGCCCTTATACTTATAATTGCAGCAAAATGAATGGGGGTATATGGCCAACTGTCATACGGAGGTGGATGACGAGCGCGAAGCGCTCGTCATTCACCTCCGAGCCCCACGGGTGCGTAGGGGAAGTCGAAAGCTTTCCAAAAATGTATAATATGATGTTGTCGCGAAAGCGACTATATTGTTTTTGCAGGAAATATTATTATTCTTCTTTATTCTTCTTCTTCTTCTTTCTTCTGCTCTTTGAGCAGGAATTTGACCCCCTGAACGTAGTCAAAAACTCACCAAACTTTGCCCAAAATTCAGATCCGGTGAAAAATTTATTAAAATATGTGTTTCGTTTTGGGGAAATAAAAAATGGCGCGACAGCGCCACCTACAAAAGTGAAAATACATTGCGCCTATGGGGAGGGGGCCAACATAAACTTTGTCATAGAGCGACGAGATTCGGTACAGACATTCGTCATGTGACGACAACCAAAAAAAATTATTGTGGCCACGCCCCCAAACAAACCGGAAGTCCGCCATTTTGACAGGAAGTCGGGAAAATGGTGAGTCAGCGTTTTCGCTGACGTCGCATTTTAACGAACTCCTCCTAGGGCGTTTCACCAAATGAGCCCAAAATCGCTCCAGCTCATCTCGAGATGTGGGGCATCAAAAGTTATCCAAATTTTTTGGCTAAGTTTTACGGTTTGTTTGCGGCAAAGCCGCAATCTTTACGAAGAATTTTGCGACTTACCGAAAACGACAAAATGCTCCCATTCGCACAAACGAACTCCGATTAAAAATCGGAAATATAAATTTTATTGACCTTTCACCCCCGGACACAACAAATGTGAAAAAGTGAGATTTGGCGCGATAGCGCCCCCTCTAGGCCGAGAACAAAAAATGCATTATGGGAAAAAAATTAGTTTCTCGCAAATGGATAAAATTCGGCACAAAAATAGCTGATGGCATCCCGATCCAAAAAGCCAATGAGACCCATACCGTATTTTCTACGGTGTTGCCATGGAGACGCCCGGGGCCCACCATGTTATTCCAATGGGACTGACCCGCATATCACACATTATACACAATTACAGCGCGTTAGCGCCCTCTGTAAGGAGCTTGTGGACAGTAGTCATTGAAGTACGGCCCGTTAAGGACGTCCGATGCTGCTTGTGAAATAAAAAAGATTTGGGGCGCGCTAGCGCCCTCTGCAGGTTGGAGCCATCATGCACATGGAGACGCTAAAAATCTCGTTTTGATGTTTACTCACAAAGATTAATGGCACATCAGGGCAATAAAATGTAGTGTGGCCACGTTGGCGCCCTCGGTAGGGTTATGGCGCGGCAATGGAGGCACTAAGGGAGGCCTCCATTACATGGTTGCTAGGCGATCAACAGGTGGTCGGCCATTTTGGGAAAAATCGAGTAATCAGCGCCAAAGGCGCCATTTCTCGCCTTTGCTCTTTTATAATCTCGACCTATAGGGTGGCAGCGACATTATAACCACGTAGGGCGCGGCAGCGCCTCCCGGTTATTGCGGCGGCGTGCGGCAACCGGCGTCAACCGGCCCACGAGACCCGCGAGGGCCTCTCGATGCCGCTTGCGGCTTTAATTTTTCTTCTTCTTCTTTCTTCTGCTCTTTGAGCAGGAATTTGACCCCCTGAACGTAGTTGAAAACTCACCAAACTTTGCCCAAAATTCAGATCCGGTGAAAAATTAATTAAAATGTGTGTTTCGTTTTGGGGAAATAAAAAATGGCGCGACAGCGCCACCTACAAAAGTGAAAATACATTGCGCCTATGGGGAGGGGGCCAACATAAACTTTGTCATAGAGCGACGGGATTCGGTACAGACATTTGTCATGTGACGAAAAACAAAAAACATTATTGTGGCCACGCCCCCAGACAAACCGGAAGTCCGCCATTTTGACAGGAAGTCAGGAAAATGGTGAGTCAGCGTTTTTGCTGACGTCGCATTTTAACGAACTCCTCCTAGGGCGTTTCACCAAATGAGCCCAAAATCGCTCCAGCTCATCTCGAGATGTGGGGCATCAAAAGTTATCCAAATTTTTTGGCTAAGTTTTACGGTTTGTTTGCGGCGAAGCCGCAATCTTTACGAAGAATTTTTCGACTATCCGAAAACAACAAAATGCTCCCATTTGCACAAACGAAGTCCGATTAAAAATCGGAAATATACATTTTATTGACCTTTCACCCCCGGACACAACCAATGTGAAAAAGTGAGATTTGGCGCGATAGCGCCCCCTCTAGGCCGAGAACAAAAAATGCATTATGGAAAAAAAATTAGTTTCTCGGAAATGAATAAAATTCGGCACAATATTAGCTGATGGCATCCCGATCCAAAAAGCCAATGAGACCCATACCGTATTTTGTACGGTGTTGCCATGGAGACGACCGAGGCCCACCATGTTATTCCAATGGGACTGACCCGCATATCACACATTATACACAATTACAGCGCGTTAGCGCCCTCTGTCAGGAGCGTGTGGACAGTAGTCATTGAAGTACGGCCCGTCAGGGCCGTCCGATGCTGCTTGTGAAATAAAAAAGATTTGGGGCACGCTAGCGCCCTCTGCAGGTTGGAGCCATCATGCACATGGAGACACGAAAAATCTCGTTTTGATGTTTACTCAAAGATTAATGGCACATCAGGGCAATAAAATGTAGTGTGGCCACGTTGGCGCCCTCGGTAGGGTTATGGCGCGGCAATGGAGGCACTAAGGGAGGCGTCCATTACATGGTTGCTAGGCGACCAACAGGTGGTCGGCCATTTTGGGAAAAATCGAGTAATCAGCGCCGAAGGCGCCATTTCTCGCCTTCTCCTCTTTTATAATCTCGACCTAGGGTGGCAGCGACATTATAACCACGTAGGGCGCGGCAGCGCCTCCCGGTTATTGCGGCGGCGTGCGTCAACCGGCGTCAACCGGCCAACGAGACCCGCGAGGGCCTCTCGATGCCGCTTGCGGCTTTAATTTGTATTGTACTCTTTCCTATGCATACGTGTACACAACAGCGCTTTTTGCAAATTTAAAATAAATTAAATGTGAACTACAGAACTGGTCAAAAGTTTGGATAGACTTTTTATGAATTGTTTTTTCTTTATTTTCAACACTATTAACATTGTGTGATTGTCACTGATGGCATTAAAGTGTGAATTAACATTCTGGAAGCACACTGTAATCAAAGCAAAAGATTTTGAAGAATCTATTTCACCTGTGTTTGTATAAAACATAAATCCACATGTGTTCATTCATAAAGTAAGTAAGTGCTTTATTTGTCATTGTACAACGAAATAGCGTTCAGGTGTTAGTCCTGATCCGCTGCGACTGAGCCGCGCTGCCATTGTGGTCCGACCTGACCTCCACAAAAACTCGGCAAAGACGCACAAAAGGATCCAGTAAAACAATGTGGAACACAGAAACCACAAATGCAGCTCCCAGAAAAAGGCAAAAAACTCAGCTGTACCAAGAGAGAGGGAGGTTGCTGTCCGTTTACACGTTGCCTTGACGCCAGAAACAATAAAATAACACCTTCAGTGAGAATCTGCAATGTTTTGAAATAAATGAAAACGATCCATAAGAAATGTGTTTCCAAACGTTTGACTGATGGTTCTTCTAAGTATTGCAAAACGTAAATGTATGTGCTTAGTTTAAATTTAAAATTGGCTTCAGGACACAGGGGGCGTGGCCTAGCTGAGGGAAATGACAGCTTCTCACGGGAATCTTTTTTTTTCATATCTATCACACACGATACGATACGATATACGATACGATATACTTTATTAATCCCGAAGGAAATTCAGTTCATCAGCTGCACAAACAAGTCACACATAAAAACATTGGATTAAAAAGAAACTAGAAAGAATTCAATAAATAGGACAGTGCAGAGAATAAATATAAAAGTACTGTAAAACCATCATTCCCATTTAGCCCCTCCCGCCCACGGATTTGTTATATAGCCTGATCGCTCTGGGCAAGAAAGATTTCCTGAGCCTGTCCTTTGAGCAGTAGAGCGAGAGCAGCCTCTCACTGAAGGAGCTCTTCTGCCTCATCACCAGCTCATGCAGGGGGTGGTCGCTGTTGTCTATTACAGAGAGCAGCTTCTCCAGGGTTCTCTTCTCCAAGATTGACACTAAGTCAAGTCAATATCGGGTCATCATGAATGTTTTTCAGCATATTGTCCAGTAGAAGTGAAACAGCAGCACTTCAGCTAGTCTTCAGCTAGCATAGGTAGCATGATGTTAACGATTTGTTATATATAATAATAATGACATACAAAGCGCTATACTGTAGTCATTATTCATTCACACATGGTTCTACGAGGGAGCGTGTGGTTTTGCACCTGTTTCGACCCGGTCCGGTGCCGGCCGCTCAGACCGCGTTGTCTTGTGGCCCACTCTCGATGCTCGAAGCGGCTGACCTTCTCCAGGACGGACACACTCGGGGCGGGGCCGGTCTCAGTGCCCTGCACCTAGCAAGGGGATTCACTTTAAATGTCCCCGTTTTACAAAATCATTATAACGGCAGACTCGTGCGTTGGTGATTCTAGAGTAATTATTACACTGTGTAGGTCATATACTGTAAGGGCAAAGTTTGACACAAGAGCCACAGTGAAAGTCAATCAATAAAAAAGCAACTAAGCAGCTCTAGGGAGAGTCCTGATGGTTCTGAACTTCTTCCATTATTAATGCTGGAGATCACTGTGCTCTTCAGGGCGTTCAGCTCCAACAGTTTTTCTGTACCTCGATACAAACCTGTCTCAGAGTCTACAGACCGTTCCTTTGACTTCAGGGCTCAGTTTCTGCTCTGACATGCATCTGGGTAGCTCACGATTCGATACGATACGCGATACACGGCTCACGATATCGATTATCTCACGATACGCCGATACTGCGATAATCGATATACTGCACAAAAATAATCTACGATACATCACGATTAGAAAAAAAATTCTACTTTTAACCTTTATTTTAACATAATACATATTATTCATCATTTACATTTCTGTTCATGTGCTTTGTTCCACTTTTATAAATGATCCCTGACTTACACACTGGAAATGGGTCTATAGATCCGTCAGTGACTTATTTACATTTAAATAAACAAGAAACCACAGTCCGATTTAAAAAGTAATAAATCAACCCCAAATGTATCTTCTTTATAATTAGAAACTATCATTAAAAGTAATTTATTTGTGTGACAGTGTTTGGTCCAAGTGTTTAAAACTGTAGTGCTGCCCCCTGCTGGTCTGACTGAATTCTTGATCATTGTTGGCCTCTATTGACTGTGAAAACAGTGGAGCCCTGCTGCCTCATTAGTATGCATGACGTTGCTCATTAATATGCAAGACGTCATCAAAAGTATCGATATCGGAATAAAAAGTATCGGTATCGTATCGTCCCGCAAAATATCGCGATATATCGGAAAATGTATATATTGTCACACTCCTAACATGAGAGCTGTGTCTTTCCAAATCAAGTCAAATCCATTTAATTTAGCACAGGTGGACTCCAGGAGAGTTGTAGAAACAGTGTGTAGACTTTCAATATCCACCGTACAACGTCTGTGATACCTCGGCCAGTGCCATCTCCAGGCGGGTCAAGGGGTGCTCCGGCTGGCTGGGGTGTGGGAGGGGCCCAGCTGAGGCAAGGTCCTGGGGGATGGGCGGGCTTTGAGGATCGACAGGTGAACGACAGGGCAGGGATCCCATGTGACTGTGGGGGACCACCCTGGAACACATGCAGCGACACATTATGTGAACAAACAGAATTCAATCTAAAACTAACCAGTTCTTGGAGATAAAGTATTGCTATACAAGAATTTATTTTAAGTTATCAAACAATATCGGTCCATAAATAACGCATCAACTCGTCTGAGCTCAGGTAAGAACAGATCTCAGGATGGAAACACGGTGGCCTGTTCCTTTAAATAGTAACAGTTTTAAAGCCTTCAGAGACCTTTGTGTAAGCACTTATTTCAAATATTTACCTGTGGTGATGTCCACTCTGGTTGTCCCTCAGCCAAGTGGGGTAAAGCACACGGCAGGGGGGCTCCTGGGGGCCCTGGGTCTGGCGGGGTCTGCTGCCGGGACTGCTCTCTGGGCTCTTCTCTATCACGGTGTGGAGCTGTCCATCTGCCGGGTACACCCCCTTCACTGGACCGACGACACAAAGATGATTAGAGAAACGCTCTGGTCCCGCGCCTCCACGGACAGGGGTGTTACCTGCTGATGCCAGGGAGCCGCTGGAGTGATGCCAGGAGCCTCTCTGCTGAGACCTGTTGGGACAGTTTTTAGAGTTAACTAACTAAAACTAGTTTCAACAACACACAAGGCCAGGCTCCTCTCGTCTGAAGACATGCCGAGTTTCTACTGAAGTGCCGGCGTCCTGCATCCCTGGCGGGATCAAAACCTTCCACAGATGAAAACAGTGAACCAGAAACAGGCCGATTGGTCGATTAAACTCCACTTCCTTTTCTGTGTCTTGTTTACAAAATGGAGTGGTATCAGACTGTGGCTTTGTTGGTTATTCTATTCGCAATTTTTAATAAGGCAGTGACAGAACGCACAGATCTTTTTACGTACAAAATGAGCCGATACCCAGTGGCTCAATGGGAGGAACTGATTAGGACCACGGAAATACAGTTAAATACAGGGTTAACTTTGACATTTTGCCAAACTATGGACCATAAAAGACACACACAAAGTGACACACACTGGTGAAGTGAAATGAAACGTATACATATTTTAGAATTGTTTTTATAAATAAGAGTTCGTCTTAACCCGACCAAGACCCATACTTTCAGACGGACCAGGGCTTGCTTTTTGGTCCGTTTGCACATTCACGACACCCCAAACAAACCTTACTATTTGAGCAAATGGGCCCTTAATAAATGTCCCGAGGAATGGGGTAAAAAAGCAAAATGGCATGAGTTGACCCGGCTGGGTTACCGTAGTGAGCGCAGAGTGCGGGCCTGCTCCAGCGTGGACCACGAGCTGGGCCGCTCACTGCGCTGCTGAGGAGCGGGCGCCCCCTTCAGGCTTTCACAGGAACTGCCCCAGATGGGACCCAGACTGTGACGGTCCTCCCTGCTGCCATGGTAACAAGCCCCACCCACTAAACAGGGAACACAGACACATATCATTGTACAAGTAGAGAACAACCTCAAAAACGATTCTTTTGAGACGCCGCTGGTGAAAACAGTGACTTTTCATGGTCACTGGTGAGCGCTCTCCTTAACATCTTAGTTTTAATGTAAGACATAAACCAAACTCTCCCTTTAAGATGTTTCTTTGATGACGTTTTGTCGCTCATTGTAGTTGTTCAGGAAATCACTCACTCACAAATACTGACATGTTTGGTATAGGGATGTAACGATTCATCGAAAATCGATTTAAAATCGATTTAATATGCGTAAAATGTGAATCGATGTAAAAAATAAAAGAATCGATTTTAAAGCCACCCTCAGCTACTCCATTTTGCGCGACCGGAACAGACCAGCTCGTTGTTTCTAATGACGTTAACTTTTTCTCAAGACAAGCTCCACACCTCCCCCGCCTCACCCCCAACACACCCTCACCATGTAAACACAAACACGTGTAGGCATCGAAGCAACAGACGCAGCTATAGTTAGCAGCTACGAGATTAGCGTTAGCGGCTAACGCAGAGTTTAGCATTTTGACAGACGTTTACCAAAGATCGTAAACTGACAAACATCTGACCTGCTCTGATTCTGCTGAAATCCTCATCAAATGTCTGTTTGTCAAATAATCCAACACCTACAGGAGCTCCTTATGTTTACAAAGGCTGCACCGGAGGCAGTGAGGCTTCAAGGGTGGACAAAACTGCACTGTACAATTAGTTCTAAACGGTAGTATTATGTTCAAACTGCAAAAATTCAAAAATAGAGGTTTGGTCAAATATATTCTCAAAATGTTTGCTTTGCTACATAGTTTACTTATGCTGAAAACAAAATCATTATTATAGTTCATTTTCCTGTCTTGTAATTGTTTGTAATGTAAAGTTCTCTCACTGAGACGGTTGCAATTTGTTACAAGGACAAAAATACAGATGTTAAAACAAAAGAAACATCGGTATGAAGGAGACATATTCTTAAAAAAAAAAAAAAAAAAAGGTTTAAAAAAATCGGGAAAAAGCGAAATCGGGAACTTCAAATCGGAAATCGAATCGGGGCTTGAGTGAATCGTTACATCCCTAGTTTGGAAACATCATCTCCACTTTAGTAGCTCCTACAGACTCGTGTTTGCCTTACTTTGATAAACATATTACGTCAAATGACAGAAAACGTACAATACCATTTGCCCATCTCATATTTATGTCAAAAATCTACAGCAAAACATTCAAATTGGTTTCTCTACATTATAACTTTTTTTTGACCCCATTCACCGGCGGCGTTTTCCTTCACCGCATCTAGAATCAAATACAACGACTTCCTGGGGAGTTCGTTACCAGTCTGTTCCCTCAGCCTGACTCTCGAGCTCTTCTGCTCCGGAGACAGACCGTGTGCACCCCTGAGGTCCTCTGTCTGCGCGACAGTCTCCCAAGAGAAGGACCTCTCGCCGCCAAGACCTGGGCCTTCTGGAAAACCGACGCTGGAGGGGTGGGACGAGTAAGCAGCCTCTCTGTTACTGTGACGCAGATCAATGTTGGAGGACCTGGAGGGTAAACACAATTATTATTCCTGTCATATATTGATACAAAAGTTCTGTTGACTAAATCATAAATCATAAATACCACTAAAATCTAAAGATCTAAGGCAGCTTTTCACGCCAAGTACCTCCTCATAAAATATCTGACCTTCTAATGACCACTAGACCTAGTTCAAGTTCATTTTAAACATAGAAATAAAACAGGAGAAGCGGCGTTTGATGCTAACGTGTGTGGACAGTTAGCGGGAGACCGTTAGCCTTTAGCCATAATACGCAAATTATAAACGAGCCAGATGTTTTCAGCTGTTATCAACCATCATTAATGAATGTACAGGCCTTTGGAGATTTTAGATGAGAATGAGTGTCTTAAAGTGTCCTCTGAGCCAAATTCCTAACTCGTACTCAGTTCAGTTTGTGCTTTCTGTGGGTCGGATTCACGTCCAATGCCCCGAAACATACTTTTATAATATGGAAATTATGGAGAAACCACACAAAAACACAACATACCTCACCATACTTTTGCGCCTGGTATTGCGCCTGCAGGGCCGTTTCAAGATATTTGGGGGCCCTGGGCAAAACAGCGAAGTGAGGCCCCAAATCCTCCCTCAGGAAATTGTTTTAAATTCAGATGGGATTCCTTGTATTAATTTTAAGAGTCATGAATTACTCTGTATGACGCTACACAAAGTGGCCACTACAGTAAAGGACACAGTGTCTTCAATGGCATCGTTATTTTTGTCAACAAGGCAGAAATAAGGTAAAAAAAAGTATAATTATTCATATTATCATTCTTAAGAACTGTCTTCTCTTATTTGCAGAGTACTGTTTTTTTCTTGAACTATACAATTTATGTTGAATTAAAAGAAAGGTATTACAATGGTGTACAACACAAACTATTTTAAGAACATTGTACAACAAGGATTTTTTTTGTCAAGGAATAACCATCCAACATTAAGAGATTTAGCAACGCTTAGCTCGCACAAAAGCAGTGACCGAATCTTCCATGTTCTATAACCTCCTAATGTTTTGCTCTATTGATATAAGGGCCAGTCCTGTCAGTCTTTCTTGGCTCATGGATGATCTAAGGTGAGACTTTTATCAGTTTCAAAGCTGGAAAGCTTCTCTCTGCAGAAGCTACAGTGACAGGAGGAAAGAACTTCACGTCCCATAATGCCACAGACATCGGAGGCCCCCTTCGGCCGGGGGCCCTAGGCAGCTGCCTACCTTGCCTACCCCATTGCAACAGCTCTGTGCGCCTGGCTTCACCATTCATGTGTACGGGGTTGGAACACTCGATTCGACGGGTCCAGGCGCCATTGGCTCAGATATCTAAAAGGCATTTCTATGATTTCAATGATTTTTTAAACGCAGGTGGTGCTGAGCAGATGTTCTGTCAATGCCACAGACGCACGAAAAGGAGGGTTGTTCCCGTCGCGGTGCTCAAAGAAATCACAGAGATGACTTAAAGGGGGGGTATTATGTAAAATCAACTTTTTCAAGCTTTATCACGTCATTCCCTCATTAAACACGTGCCTGGAGTGTTGCCTCGGCTCATTCACATATTTTTGAGTAATCAGTAAAAACTTAGACGGCGGCCATTTTAGGTGTAGCTATGCCTCAGTCCTCCTAGGAACGCCCCCACCTCCTGGAGACGCCTCTGGACCTTTCCTCACCAGCCGAGTCACCAAACACTGCTCCTCAGCTCAGCAGAGCCCCCTCCCCGCATGTCGAGCGCAGATGTAAACAGTCAGAGTCATGGAGGATTAGCTTCACGTGTTGTAAACGTTCTGACACGTTTACAAAGGCACACATCAGTGTTTCTTTTACCTGAACACTTATTTCCAAGGCGGGATCTGCGCTGGGAATGTGTTTGGGCCTTGATTGTGCCCTGATAGCATTCCCTCCGGAGAAAGCTAATGATTCGCCTGAACTTTACATTGTCTTGTTTACTGCTCTGTTTCATTGCCTTAATGTTCGGTGCAGCCCTATGAGGCAACTCCTGTTGTGATATTGGGCTAAAAACCATTGATTGATTGATTGACCTACATGTGGTCGCTGTTTTGACAACAGCTGAAACATCTGGATTGTTAGCTAACAGCTAGCAGAGTTGCCAGCTTCCTTACTATGAGCAAGCATGCAAGCGTTAGGATTGAACGCGGCCTCTCCTTTTTACGTCTATGATGTAGCTGCACAGGTGGGGACTTGTGTTGAACCTGGTAGAGGAGAGCTGCAGGCAAGAGGAGGAGCTGCGAGGCCCGAGGTGTGCTGCCGCGGGACGCCCTGACCTCTGCGCGGGCTCCAGGCTCTCCAGACTCCACCTCCCGCCTCCCCGAGAGTCCAGGCCTGAGAGCAGGTCCGCCGCACTGGGGAGCACAGCACACAGCGTTCGTCCCATGTCAGTCTGGGTTTGGGTTCCATCGGGGAGTCGCCACAGGACAGTCACAATTCAGTCCACAATTCACATGATCAAACCAAAAAAAATAAAATAGAAGCTTGTCAAATGGATGCAGCACTCCTTGATTTTTCTATTTTTAAATTGCGACAGGACCAATGGCCAACTAGTTTGTAAGAGGAGAATTGATGCAACGTAACTTTCAAAGACAAAGACAGCATCAAGGAAATCATGGACTCCACCAGCACGGTCATCTTCAGCAGCTGTAATCGATCCGCAAGTGTGTTCAGTGCTAAAAGAAAAGTGAAAACCCGAACACTACGGAACAAGACACACGCATGCACAAATCATATTTTACAAAAACAACAGATGGTTCATACTAGTGATGGGTGGATGAGGCCTCGTGAAGCGTTTCGGCACATCCCCCAAACTGTATTGATACTGTGCCGGTACAGTGAGTGTCGCTCTATACTGACACCTGGTGGGTGATACTTGTATACACAATATTAAGTTACTATTCTCCTATGGTGTCATTTTACATCTTATGTGAAAATTGTGAATGTGATTTACCAATTTTAATGTCATTGAGTTTTTTATTATGCATTTTTATTCAGAAAAATAAGTTATACACAGCGGACATTTTCTTTTTCTCTCGGGCTCCATTTTCTTGACGTAGGGGGCAGTTATTTTATTGTTGGAAGGGTAATTGTCCTCTTCTGACAGTGATTCATCCCGTTGACACTTGCAGATGCGGTACCTTTTAAACCCAGTTTGCATTTACGTCAAAAACCTGCTCTAAAGATGATGGAATAAGTTGAGACTGAATTAAATGAACGGCGGCAAAGAGCGGCCGCGACCGGCCTTTTTTGACCCGCTCCAACCCGCCCCGCGATCAAAGGAGAATTTCATGACCCGAGCCGATCCGCGGGCAGCAGACATCGCTAACGGACATGTTATTTGCCAAATAGCAATTTTTCAAAAATGGGCCATGACCACTTTTGGGAATTGCCTCATCGGGCCGGTTCAAGTGGTGGGGGGCCGGTCAAAGGGGCGTTGCGGGCCGTACTAGCCTTAGTTTGAGGACCCCTGGTTTAGCGTTTCATCTGTGATGCTATATAATCCAGGAAATACAGATCAGAGCGCTTCAGCAGGAGAAGAAACATCCAAATGAATCAGGATTACTCAAACTGGCTGGAGTAAAACCTTGACGAGGAAACAAAGTTATACGATGTTGGTCAAAAATGTTGTTTGTCTTAATGCAAAGTGAAAGCCCAGGTGTTGTGACGGTTGTGACATCACAGAAGTGTGTAGCGGACCATACCTGCTGTGGACGCTGCTCGTCCTGTCCACGTGCTCTATAGACTCGGATGAACCCTCTCCCAGTTTGGTGGAGTGCCAAGAGTGGGGACGAGGCTCCCGGCGCCTAAAACCGACAACAACACTGTCAGTCACTCACAGTCGTCTCCTGAACACACTTTTACACAACACTACTTTGACTCATCTAATCTTAATGTCACAATTATGGATTAAAGATGAAGCCGCCAGAACATGGGAGTCACAAGAAGAACTGCGTGTGCACAAGTGGAACGTAGTGGGTGAGTGTCTTTCTCGGTGCCTCTTCAGGGTTTCAGAAGAAGACATGTGTAAGTCTCAAATGTCTTTAGCTCATAAGCTAGCTGTGTGTTTACTTTTAAAAAGCAGATCTAAACGCAGCATTTGTGAAAGGAAAAAACGGACGTGCTTTTATTGGCGGTGCATCTAGGTCACTTCGAAACACGGCCTCAGTCCGAGCTCTGACTGAAACCAAAATAAGGGATCCATTTTCACGCAGTGGTCAATGTTGAGGTTTGCAGACCAAACTCGCCGTTTACGATGTTGATTTCATGACGTTTTCTCCACTTGCCCACCGTTCCAACATGGCGGCGCTCCCTCGTCTTTCCAACGCTCATTAATTCACAAGTATTAACGTGCACGTCAACCGCGTGTAGCACGAGCGGGGACCAAGATGGCGCCGTAATCCAAAATATGGTCATTTCCTTTGATGGGGACTAAGCTTGTGTGCGCTCGAGTCATTTCCAACTTCGAAGCAGTCTGGACGAAACCATGGCCGAAATCTTCGCCTGGAATTGGGGACAAATCGCAGAACGGGGAGGGACGGAAGCTAAAATTCCACTCTTACAACCAGAGCCGTGGGAAGACATTTTAGTTAGGGGGTGCTGAGGAAAAAGATTTACCACAAAACGCCTTTTCTGTGCATATTTCCTATTTATTAATATTGCCTGCAGTTTGAAAACTATCCACCAGGGGGTGCTGCAGCGCCCACAGCACCCTGGGTTCCCACAGCCTTTACAACAACATCTCCACTTTAGCTCTTACAGACTCCAAACTTTCCAGCCTTAAAGAGAGTATTTTTTATTTTATTTCATTGTATTTTTTTTCCCACTTAAAAACTAAACACAATCCCAAATCCCACTTAGCAAATCTTTGTAAAAAAATATATTGACAACAAAAAACAAAAAAATGACAGACAACTTGCAATACATTTGACACACTTAAGTATTAGAGCGCTCACAAGGCACCGCTCACATTGCGCTGCATGGATCTGTTTACTCTGGGCTAAACAGGAAGTGATAGCATCAGACAGAGGATTGTGGATAATGATGAGGAAAACCACATTTTCATCCTGAGTCCAGACCAAGTTACTGCTCAACTTCCTCCTTAGACCGGTTTACCAGAACATGAAAAAGTCACGTTTACTTTTGATTCTAGGGCTCACGATGTGACATATGAAGAGGTGGAATTTCAATTATAGCAGCCATACTGTTACATTGGGCTAATCGCTCCAATAGTCACATCCAGGGCTGCACCGAGAGTTTTCCCGGTGGGCCGACGTACTTTTGGGGCTGGTCAGAGATGAGTGGACGGGCCCGGACGGAAAAATCAGCTATGAAGCAGATAATTATATGGCACGACTCTTCCACTAGCTCCATCTGGCGCATTTTTAAACCCCTCTGTTGGCGCCGTCTAGAGTTATGGTTCGCAGATATGCTCGTATATGATGAGCAATGAGACCAATTTCTTGGATATAACTTTACTCATGCCCCAGGCCTCTATTTTTTATACATTTTAGACAAATGAGTGCAAAGAAGTGAATGTTGGGAGCCTTCCTGCCCCTCGTCTCAGTGCGAGCAGTTTGGAAAGAGCTTCTGGTTTCCTTTTCAGGACTACTATTCTCATGCTACACCTCCCTAATCCTGTGGGGAGTTTTACCATTTCATTACCCAGCGCTACAGTGGGATTATTTGGTCGGTTTTGTTAGGTTTATTTGTGTCGAAGTTGCGAGAGTGGGGAGAAGGGGTCCTTCTGACCACCACCATACATGTGCAGGCCCCGTCCAGGTGGAAATCGAACCCGGGACCTTCTAGCTGTGAAGCGGGAGCGCTAACCGCTGCGCTACCGTGCCGCCAAATGAATCAGAAACGGAACTGAATTTGAGCTAGCATTGAGCTCAGAGGACACTTTCATATGCTAATTCTTATGTAAAGTAAAATCTCAAAAGGTCTGTTGACAGTAGATTCAAAATATACTGTCAATGGAACATTCATTGAGGATTCCTAGCACGTCTTTAACCCCCACCATTTACTATTCTACAGTGTCTGTGTAAGTTCTCAGTCATACAGGAGTTGTCCATCTTCAATGAAGGTACTTGATTCGTCTTCTGTACTCAGTAGTTGAAGTCCTCGAACGTTTCGCCTCTCATCCAAAAGGCTTCGTCAGTGACAAAGGTCCCGCTCAGCCCGCAGCTGAATATATAGACCAACGGGGAGGAGTTAGGGTTGGCCCGGCTCCTCCCCTCTTTTTACAGCTACTCTCACCCGTGTGTAAACACCTTTGAAGTAGAGCGTCTCTAACGATCTGCTCACCTCAGTATCGGTCAGTCCTGTCCTATTCATAGAGGATCACTGTCCAGATACTGGGCAGTGATCCTCTATGAATAGGACAGGACTGACCGTTACAGACGCTCTACTTCAAAGGTGTTTACCCACAGGTGAGAGTAGCTGTGATTAGAGAGGAGGAGCCGGGCCAACCCTAACTCCTCCCCGTTGGTCTACATATTCAGCTGCGGGCTGAGCGGGACCTTTGCCGCTGACGAAGCCTTTTGGATGAGAGGCGAAACGTTCGAAGACTTCAAAAGGTAAAAAGGGCAGCTGGGGAAGATGGGACTTAGACAGTTTCCTTTGGGCCCAAGGCTGAGCGGATGACAGTGCCGGGCGGGAGAAGCCCACAGTAACGTTAGCGAAGGCGTGTCATGTGACCTGGTGAGATGCAGGACCCTGGTGAGGAGCCCCGTTGCCGCGGCGCCCCCACTCGTCGCCGCGGCGCCGACGCTGGCCAGCGATGGAGCTCGGTTTAGCTCCACTTCGGAGTGAAACATGGCCGACCGCTTCTGCTTCTTCTTCAACTTCCGCCGATAAAATGCCTCCAGGATCTCCATGGCAACAGAGCCTGTGGACACAGGATTGGGAAGTGGGAACACATTTTTACGAGCACTTCAAATACAGTGCCGTGCGAAAGTATTCGGCCCCCTTGAACCTTTCGACCTTTTGCCACATTTCAGGCTTCAAACATAAAGATATAAAACTGTATTGTTTTGTGAAGAACCAACAAGTGGGACACAATCATGAAGTGAAACGAAATTTATTGGATATGTCAAACAACTGAAAAATTTGGCGTGCAAAATTATTCAGCCCCTTTACTTTCAGTGCAGCAAACTCTCTCCAGAAGTTCCGTGAGGATCTCTGAATGATCCAATGTTGACCTAAATGACTAATGATGATAAATAGAATCCACCTGTGTGTAAACAAGTCTCCGTATAAATGCACCTGCTCTGTGATCGTCTCAGAGGTCAGTTTAAAGCGCAGAGAGCATCATGAAGAACCAGGAACACACCAGGCAGGTCCGAGATACTGTTGTGGAGAAGTTTAAAGCCGGGTTTGGATACAAAAACATTTCCCAAGCTTTAAACATCCCAAGGATCCCTACTCACCCTGTCCAACTGGTCCTCTGGTCTACACTTCCATACTTACCTGTAACCATTTACCGGCTGTGCTCTGCTCTTGGGTCCAATAGAAAACCATGACACTATGTCACTAATTTAAAATTTGCAATAAAAAATAACGTTTCTTCCCAACTGAAAAAAGTGCTGTTGGAAAACCAGTCATGTCAGCACTGAAAACTGTAAATGTAAATATGACTTTTATTGATGTTTTATGTTGTAATTTTAGCCTGATTCTATGTGGACTGATGCTGTAACGGGTGAATGAATGAATGAATATTTGTATTTGAGTGGTTAAACATATTTTATATTGTACATTTTGTAACTCACCTGCTCAGGGATGGAAACGAGCTCAAGCTAAATCTGGTGCAAAGCATCTTTAATTAATGTGTTTGCACATTGTCCCTGTTGAAATAAATTAATAAACTAAACTAAACTTGTCTTCACTGCATTGCTGCGTCACTGAAATAAAAATAATCCCTTACAACAGAAGTTATCCTTCTGACTAAATCATAACAACAAAGGATTAAAACCTGTCATACGGATTTTTTGATGAAGTACTTTTGGACTTTTACGAGTTGCAGCAGTACTTTTACTTTTAAGTATCTGTACTCCTGTTGAATTATTGAAATTAACTACTGCAAACCCATTCTACCTGAAGTTACCTTAAACCTGGCCATCACTGGACCTCAGTGATTTTGAGATGTATCGAGGCTTCTTGCAATACGGATATACAAATATACTGTGCAGTCCTACTTTTAAAGCTCCTGCCACATTTATTAAAGGATCGAATACAATAATATTGTGTAGAAATTGAGGTTCAAATGTAAAACTTCTACACAGCTTCTATATTCATCCTATAAAAAAGGCTCTGAAAGGTCAAACCCACTGTTTATTAAGTGCAAGTCGTTAAACCTGATTGTAATATTCTCCAGGGGTTGAATACATTTAAAAGTCGCTCTTGAATTCAATAAAAAAACAAACATGAATCGATCCTTCCAGTAAAGACAAAACTTGAGAGAGTACTCACAGAGCAGGAGTTGGCCGTGCGTACGAGTGACTGTCGTCCCGTTCCGTCTGCGAGCTTCGATCTGATCTGGCCCTCTGCAGCGCCACGCTCTGGGACCCACCGCCAGGGAGGGGCCCGCCACTGCGTCTCCCCCCCCTGAGCCAGCTGAAACTATGACGTGACAATCTAGAATGCCATCGACGCTTCCTATCACACAGATGTTGTCGTGTTGAAAAACGAGGGTCTTGAATCTGCGGCCCTGGATCGGCTCCGGTCCGCGGACGCACTAACCTCCTCCACTATAAAAGCAGTGATTGTTGCCGGGGCCACACGCTCCGTCATGAGGTCTGTGGTCTCTCTCTCTGCTTTGGGCTGCTGTGTTTAGTCGACAGAAAATGAGCGTTTCCTCCGAGTGAGCCCATACGTTTGTTTACTGTGCCCAGGGTGGGTCCGCCCGTTATCTGCTGCTGGGGAATGTCTGGGACGGGGCGAGGGTGGGTGCCCATGATCACTGTGGTGCTCATGCAGAGCCGTCCCGGTGAGGGGCACACTGGGCAGTGCAGTCTAAAGCCCCGAGCTTAAAGGGGCTCTTTGGCTGCGTTAATAAAGTGAATAAGACAGGTTTGAATCCTTTTGTAAATGACTTAAACTTAAAAACCCCAAAATCAAAATCTCAGAAAATCTTACATCAAATCAATTTTTAAGTTGAAAGGAGCAGCTGAGGTGGCTAGGGCTTCGGTTCCGGATGCCTCCTGGTCGCCTCCCTCGGGAGGTGCTCCAGGCATGTCCTATTGGGAGGAGGCCTCGTGGAAGGCCCAGGACACGCTGGTGGGACTATGTCTCCGAGCTGGCCTGGTGTCGTCTCGGGGTCCCCCCAGAACAGCTGGAGGAGGTGTGCGTGGATCGGGAAGTCTGGGCATCGCGACCGGCCCCGGATAAAGCGGAAGAAAATGGATGGATGGATGTTTTTTAAAAAGTGTTTTTTTTACTTTTATGTTCAAGTCAGATTTTCCCCTCTATTTTAAGATTACAATCTTTTCAAAGCTTTACTGCAATTTTAAAGCTTTACAGTTTCTATGTCATTAAAGGGTCTTCAATAATATTGTTAATTCTTATGTTTTTGCATAAACTGCAGACTTTCAGCTTTCATTTGAGAGTATTTAACATCCAAATCAGATGAACAGTGTAGGGATTACGACCGTTTGTAAGTGAGCCTCACACTTTTTATGGGACCAAAAGTAATGGGACAAGTGTCTGCTCAGCTGTTCAATGGCCTGGGGTCTGCTCTTCCCTCATCATCCCATTTATAAGGAACAGGTGGGACGTCCAGAGTTCATTTCAAGTGTGATATTTGCATTTGAATATTGTCTGGTTAATTCTCAATATGAATTGAAGAGCGATCACTATCAATGAAGCAAGCCGTTATTAGGCTGAACAACAAAACCCATCAGAGAGAAAAAAGAAAAAGAAAGAACACACCGGTGAGCTGAAAAACACCAAAAAACCCAGAAGACCACGGGTGACAAATGAGGTGGATGACCGAAGAATTCTTTCCCTGGTGAAGAAAACCCCTTCACAACAATAGGTCAGAAACATCTAAAAAAGCCTTTACAGTTCTGAAACAACATCCTAGGACAGATGAGACAAAGATCAACTTATACCAGAGTGATGGGAAGAGAAAAATATGGAGAAAAAGGGATCTGCTGATGATCCAAAACATCCCACCTCATCAGTGAAACATGGTGGCGCAGCATCATGGCATGGGCTTGTCTGGGCCAACGGAACTGGTTCCCTTGTATTTATTCATAATGTGACTGTTGACAAAAGCTTCCGGATGAATTCTGAAGTGTTTCAGACAATATTATGAGCTCATATTCAGCCAAAGGCTTGGACGCCGCTTCACAGTGCAGATGGACAATGACCCGAAGCCAAGTCAATGTCCTCACATGAATCCAATTGAGCTGCATCTCACTTGCTGAAGACCCAACTGAAGGGAAAATGTCCCAACAACAAGCAGGAAGTGAAGACATTTACAGTAGAGACCTGGCAGAGCATCACCAGGCAGAGCCGTGGGAAGACATTTTAGTTAGGGGGTGCTGAGGGACAAAATGTACCCCAAAAACACGTTTTCTGTGCATATTTCCTATTTATTAATATTGCCTGCAGTTCACAAATTATCCACCATGGGGTGCTGCAGCGCCCTCAGCACCCTGGGTTCCCATGGCCTTGTCACCAGGGATGAAACCCATTGTCTGGTGACGTGTGTGCATTCTAGACTTCAGGCTGGAATTGACTGCGAAGGATTTACAACCAAATATTTAAAAATATATATCTTTATTTATAATTGTCTCATTACTTTTGGTCCCTTAAAAAGTGTGAGGCACACATACAAACGCTTGCAATTGCTTCACCGTTCATCTGATTTGGATGTAAATAGCCTCAAATTAAAGCTGAAAGTCTGCAGTTTAACTACATACATTTGATTTCAAATCCATTGTAAACATAAGAAATTAATCGACGTCCCAATATTTATGAACCTGACTGTAAATCAATCAGCTTCATCCTGACCCAGCCCTAGCCACAAACCTTAATGGGACTAGATGCAAGTTGGCCATTTTATACTCACTACTGCAACCTCAGGTTTTACACACAACTGCAGTCTCTATATTAATAATAAATAAAAGTTATTGAGAAGTATAAAGCTGGGTTAGGTTATAAAAAGATTTCCAAAGCTTTGAACATCTCTCAAAGTCCAGTTAAATACACCATCCAGGAATGGAAAGACAATGACATCACTGCAAACCTACCAAGACCCGGCCGTCCTCCTAAACTTACTGACCGAATAAGGACGGCCCTGACCAGAGCTGTTAATGAGAAGCCTGTGATGACCCTGGATTTTTTTAAACATAAGAAGTCCCGTTTGCTGTTTGCCTGAAGCCACATGGATACAGCAAACATGTGGAAGAAGGTGCTTTGGTCGGACGAGACCAAAATGGAACTTTTTGGCCTAAATGCAAAACGCTGTGTTTGGTGTAAAAGTAACACTGCTCATCCCCCTGAAAACACCGTCCCCACTGTCAAACATGGCGGTGCTAGCATCATGCTCTGGGGGTGCGTTTCTTCAGCAGGGACCGGGGAGATGGTTTGAGTTGATGGGAAGATGGAAGGGGCCTTTTGTTACTTGCTTTGTGCTAGACATTGTACATGAAACGAGACAGTTGTTGTGCTTTGTTTCTGTTAATGAATTATATGAATATTCCAAATAATCGTTTGTCAGTTTCATCTGTGGTAAAATAGCCGCTTTGAGGTGTAACGGGTTCTCCTTTTCTAATTGCTTCTAATTGTATGATTGATAATGTAACTACAATAGGATAAGGTTAACTCATAAACATGTGTGTATGTGTGCATACTGCAGGGCGGTTCCTTATGGAGCATTATTGTTTCGTAATCAGTGTTACTCCTTTGTGGAGAATGTATACAGTATATGTGTTTCAGTCACATAATGACTGATGTAAATGCCATCTTTTAAATGGTCTTTTCTACCATGATCTGATACTGCAAATATGTATAAGCCAGCTGTTGTTTCCTTGGTATTTTCCTTTTGCACTATGTTCCTTTGTATTATTTTATTGCATGGATTTTGGGTGTGGGCGCTTACAACTCTTGCTTCGACCCACTCCTTTTGAGCAGAGTGTTAACTGCTCAAATAAATAAACTAAACAATGCAATCTTGGACCAAAACATGGAGTCTGCAAAAGACTTGAAACTGGGGTGGAGGTTCTCCTTCTCGCAAGACAACAACCTAAACATAAAGCCCGGGCAACAACTGAATGGTTAAAAACAAAAAAATACCCATGTGTTAGAAAGGCCCACTCAAAGTCCAGACCTAACTCCAATCGAGAATCTGTGGAAAGATCTGAAAACTGCGGTTCACAAGCGCTCTCCATCTAATCTAACTGAGTTTGAGGTGTTTTGCAAAGAGGAATGGGTCACTTAATGTGTGTCTTTCACATAATATTGAAATTATATATACTTATGTTTGTGGACCATAGCGTGGCAAAATGTCTTAAAGTTAAAGGGTTATGGATACGACCCTGTACATGTTGTAATTACCAGTTCGAGTGGCATTCAAAGGCATGGTGTGCTGCAACAGACTCAGACATTTCTTTAAACTAAATGTAATTGCTTCAGTGCCTTGTTGGTCCATTTAGACAATTACAGCAGCTGTGATCGTCTAAAACGAGGTGCTCTTGATCCAAGCCGCAGGAAACATCACAATTAAAGTCCATCCTTTTTATGAACAAATGTGACTTTTTTTATTTTATTTTTTTTTTAAACAAAACTTCCCTGCCAACACTCATTGTATTTGCTGTATGTATAAAACATCCTTAAAAAGTAGTGTGAATAATTTGTTGTCCATAAAAAGGGAAAAGTGAGCAGCCTTTGCAAACGAGATGCTACATTGATTCACTTCAAAACACTGGACAAAAATCACTGGCCTTTTCAACAATAAATATCTTTTTCGCTACAAGACACAGGCTGGTTACATTCATGTATAACATCCAACACAGAGAGATGACACTATTCCATTACAAAAAGGGACATTCTTTCAGAAGAGGTAATTCATATTGTAGAGGAAGCCCGTGGATCTATAAAGGGGACCTGCTTTATGTGACCCAGTCAGTTTCTGTCTCAGCCTCCATTAGCCGACTCTAGCATTAGCGATGCAGCTGCTAACCGCGGTGTTTCGTACGGCAATTAAAAGCACCAGAAAACAGACATCGGTTCAGTATTGGATATTCGTTGTGGCGTTCACGACATTTTAGAGTTCCTGGGAGAATCCACATGAAGCAAAAACGGTCTCAAAGTTCATTGTCTCGCCGCATACACATTCAATTATTTTCTCTGAAAAGGTGTCCAAAAGTAGTGACGATATTCAAAAGTATGAGTGTGACGTTGGCCAGTAGAAAATACTTTCTGTCATAAATGTAACGTGGAGGATTTGTGAATCCAATCACAACCAAATAATGATGAGACACAACATTTGTCAAACGGTTTCTCTCCCTTAAGAGTTGCATTGGCCCCTGACCCCCATCTGAGATTATCACATCACATATAGATTTGGGGAAAATCCACGGTTAGCACAGAGATCCGCCATTTGAGTGCGACTGTTAGCCACAAACATTTTCCTTAGACATTAGCTAAAAATAGTATAAAAAGTGGAGAAATATAGCCTTGGAACAACTCCACTAGCGGTCACTGTTAAATACATCTAACACACGTTTTCACACAGGCTCCATTTAGGTCGACCTAAAGTGTCTGAACGACCTCGGGCCGGACTACTCTCGCTCCGACTCCTTTTTTGGCGTGAAGAAAGAATGACCCCGCGCTGCGTGAGGACATTTGGATTACGGCTCTGACGAGGCCAAATGGATCAGGTCTTTCTTTTACATCTTTATTTTCCTGTTACAGTAAAACTTCACGAGCCGATTCCAGAGCATGTCTCCTCGCTTCGTGTATACAAGCCTCACTGTATTTAACCACGAGGGAGAGGAGTGACCGCGGCGGAACATCAGGGTGTCGGCGCATTGACAGGTCGATGCCCGTTGTCATGGGGATACGTTTGTTGAACAGCTGATCGTGGCTGATGGTGCGAGGTTTGGTGTGTGAACATTGACTGAACTAACTTTGGAGGAAACGCTGTTGGAACTAGAGCCGACCTACGAGACGCTCCAACATGAAAACGGCCTCAATGTGAACAATAACAATGGTAACAATATTTTACCTTTTAAAATCTCCATTAGATCATTATTGCTAATCCCATGATGCATCGCAGTCGTATTGACACTCAATCCTGTTATTTTCCCATTGTTCAAAACCAATTTCTGATCCAGTTTCAGAATGAGTACGTCCCTCAAAGTGTGGCGTGGCAGTATTAAAAGTCATATGGGTTTATCATGTCAGGTATGATAAGACCCGCTCCAAGCTGAACGTAGAGTAGATAAAAAGGGAGCGTCAGTGCTGGCCCTCCCCCTGACGGACCGCCCTGAGCCCCAGGGCGGCACGCAGCCGCAGTAGCTGCCGCTCCTGCCGCCTGCATCGCTGCTGGCTGCTCTTCAGCCGCCTGCGCAGACGCTCCACCTGTTCCTCTAGCTGCTCCACTCGCCTCTTCTGCCGCGCAGAGTCCTCTGCTGTGTAGTTGTGGTCACAGGACACGGCTGCCGTTTGCTCGTGTGACTCGGGCTCCTCACCCTGGTCCACGGGGTCAGGGGTCAGGGGGAGGGAGAAGAGCAGCTCCGATGTGAAGGGCTCCAAGCACTCGCTCTGGGGACAAACAGTCAGATATTTCAGAAGGGTCACATTTATACAATCCAACATGAGGGTGGCAAAGGTGAATCCTTCGTAAATGAGCCAAAAGGAGTGGTCCAAGTGAATGGATCACCACTAGGCGGCGCTGTGATGACGTGAATTACGTCCGAAGTGGTCGAGACGCCGAGGATCCTGACAATTGATTCGTCTCAACTCCCTTTCCACGCTTTTCCTCCATTATGAAACTTTCCCGGTGTTTCTCTAACTCTCACTGGACTCTAGTGTTACTCAAGCGGGCTGCGCTGCCAACTAGTGAGTGGGAGTACAAGTGCAGGACCAATGAGAGACGGTGCAATGAATATTTTCCAAAAAATAGATGTTTAAATATCGATAGATAGCTCTTTTAGATCACTCTGAGAATCGTGCAAAGTGAGAGGGAGTACCTTTAAAGCTCACTGTATGACCCATACTCCGGAACAGTAGGAGGCGGTAATGCTCCTATAAGCTGGTTGCCAACCGCCGTAAAACAAGAAGAAGAAGAGAGTACCTTTATGCGCAGGCTGGAGGAGAACATGGAGGGCACGGCATGTTCCTTCAGCACGCGGTTGTTGCACTGCTTCTTGAAGCAGTCCTGGGTGAAGTGCTGGGAACACAGGTTGCTGTACTTGGTGGGTCTGAAGTTGTCGCGCCTCATGGCTGAAACCCATTTCAGGCAGATGTCCGGCCGGCCCAGAGGAAACCTGAAACAGCAACACAACAAAACCTCATTCTACACAAGAGTTACCTGTTAAACATTACTTTCAATTAAAAATGATAGAGACGTAAACAGATGTTTTTGTTCTATAAAAACAGAAGAAACTATGAAAGGATTTCTAATGTTTGTCATCAATATTCTGGTTTTACATTTTAACTTATGGTCTGAATGTAATTTCTAAAACTATCGGTCGCCATTTTGGCTCTGATGACACCTGTCGATGGTTAGATTGGTTGGCAGCACGCACGTTGATTGGCGTCCCCTGCTAATAGGTTGCGTTCACGTTATAGAATCCTATTTCAGTGTGAGGGCAGGCGCCAATACAACTCTACGGGAGAGAAACAGTTTTTGAAAGAAATTTCCAAAAAGAAAATGTCCAAATGTTTTCTCTGATCATCATGTGACAGTGATCGGATTCACAAACCTGACGTGTGTTATGGCTGAAAGTCCTTTCTACTGGCCAACGTCAAGCACATGTTTTTGAATATTGTCTCCACTTTTGGACGCCCTTGTCAAGAAATAATTAGACACATGTTCATATCTGCTGGAAGATACGACTTTGAACTTTGTGACAGCTTTTGTTTCATGTGAATTGGCCTCAGGAATTACAGAGAAATTAGCAACGATTTAAGACTAGAAATCTGCATTTTGAGCGTTACTATGGTTACACCTCAATGTTAAACTATAGGCTCTTTAGAAGTTGTGATGTCACGTGAACGCCACCTATTGCTCTACCTGCCCTCCATGGCATATATTCCACCTAGGAAACCTATGGAAACGTAGGTTTTGGTGCATTTTTTGGTCTGAATTGCAACAGCAACTTTTCACGTAACAACTGTTTTCTTACTGCAACATTTCTGTGCAGCGGTAGCGAACGCAATCACTCCACCTCCACAATGGCGCGACCCTGTGGCCCGAATGCGACGTCACCATTTTTTGACCGATACACATTAAACTTAATTTTAATATATTGTAACAATAATAAATATACAACGCAGTGTAATATCATGAGGTAACAATGTTTGCACCTCCCATCTCATCACATAATGCGGTCATTTGACATAAGCTCCCATCAGTCCGCACGCGCACACAGGTGATACGGTCTCGACGTGCGCCACTTTGGGCTGCGCTGCGCTCTGAGGGCTCATGCTAATGCTAACTAGCCGCGGCCTGCATGAACTCACTTGTGGAATGAGATCTCTTTGTCTTTGTGGTAGCGGTTTTTGCAGCCGTACGCAGAGCACGTTTGCACCATGGTCATGTCCCGCTGCCCGCCCTCTCGGCAGCTCGTTTTGCGGGTACAGTCGGTGTCCCGCTCCGGCGCTCGGCTCGCAGAGCTCAGGTCGGGGCTTCACTGCCACAAACAAACATGGCGGCGCGTTGGGGGAGGTGCTGCCCCCGCGCGGTGATACCTGTAACGACATGCCATTCCTACAGAGGCCGACACCTGGACCGACCCAGTAGCCGTTGGTTGTTATCGCATATTACTACAAGTTAATTTGCGAAAAGAGACAGTGTACGCTTATTTTATTGGCCAGAATTATTCAAGTATTTTTTTAAATACCCAAATATTATTTTTTTTTTTACTGCATTTAACCCTAGAACACTATTGCCGGGTGATTTTCACCCGAGCAAAAAAAAAAAAAAATGTGATTTTCATTATGCTGCGTTTGTCTGAGTGTCCTGGGTCTCTAAAGCTTCAGCATTGTCTTTGACATCTTTGATGGCATGGGTGTTTTCCTAATCCAAAACACACCTTTTCCTACAGGCACATGTTTGGGTGATTTTCACCCAGCAATAGTGATAGAAGGTAGGGTAGGTTTCGGGTGGATTTTACCCAGGGTTAGTGTTAGTGTATAAAATCACACAATCTTTCCCCCTTTTGAGGTTGACAACATTCAGGACTGCCACATTTACTTCAACTTTTTTTGCAGAGTTGGTGTCCTTGGCATCCAAGCAGGTGAGTAACACATAGCTAAAGGTTGATTCACCTTAGCAATTGTTATCTAACTAAAGTGTGTCCGCGCCATCACTACCCTGCATGTACCAAGTGCATGTAAGGAATAAGGCAAGTAAGAGTGGTCCTGGAATTGCATGTTGTCTTTATTTAGTGCAGTGGTTATGAATAACTATCACAAAGTGGTGATTTCCAAGAGAATTCATAAGATGATGAAGTTATTTTAGTCAGCTGGTCATTTTTACCTATTCAAAATATGACATATTTTGTTTCTCTCTCCTGCAGCTATTTGTGTGTCAGGGACACTGAGCCTCCACCAGGGAAGTCTCAAATATCTTAGGAATGGGTGGAACAAAAACCAAGTTTCCATGTTCTTTTTTTTGGGGGGGGGGATTTTTTCCCCCCCAAATTCCTGATTTTCCACTCGTTTTTGAGCATTTTTATGTATGGACCCCTCGTGATTTTCTTTGATTTTGTTGGACATATGACAGTTTAAAATAAAAGAACACTACTCAAATCTGTCATGTATTGTCATGTTTTGATATATTTTGATGACAAGTACTTTTTATTGGGTGTATTATCTCGGGTAAAAATCACCCGGCGTTAGTGATGGTGTTTGGAATTTGAGCGATAGTGTTCTAGGGTTAAAGGTGCATTATGTAACTTTTTATCCTGAACATTAAGTTGATATTAGTGCGAATTTGACCGCAGTGACCCAGCGGCTGCACGAGTAGCTTAGTGAGGCGCCTTTACGTTCCATCACAGTGGCTTAGACTCCAGGATCAATTATTTTCAGGTTTCTGGTTTTCTCTGCTGATTGATTGGTCTCCATGGTTATGCATACATTCCATTCAGAAAACAAAATCAGAAACTCTTAAAACAATTGATCCAAGAGCGTCACTGAGGCCATGGTGATAAAAAAAAAATAAAATAATCCGATGCTAACCACCCATATTTATTTATATGTTTATTTGATCGGGGCAGAACAAGGAGCATGGTTACAAAATAACTGATGCCATGTTCATAGACCTTGTAGCTAACAGCTAATTCGCAGCCCTTGGGTCACTGACAGGTCAACACACTGATGTCAACTCCCTCCTGCATAATGTACCTTTAATGTTGTAAGATTTCCAATCATTAAATCAAAGAAATGAGGGGAAAAAATAATGATCAGGAGAAATTGTTTTAGATTTTTTTTTAAACGGTGTCTCTCCCACCGAGTTGTATCGGTCACTGCTCCAACTAAAATCGTGGAATGAAATTCTAGAGTAGGTTACGTTTTAGAGTTCGATGATTGACGGCAGGGACCAATACAACTCTACGGGAGGGAAACAGTTTTTGAAAGAAATATCCAAAAAGAAAACAGACCAATGTTGAAATTGATTATTTGGGAGTGACTGGATTTCCAAACGTCACGCAGATGTTTTTGAATATAGTCTCCACTTTTGGACCACAAAAAACAATTCCACATTTTTGTCAAGCTTATGTAGCAAAAATAGTTGAGCATCGTCTTTGTCTTCCAAGATGGGGAGCTACTGCCCTCTTCATCTGGCCCGCTCTACACTCTGGCTTTTTAATGCACCACACTATGCAGGGCTACAGCATACTTCACATATAACTCAATTAAACACATATATAATAATAATGATGATGAAAATTACACCTGAATTAAAATTATACTGAGAATGGTAATGACAACAGGGAAGTATCAAGATCTCGGAGTATAATACCTATTAATGTACCTTCATAACATAAAAGTAACTCTCGGTTATCAAGGGTAAAAATCTGAAAGAAATATATTACGGATCACTTTTTTGTACTTGCTTTGTGCGAGACATCGTACATGAAACGAGATTGTTGTTGTAGTTGTGCTTTGTTTCAATTAATTATATAAACAGTTCATTCATTTTTTTTTGTAAGTTGTAAGTACAAATGTAGCTGCTTGAAATGTTTTGAAATGTTCTTTTTTTTTTGTATTATTTTTTTTAATTTATTTTATTGCACTTCAGGGGTTTCTTTTTCAATATCTACCTCTTATTATGGCCAGACTCTGCAGGTGAAAACTTTAGCTTTTCAAGCAGTGGTCAATGTTGAGATTTTTTGAGCTAGTTTTCTCTTTTATAATCTTAGTTTAGAAAAAGAGGAAACCTTTACAAAGATTTTTTTTTTGTAATCAACCCCTGATCACATTTTTGTACTTGCTTTGTGCTAGACATCGTACATTAAACGAGATTGTTGTTGTAGCTGTGCTTTGTTTCAATTAATTATATAAACAGTTCATATATTTTTTTGTAAGTTGGTCTGTACGAATGTAGCTGCTTGAAATGTTCTGAAATGTTCTTTTTTTATTTGTATTATTATTTTTTTATTTATTTTATCGCACTTGGGGGCGGGCACTCATAAGCTTTTGCTTCAGCCCACTCCTTTTGAGCACTATGTGTACTGCTCAAATAAACACATAAACTAAACTAAATGTAATGCCAGTTATATGAGGTTTAATGCTTTTGAATTAGAGTAAAGGATTAAAGTCTTCACAAAAGGTCTACTTGTTCCCCCATGAGCCGCTTTAACAAATGTTGTAGTGCCAAGAAGCTTAGAAAGGCAGAGTCTCTGATAAGTTTAACATGATTTATTCTTTAAAAAACTTCATTCCTATGAATGAAGTGGAGCGGGAAGTGACCAATAGACAAACATAAATTTACAAAGAAAGAAAAGGGTTAGCCCGCCTTTACATATGCAGACCACCAAGTTGTTACCAAAGACGGACTAACAACAAAAAACCTAACATAGACATAGGCTAAAAAGGACATTCCAAAACACTCACCAACACAGATGTAACCCTCCCGCTTGGCGTGGATGAGCACAGCGTGAGCCCAGCAATCGCCCTGGAATCCCACAGACACTAGCACCTGGTGGCAATCAGGCCACTTCCCATTTAACCAGTCATTGGCCTGAGGGACAGCAGCACCACCCCGAGGTACCACCCGTTACATCCCTCCCAAACAAGGGGCATCGTCGACCCGACGATGTACTAAAGGAGGAAAGCACAAAATAACTGCAACTTTTATGTTGCTAGTTTAGTAATCTGCACAGATTGTGGCAGCCTATGAGGATTGGAATGTTGCCCTGCCGTTTTCCTAGATGATCTCCGAGGTTCAGAGACTAAGGGGGTGCTAGTTTCCTTAGTGGGATTTTGGCCTGGGAGATGCTGGACATCAGCACACATTTCAACAACATTATTCACATCATCACCGTCTAACCCTGGTGCAACTCCCGATTCAGACTGGCCACCTGTACCGTCATTCAAATTTGTATCAGTGGCAGTCTCCTCTACAGCAGGAGAGTTAGAGAGAACCTCCTCAGTCCTATTCTCAAGGGCACCCCTCAACTCTGTTCTGTGTAGTTGACGGAGGGGGCCCTCGTGACCCACTGGAGCAACTGAATAGACAACCCCCTTTGGAGGAGGCGGGTGAACCACACGATAGAGGACAGGATCCCAAAAATCTTGAATTTTATTCCTCCCTCTAACAGAGTGGTTTCTTGTGTAGACCAGATGACCCTCTTCAAAGTCAGGAGCCATAGATTGGTCACGCTCTTTGAGTTCTCTTTGCGCTCTCTTACTGCCCAGTCTTTTCTGTACAGTATCATAAGCCACATTTAAAGATTTCTGGTGTTCCTCCACCCACTCCTCCAAAGGCAAGTCTGACTCCTCCTCCTCCTCCACTCCAATCAGCATATCTACTGGTAACCTTGGCTCCCTCCCAAACATCAAAAAATAAGGTGTCCTCCCTGTCGACTGATGCACTGTTGTATTATACGCATACGTCACTTGAGCTAAATGTCGAGGCCACCTACGCTTCTGTTCGGGTGGGAGAGCTCGCAACAGGTCATGTAATGTACGATTAAATCTCTCACACTGTCCATTCCCCTGGGGATGATAAGGGGTTGTGCGACTTTTATCGATGTTATAAATTTTACACAGTTGCTGAACCAGGTTACTTTCAAAATTGCGCCCCTGGTCGGAGTGAATACGGCTTGGAGGTCCAAATAACTGAAACCAGTGTTTAACTAGAACTTCTGCTACCGTACTAGCACGCTGATCTTTGGTAGCGACTGTCTGAGTATATTTTGAAAAAACATCAGTCATAACCAAAACGTTCTCCCTCCCATCTGTAGAGGGCTCCAACACTGTAAAGTCTATTGCCAAGATTTCATGAGGCCTGGATGCCTTGACAGAGCCCATATAGGTTTTAACTTTGGGCTGAAGGGCTTTTGACATAACACACCTCTTACAGTTTTTACACCACTTCTCAATGTCACTGTACATATTCGGCCAGTAGTATCTGGAGCGGACTAAGTGCAAAGTGCGTTCTACTCCCTGATGGCCATGCCCATCATGAAGAGCGTAGAGAACGCGATCTAATAAACACTGGGGCAACACCAGCTGCTGGACCTCACCCTCCCCATCAGAACCATTAACACAACGGTAAAGTACAGAGTCTCTTCTTCTTAGCCGACCCCACTGACGCACCAGCTCCCTCGAACCTTTGCTAAGCTCCTGTCTCTCTTTGGCATTAGGCATTCTCCTTTCTTCCCAATATTTTAAAAAACCACTAATAGTTGGATCCTGAGTTTGCACCAGAGAGATATCGGACTCAGCCAGCCCAGGTAGTACACCGATTTCACTTTGTATCCCAAAAACCTCCTCCTCCTCCTCACTTAAAGACTCCCCCAAAGTGAAGTGAAGGCGGGACAACGCATCCGCATTTGCATTCTGTGACCCAGGGCGGTACTTTATTGTCAAATCAAAAGAGGCTAGCTCCGAAGCCCACCTCTGCTCTGTGGCACCGAGTTTTGCTGTTGCTAGATGACTCAAGGGATTATTATCGGTAAATACTGTACACTTATTGCCGAGTAAATACTCCCTAAATTTTTCAGTAACTGCCCATTTAAGGGCAACCAACTCCAGCTTCATGGAGCTGTAGTTACTCATGTTGCGCTCTGTAGGTTTTAAACTCCTACTTGCAAAAGCAATGGGCCTCAACTTACCCCCATCCTCTTGTGACAACACTGCGCCCAGACCGCCATAGCTTGCATCTACCTCCAAGACAAATGGCTTCTGGAAATCTGCGTAAGCAAGGACAGGAGTGGTTATTAGAGCTGATTTAAGCCTCAAAAAACTCTCTTCACATTCCGCATCCCAAAACTCTGCCAGGGGCTTCCTTGGAGTTTTCCCTTTCCTACCCGGGGGAAGAAGCTTTGCCACTAGCCTATTCAAAGGGCCAGCCATATTTGAAAACCCAGCAATAAACCGTCTGTAATAGGACGCAAAACCCAAAAATGATCTCAGCTCCGCCAAGTCATTAGGCTGCTTCCAGTCCTGCACCACTGCCACTTTGTCAGGGTCTGTAGAAACCCCTTCAGCAGAGACTACATGGCCCAAGTATTTTACACGTCTCTCAAAAAAATTGCACTTTGACAGCTTTACTTTTAAGCCATGGGTTTGCAAGCGGGTCAAAATCTGCTCTAGCCTCTCCATATGTTGTTGTACAGACGAAGAAAAAACAATCACATCATCTAAATACAAAAGCACAGATTGATGGCGACAATCCCCAAAAAGACGCTCCATGAGCCGCTGAAAAGTACCTGGCGCGTTGCATAAGCCAAAAGGCATACGGTTAAACTCAAACAACCCAAAAGGTGTACAGAATGCAGTTTTTGCTTTGTCCTTTTCAGCCATCTCAACTTGACTGTAACCACTGGCCAAATCTAATGTAGAAAACCATTGAGCTCCCGCCAAAGCATCCAAAGACTCCTCTATTCTAGGTAGAGGAAATGCATCTTTCCTTGTTTTTGCGTTTAACAACCGATAATCTACACACATGCGCAATGTACCATCCTTTTTCAGTACCAGAACAATTGGAGAAGAATATGGACTACTACTTTCACGTATTATTTGGCTTTGTAACAATTGCTGAATATGATTACGAGCCATTTCATACTGTGAGGGAGGGATTCTCCTATATGGCTGACGCACAGGGGTTTCATCCAGCAATGGAATTTCATGAGATATCAAGTTTGTACAACCAACGTCAAGATCACTTTTCGCAAAAACTGTGCTGTACTTGGTCAAGAGAGCCCTTGCTTGCGCTTTCTCGCTCTCTCCCAAATGTATGAACTCGGGAACGTCCAGTTTACCTTGGTTAAAGGTTACTTCTTGCCTAGCAATAAATGCAATACAACTTTCAGACTCAACCGAAACATGTACTTGTGACTGCTCCCCAAATACGACATCAGCAGTTTGTACCGTAGCAAGGACCCTGCGAGGGGTTAACCAAACATCTATTGTACCAACATTAGTAACCGGCACAAAAGCCTTGCCACACTCTGCTTTTACTAAGGAAGGTGACACTAACAAACCTTCAGGCAGACTGTTGTGTTCAGGCCCCAGGGGTTCTACCATAAGGTCTACCGACCGATTTAAAGGTACGTGTGGGCAGGTAACAGGGACATACTTAAGACTGCCTGCTGGGATACAAAGAGTTCTCTTACCCTGCATTCTCACTAGATGAGGATCTGGGGAACTGGCCATGGCTTCCATCACCTGGCAATATCGCAGGATTTTCCTCAACCCAGATGGAGCAGATTGGATCATTGGCATCTCCCAGAGGTCAGGGCCGTACATCTTCAGCAGTTCACAGTAAAGAGGGTTAAACACGTTCATGCCCAATACCCCAGGTACAGCTTTCTTTTTCCGTTTCATGTAATCATCAGATGAATCCTTCACAATTAACACGCCCCGACGGGGCAGCAGCACACCCAGGATATTAACATCCAGCTCTATGTAACCCAGATAAGGGATTTTCAAACCGTTGGCTGCTTTTAAGCCAAGCCAGCCGCAGTCCCTCAACCCTTTGTGATTTAGATGAGAGAAATTGTTATTAAAATAACTCTCTGTGACTGTAGTAACCATAGAGCCGCTGTCCAACAGACATGGGACACTGACCCCACCAAGGTCTACCTCCGCCTCAAAGCACTCTCCGACCAAATGGCTTACATCCGAATCACCCTGAAAGGCATCATTAGAGCCCTGTTGTCCACCCACCAGTGTTTGGCTCTGCACACTGGCGGGCTCTAGTTTCCCGTTAGTTTTGGCTGATTTTGGGAAGCCTCTTTAGGTTCGCTCTTAGCAATGGGACAATTTCGTGCGATATGACCGCTTTGCTCACACCTAAAACAAATAGGTTTCCCGTCAGCTGTTTGTCTAGGTCGAGAGTAGTGTGTTCTAGCTGGAGGCAACCCTTGGGGGGCCAATGCTTTCATCATTAGATCCAACTGAGACTGCTGCGCTTTCATCAGACACATCAATTCATTGTATTGGGCAGAACCAGTTAAGACACTATCACATGAAGCCATCATTTCGTTAGACGCCAAACTATATTCAGTACTTCTTTGTCTAGTCTGACCCCCACATTGAGCCATCCACCTAGAGGCTTCAGCTCTGGCCTCACGAATAGTCCAATTTGGGTTGGCATTAACCAGGTCTCTCAATCTCATCTTTAATGCTTGGTCTCTGACACCGTCACAAAATTGATCACGCAAATCTTTTGAGGCTGCGAGAGAGGCAGCTTGAGCATCATTGTTCGAAATCATGTCCATTAAGTCCATAAGGGAATGAGAATAATCAATCAAGGTCTCACCCTCCATTTGTTTACGGTTGTAAAACCGACGCTGTAATGATATATGGGAGTGCATGCATCCATAAACTTCTTTTAAAACCTTAAAGATTGACTCCATACATTCCCTTTGTGCTGCTGGTAAAAATTTTACCTCTGTTCGAGCAGCACCCTCTAGATGATCAAACACGATTTGTGCTCGCTCTTTTTCAGTTCTGCCTCTTGTTTGCGCAAAAAGTCTAATTTGTTCGATCCACTCGTCCAAAGTCCATGAATCTTTACTGTCCACCTTCCCCGAGAATAGGGGCAGCTTCCTGTCCTGCTGCACAAACACGACATCAGCTGGTGTTTGAAAGGATGCCCCACCTATAGCTCCACTAGAGGTGGATGCAATGGCAGGGTTCTCTGCAGCGGTCCTCAGCGCCGCCAGCTCGTCTTCCAGTTCTTTTATACGCTGTGACATGGCCCGCCTCTCTGGTTCATCCATGGTAGCTGCGTCCAAGGCCAAACCACTGTCACCAACAGCCGCGCGTAGACTTCTTCATCTTGCTCCTGCTGTCCCTTAGCCCAAAATGTCCAAAAACTAAAGCTAAATGGTCGCTTCCCAAACTGTTTGTCGACAACGCCAAATGTTGTAGTGCCAAGAAGCTTAGAAAGGCAGAGTCTCTGATAAGTTTAACATGATTTATTCTTTAAAAAACTTCATTCCTATGAATGAAGTGGAGCGGGAAGTGACCAATAGACAAACATAAATTTACAAAGAAAGAAAAGGGTTAGCCCGCCTTTACATATGCAGACCACCAAGTTGTTACCAAAGACGGACTAACAACAAAAAACCTAACATAGACATAGGCTAAAAAGGACATTCCAAAACACTCACCAACACAGATGTAACCCTCCCGCTTGGCGTGGATGAGCACAGCGTGAGCCCAGCAATCGCCCTGGAATCCCACAGACACTAGCACCTGGTGGCAATCAGGCCACTTCCCATTTAACCAGTCATTGGCCTGAGGGACAGCAGCACCACCCCGAGGTACCACCCGTTACACAAAGCTTCGAGGATACTCCAAAACCTGTGGGACTGTGGCGGCGTATCCCCTGGACAGTAAGAATAGCCGTGGTCATACAGGTTCCTCTTGACACTTTGCTGTATTTATTTACATGAGCTTTTGGCACGACACAGTATGGATCACGATACATATAAAAAGTACTGCAATTTAATATTCATTATTGCTATACTTTACTCAGACCAAGCCAAACATTCATCTCAATGTAGCCTGCAGTGCTGCCCTCATATAGTCGTATGGTGCGTTTGTCCGGGACTTTTCCGAGGTCAGACATGATGGCGATGATACTCCCCAAAAAAAGTTTATTTAAAGAGGGGGTATTATGCTTTTTTCAATCACATAGCACCAGTCTATAGCACTACAATGATGACCTTCTGTTGGTCTGTATATGCAGTGAATTAAAATAACTGCCTTGAATAAAATTGCTCTCTCAAAATGGCTGACGTCTTGAAATAGGCCTCTGTCTCTTTAAGAAGCTTTCCGACACGCCCCCTTCAGCACACTACTGTGGCATTGAAACAACAACACTGTGCGGGGAGGGGGCTCTGCTGAGCTGAGGAGCAGTGGTTGGGGGCTTGGCTGGTAACGAAAGGTCCAGAGGCGTCTCCAGGAGGTGGGGGCGTTCCTAGGAGGACTGAGGCATAGCTACACCTAAAATGGCCGCCGTCTAAGTTTTTACTGATTACTCAAAGATATGTGAATGAGCCGAGGCAACACTCCAGGCATGTGTTTAATGAGGGAACGACATAATAACATGATATAAAGCTTGAAAAAGTCGATTTTACATAATACCCCCCCTTTAACATATTCAATTAGCAAGATTCCAACATGGCCTCTAGTTAGAGCTGGGAAATATACCAAAACAAAATATTACACGCATTCCTTTGTATAAAGGGCATGATGTCAAATATTGATGAGAAAATGGATTCACTTACGGGAGGCGAGACTAAACAAACTGGCTTTCGCTTCCATTTCATACGGAACTTCCTCCATACCGGCACGGTGGCACAGCGGTTAGAGCTCGCGCTGCACAGCTAGGGTGACCAGATGTCCCAGTTTACCCGGGACAGTCCCAGTTTTGAATCCTCTGCCCCATGTCCCCCACACGTTCCTCCAAAACCATTCATTTGTCCCAGTTTCACACAGGATCTGTCCCAAGTGTCCCAGTTTTTGGCCAATATGATCCACAAAGTACAAACTTCGCTTGAAAATTCCTGTCTTTGGGCCGTGCAAATGTCCATTAGAAGTAGAAACCAATAAAAAAAATATATCAAGTCTATCATGTTAATGCTGATTGGTGCATGGTGTAAGACATTAACATGCATATTTAGCGTGGGACGGCTCCCTGGTGGACCGTGCAACTGAATCCCAAATAGTGTCCCAGTTTTTTAGTCAGAAAATCTGGTCACCCTATTCACAGCTAGAAGGTCCGGGGTTCGATTCCCACCTGGACGGGGCCTTTCTGTGTGGAGTTTGCATGTTCTCCCCGTGTCCGCGTAGGTTCCCTCCGGGTACTCCGGTTTCCCCTACCACTAAAAACATGTACAATAGGCCAGGATGAATGAGAGTGTGTTTGAGAGTGCGCATGGGGGACGACGGATGGAAATGAGCCCACGGCTACAATCCGGCGTGGCTTATTTACATGCATGAGACCCATGTATGTTCGTTAACTTGTACTGTCCCGACCAAATAAACCAATGAACTTAAGTTTGTAACTAAAACGTTTTCTGTTTTGCATTCAGTCTTTCGTGGCACAACTGGTCAACCGTGTGAGAGGTTTTGGGGTCCGATCTCGAGGGTCAGGTTAATTGGCATGAGCGAGATCTCCAGCGCTGCAGCTACATCGAGTGTATAAACCATAGATATAATAATTAGCGATAGATTCGTATCTATTCAGCGCCGTAGAAAAGCACGTTCCTCGCCCACTGGTACAAACCCTAACCTGAACACTGTGATAAACCGATGAGTCAGTCTCTCCAGGATTTGGAAAATCGCAAATATCAAAGCCGTGGTGATCAAATTATTGTCTTGCAATCAAGTTTACTTCGTTTGACAAAATAGACCTACATTGTAAACACGAGCTTTGCCGCAGGAAAACAGACCACGAGCCAGTGTTAATTTCGTCGACTAAAATATTTAGTCTTAATTTTAGTCAAAGTGATTTTTCTGACGACTGAAATTGGACTAAAACTAAATTTAAAGTTTTTCATGCGACTAAAACTATGACTGAAATGTCCAGATATTTTAGTCGACTAAAATGAGACTAAATAAAAATGAAAAGGAGAGACTAAAATCATCCAAACTTCTATTGACAGTCTGAAAGAGCCTCATATCATGTAACTTCACTGCCAAAGGAACAGCTCTGAGCTTTGTTCATGAGGAGCAGCTCCATGAAGCAGGACCTCCATTAAATATGATTATAATGAATATTATTAATACAAAGTCGACTAAATGTGTCTTAAATTTAGTCGAATAAAACTAGACTAAAATTGAAGATATTTTTTTGACTAAAACTCGACTAAAATTGAATTACATTTTCGTCAAAAGACTAAAACTAAATTAAAATATCTTGTCAAAATTAACACTGCCATGAGCACATTCCCTACAGCTCAAACCAGGAAGTCACAGGCTAAACTAGCAGTGTTAGCTTAGCAGTCCGCCTTATTCACGTCTCAACTCTGTCTCGCTATAAACTCCGGCTTCTGATTAACTCGCGTGAACACTCAGGATGTGAGAGCTAGAAACGAGTTTAGGCAACAGCTGATTTCACTCAACCACCTCCAACAACCTTCACAGTTTGATGAAGGTAGTGTAACGTTCACCTGAAAATCAAGTAAACTCAAAATCAGAGCAGCTTTTCCAAAAGAACTTTCCGCAACTATTCTGCACTTTTGAAGTGAGTTTCTGTTCAGTTCAAAGCGTTTTACTCTCAGAGCCTCACAGGGATACGTGCCCGTCTACCCCGCCCGGGGCAAACAGGTCCTATAGGTGACGGGTCAGACAAAGAGCGGTTCAGAAGCCCCTTATGAGAGACCAACAGGCCCGGTAAGAACCATGAGGCCGACCCACCACCTGCAGGGGGCGCCATAGGGGCTGGTGCAATGTAATTTGGGCAGCTCCAACAGCTGCCCCCACGACCCGGCGACGGACAAGTGGAAGAAGATGGACGGATGGACATTCGATTCACCGTTTTACTGAAGACAAATCGCGATTCAGAATCTCTTTTTACACGGGAGTCCTGAACACAAAGGGATCTATTGTACATGTTTTAACCGATTGGGAGAAACTACAGCCATCGTTCAACAGGAGCAGCATGGACTGCGTGACTCATGTGGTTCGGTGAAGCAGCCCAAGACAAATGATCGCCCACAATGGACGCGATGCAGTTAAATAAATAGCGGCCAATAATAGAAAGTCCTACAAAATTATATCAACGGGCGTAAATAAATATTTATTTCCCCCGTGAGCTCCCGAATGTGTGCACGCCCCTGGCCCCCGCGGAACCGCTCACGTCGTACTGCCCCGTTTGAAAGACGCCTATTTACATTAATTTCAAAAGGGACATGGCTGAAACCCCCTAGGAATAAAACAAGGACAGGAAACAGCTCCTTGGACGTTAGCATCATGTTTCTAAATTCCTTGCGAGAAAGAGCCATAAAAGCACCGCTATCCAAGAAGTCTCGCCTTTCTTTTGTGAGGTCTACAGAATTAAGACTTCATAGATTCTGGCCCCCTAGTGGAGACGAGGGCTCATGAGTTTCCTCCTGATCTACACGTGTTCTTTCACACAGCACTGGCACATACGAACAGAAGCAGACGTGCACGTGTCCAAAGGGATGCCGTACGGAGACTAGGGCTGGGTAAACAATGCCAGTATGGAGGGGGTGGTGAAGCAGCTCTTGGCCGATCAGAGTGCGACTCTTTGCATAGGAATTAGGGATGTAACGATTCACTCGAGCCCCGATTCGATTCGATTTCCGATTTGAAGTTCCCAATTTCGATTTTTCCCGGGTTTTTTTAAACCTTTTTTTTTTTTTAGAAAAGAATATGACTCCTTCATACCAATGTTTTTGTTTTGACATCTGTATTTTTGTCCTTGTAACAAACTGCAACTGTCTCAGTGAGAGAACTTTACATTACAAACAATTACAAGACATGAAAATGAACTATAATCATTTTGACAGAGTGCTTGTAAATGTACATGTTTTCAGCATAAATAAACTATGTAGCAAAGCAAACATTTTGAGATTATATTTATTTTACCAAACCTTTATTTATTTATTTTTTGCAGTTTGAACATAATACTACCATTTAGAACTAATTTTACAGTGCAGTTTTGTTCACCCTTGAAGCCTCGCTGCCTCCGGTGCAGCCTTTGTAAACATAAGGAGGACAAAGACATGGCAGCTCCTGTAGGTGTTGGATTATTTGACAAACGGACATTTGATGAGGATTTCAGCAGAATCAGAGCAGGTCAGATGTTTGTCAGTTTACGATCTTTGGTAAACTTCTGTCAAAATGCTAAACTCTGCGTTAGCCGCTAACGCTAATCTCGTAGCCGCTAACTTTAGCTGCGTCTGTTTCTTCGATGCCTGCACGTGTGTGTGTTTACATGGTGTGGCGTGTGTTGGGTCTGAGGCGGGGGGTGGTGTGGAGCTTGTCTTGAGAAAAAGTTAAAGTTGTTAGAAACAACGAGCTCGTATGTTCCGGTCTATTTCGGTCGCGCAAAATGGAGTAGCTGAGGGTGGCTTTAAAATCGATTATTTTATTTTTTACATCGATTCATCGATTAGCGATGAATCGCTACATCCCTAATAGGAATTGGTTCATATTTCCCATAAACTGTAACAGTCTTTAAGAATATTGACCAAAAATCCTACAAACCCTGTTTCCCATCTCTACACGCATGAATGAGAGTCCGTATCTCTGTCCTTTTCCAGGCAGGTTTAACAACAGTCAGGCAGGTCGCGGCACTGGGAACAGCTTCTGTGCTTCTATTCACAGGAAAATATCAAAATTACTGAGCAAATGAAAAAAAGACGAGCTCTAAAGAAGCACGACGTCATTGACTTTTCCTTCACATGGTTTGTAACGGCAAATGGAAGTCTCCCGATTACAGTTTATGAACTTTGTGCAGCCTGGAGTCGAGTACTTTCTCTGCCCAGTCCAGTCAGGGCCAGGCTGCAGGCACTGAGCGCACAGGCCAGGGGTGAGTCAGAGGAGGGGGCTCAGTGGGCAGGGCCCCCACACACAAATACAAACAAAACAGAAAAAACAATTCGAAATAATAATGGGGTTAATAAATAAATGAAATGTCGTCCCAGTCAGAGCAGAACAGCAGAAAATGTCAGTTTATTTCATATAAATTGATTTCAATCTTGGTGAGGAGTAAAAGCATTAAATCGAATACAATTATTGAAAATAAAATAAAAAGACCAGGCGTATAGTTTTAGTTGATTGTGATTAAATATATCAATCACATTATATTGAATCACAATAAAACTACCAACCCCCGGATCTCGCGAATGGTCGGAGCCTTTGTGGGTCGTCACAGGATCGAGGTTGAACATTTCGGCTCTTAGACTCTGACTAGTTGCAGTATGGTATCGGATAAAAGGGTTACATACTACCGGTATTGAAAAGATTAAAGTATCAAGAGCCGGTACCGGGAGCGACTTTGTTGTTTGAGCTCAAATAAAAAATACTTTTGCCCCACTTTGCTCGTTTTCCCAATTTGTTTCCCTAATTTTTGCCCATTTTTTAAAATTTCTGATATTTCCCCCCATTTGTTTTCACATGAGATTTCCATATTTTGCCACAATTTCTCCCAATTTTTCACACATTTCTCGACATTGGAGATGTATTGTAAATTTGCACGTCTTTCACACATCGTCTGTTTTCTAGTTCTACATGACAAATATTATAGTATAGGTTCAGGTGTCGGTATCGAAAACCAAGTATTGTTTTTTTTTAACAGCAGCCAGCCCAAATGGGGACTGTCGCCATAGCATTAAAGAATTCAATCTCTTGAATGGTGAAATCTTCGAAAAGGCGCCAATAACAGGAACAAGTCATGATTTGAATCCAATCTTTACGTCGAAATCCGAAAACGCAACTATTATCTGATTAGAGCCGTTACAGACGTGGGCGCCGATCCCGTGGGGGCACATCCCTCCATCTTTGTGCCGCTCGCTCCGCTGAGCACCCGCTGGGAAATCATAAATGGCCGCCTAAAGTCACAGGTATGTAATTACAACCACTATTGTAATCGTTACACATTTAGTGTCCATTTGCTGCAAACAGACGAGGAGGATTTGAAACGAAAGCAGTTCCATATTTTGCGAAACACTGGAGGGATTCAATCAATCTGTTGTTTTTACAAAACAACTGCTGAAAAAAAAATCATCGCGTCCCATGAAGACCTCGTCAGGAGCCGATCCGAGCACAGTCTGAGGCCTGACAGTTTACATCGTCTCCTCCTCGCGGCCTCCTGCTGCCGCCTCATTGTCTTCTTTCTTTGTGGTCTCCTCTCTCTCTCCGTTTCCTTTCCTCGTCTTCTCCACGTCTCCTCCCCTCGTCTTCTCGTCTCCTCCACTTGTCTTCTCGTCTCCTCCACTTGTCTTCTCGTCTCCTCCACTTGCCTCCTCGTCTCCACTCGCCTCCTTGTCTTCTTCGCTTGTCTCCTCGTCTCCTGCTTTTGCCTCCTCGTCTCCTCCTCTTGCCTTCTTAACACCGTCTTCTTTAACTTCTTCTCTGGACTCTTGGTCTTCATCCGTGTCCTGAAAGAGATGTTAGTGTAAACTTTTTTTTTTTTCTTAAATTCATGCAGTCCTTATATTTGAAGAGTCTAGTGGCGCTAGGCTAATGCTAGGCTAGCGCATTTCTATGGTATCAGCTAGCCTGCATTAAAAACAGTCTGACCCGCTCCACAGAGCACCTGAGGTAAATCACTTATAAAACCAGACGATATAAATGTCTCGATAGAATAATTTTAACCTTTTTGCATTTAAAACATCTTATATTTGAGCAGCATCAGCTTCGTGGCTGTAAGCTAACGCAGCGGCGGAGTGATCTGCGAGAAAATAGTCCCTCAAAAAGTGGTAATTCATGTGATACAAGGTCAGTTATATTTCAAAAATTATTCTATTAAAACAGAGACATTTATATCATTAGTCTGGGGTTATAAGTGATTTGCCTCAGGTGCACTGTGGTGTGGAGTCAGACTGTTTTTAATGCAGACTAACTGATACCATAGACATGCACTAGCCTTGACCTAGCCTAGCGCCACTACTCTTCAAATATAAGAATTTCATGAATTTAAGAAAAATATATCTCCAGACATCAACAACACTCTGGATAACGAGGAAATGAGGTCCTATGTCAAAAATCCTGAAATCTCCCTTTAAAGACAACTCAAAGCAAAGGGATTATTATAGTGCATATGACACAACTCGTTTGCTAAAACAAAGGTAACACAATTATATTTAAGACTTTGTAAAACATTTTACCCAGTTTTCTTTAGTTTGACCATTTTAGTGATGTTTATAGTTTCACTTCCTTATTGGACATGGACCCCCCCCCCCCCCCCCCTCCAGCCCAGGGGGCCTTTCTGTGGACTTTGTGTGTTCTCCCGGTGGGTTTCCTCTGTGTACTCTGGTTTCCCCGACTACTACCACAACAGGCCCGAATAACTCTAGTGTGAGACTGACTGGTTGGTGGAGGTCGGAGGGGTCAGTCTACCCCAGGGCTGTTGTGGCTACAATAGTAGTGAACGAATAATGACTACAGTGTAGTGCTTTGAGAAAAGCTTGGTAATGCAGGCTTGTAAACGCAATACAAGTGAAAGCTATTATTATTATTAGTCAGGCTAATTATAATAGCCTGGCTAAAACTGTGGCCCCACAATTGAAAAGACGTGAAAAAATAATGGCCAATAAGCAAACAAATTAACTGAAATCTATACTTCTTTCTCTGTCAAATTTTATGATTTTAAATTAGCTCAAATAATATCACTTATAAGCTCTGGGTGGGGAGACTCGTCCCCCAGGTTAGGAACCACTTATCTAAATAATGGATCAAGTCAGGTTTAAATTTACAGTATGGTTTTATTTTGTTATTACAAAGATTTGCTCAGATGAGATTTCGGACCTAGCTTATTTTTTGTAATAAGCTAATTAATGGCGAAAAAGTCAAATGTTTGTTTTGTTTTGGGTTCAAAGCTCAGACAGGAATAAGATATTGAAAAATCCCACCGACAAAAGTCCAAGACTGTTAGTGTGGAGTCTGTAGGAGCTCCTAAAGTGGAATGAAAAGCTCATTTGGAGAAAACGGCCCTAAAGTTATTACAGCTATTCCCAAAGTCCGGGACGTCACGGCCCCTTATTGATCCGAAAATCTCTTGGGACCCCCCAGCAATTATATATTTACTCTATTCTGAGGAATTTGACATTACTTTACAGCTAAGATTACATAAAAAAAATCTAATTTAGCAATGACCGTAGGCTAAATACTGGTTTAAAATAGTATAATGAAGCAAATAAATGTACTTTCCCTTTATCTTGAGTCATTAGTATCTAAAGTCTGGAGTCCGGCCAGTTCCCGGAGTCTCCTCTAGCTGCCTGGACGACGTACCTGCTTGAGGCGGCTTCTGCGCCGGGGCACGCCCGCCTTGATCCTGCGGGACAGGGCCAGCAGCTTGTTGTGTCTCTGGCGGCGCTTGGCCTTCTCCGGCGCCTCCTCCCTGGGCTTGTCGGCGGCGTCGGAGTCGGACTCGCGGTTCCTCTGCACACGGCTCCGCTTGGCCGAGCGGGCCGAGCGTTTGGGCGCCGCCTCCTCCTCCTCCGTCTCCTCCGAGCTGGACGACGAGGACGTGCTGTCGCGGGCCAGGAAGGAGCGCTTCTTCCGGATCACGGAGCGGCTGTGGTCGCTGGAGCTGGCGGCGGAGTCACTGTCCTCCTCCTGAGAGCTGCGGACATTTATTTATTCCATTTGACCATGTTGAATAATAGATAAGATAAACTTTATTGTCCCATAGGAAAATTTGTCTTGGACTTGCCATGCTGTGGTACATACAATAGCAATATATAAAAGATGCATTAAATAAAAATGAAAATGACACATGTCGGGCTGGGTGATATAGAATGAAGATCTCACAATTTGGGGGGGACTTTCTCGTTAACGATGAAGTGATATGTTTGCAAACCATCGGAAATATGCATAAATGTGCTACAGACATCTTATTATGCAATGCTTTGCCGCTGAAAAAGATACAATTTCTTCTTTTTTTTTTTTTTTTTACAATTTTACCTCTTTTTTGTTTTGTTTTTAAAGCCATGCAAGGGAACCTAGGGTGCTGAGGGCGCAGCAGTACCCCCTGGTGGATAGTTTGTGTATGGCAAGTAATATTATTAAATAGGTAAAGGGCTGTATGCACGCAAGCGTCACGTGACTTCCGAGTGCGGTAGTCCTGACCAGGCTTAGACTGGGGCCTTGTGGCCTTGGGTGGGACCTTGTTAAAATTGGGAAGCACCCAGGTGGGTTATGTCAACACTGCAAACAGGATCAAACTGTCAAACACGTTCTTATTGACTGCCCAGAGTATAGAGTCCAACGAGCGGAGCTGTTTCGAACGGTCGCACCTGGGCATCAGAGCAAGTGTGTTAGCCTACAGACACTGCCACGTCCTTCCCAGGGCCAGGATTTCGCTGTAAGAGCTCCTGGACTTCCTAGTAGCTATCGGGCTGATGTGGATGTGATCTTGGTGCGATGCGGGAGTTCACCTAGAGAGGCAGCAATGTGCCTGGAGGCACCTAGTCTGCCGGAAAATACCCGAAGAAGAAGAAGACTTCCGAGTGGATTCTAAGTAGTCGTTAGCGTATCCTGTCTCCGTTATTTCCCTGTGAGGTCTTGTCTAAAATAATAAATATATGAAGATCACATGTCAGACAGTGAGTTACTGGTGGAGTCACAGCATCAGGTTAAAAACATCACGTCGGGGGCAAAACATTCACTAGAGGAAACTTCCGTGCTCATCACAGTGTTTTTGTCTTGAAGCTAACGGCTAACACGAATTAAAAATGAAAATGGCTACACGATTTTAAACGAGCCGCTCAAAATATAATCTGCCTGTCTTTAGTATAAATACTTTTTAGACGTTTAATTTGTGTGGTGGTGTTTTTTGATGCTAGCCGTTAGCGCTGAGATAAAAAGTCCTTCCTCAAAAAACACAGACGTTTCCTGCAGTCGAGACTTTACATCCAACGTAATGTTCGAGTCACTTCGGATCAGGATCTCACTGTCAGCGATGTTTCCTTGAACTATACATTGTTTTAGACGAGACCTCATAGGGAAATCACGGAGACAGGATACGGAAGCACCGACCTAGGATCCACTTGGAAGCAGGGCCGTTTCAAGATATTCGGGGGCCCTGGGCAAAGCAGCGAAGTGAGGCCCCAAGTCCTCCCTCGGGAAATTGTTTTAAATTCAGATGGGACTCCTTGTATTCTGGCGCATTTTCAGAGTCATGAATTACTCTGTCGTGTGCTGCACAAAGTGGCCACTACAGTAAAGGACACAGTCAATGAGGCATCGTTATTTTTGTCCTCCTTTTAAGCTAAAAAAACCCCTGCTCAAATAAACAAATAAACTAAACTTTGTCAACAAGGCAAAAAAAAAGGTGGAAAAGTATAATTATTCTCCCTTTGCAGAAGCTACAGTGACAGGAAGTGTCAGAGGGGAAGAACTTCACGTCCCATAATGCCACAGACATCGGGGGCCCCCCTTCAGCTGGGGGGCCCTAGGCAGCTGCCTACCTTGGCTACCCCATTGCGACGGCTCTGCTTGGAAGCCACGTGTTATTTGCGTAGAGCCTATAAGTACAGAAAAGGCATTTTGGGGGGAAATCTTGTCCCTCTGCACCCCTTAACCATCCCCTGCAGATTCCCACTTTTCCTAATATTATTCATTTCATTGTTGATGTCCGCTTTCAAGTCTGACTTCTTCTACGTTTTCTTTTCCAGAAACTAGACTAAATAAATAAATCTCTATCAAATGTTACCTACATTAAAAGCCCTTATAAAAATGAATGTCTCAATGTTTTGTAATGTGTATACTGGTGTCATAGCCTCGCGTTTCAAGTGGTACCTGCGCCCTCTCCATTCCCCCGCAGAGTCTGTAATGCGCGACCACTGCCGGATAGAGGGGGGACATTGTAGGTGGGGCGGGGGGGGGGGGGGCAGGAGGTGACCCCTGCCTGCAGACAGAGGCCCGGAGGTGCAGTGACTGACCTGCGGTACTCGGACTCGGAGCCCGACGAGGACGAGGAGAACGAGCCCTCGTCGCTGTCGTCCAGGATGGAGGCGGGCAGCCCGATCTGGCGCTTGGCCGCCACTTTGGTTTTCCGCATGGAAGCGAACATCTTGCGCTTGTAGAGGCTCTCCATGGCGAAGGCTCTCCGCGTGCACGTTCACACGACTGTCAGGGGTCCGCGGTGGGGAGTTTGATTTCACGACTGCGACATGGAACCCTGCGCTGCAAAGGTTCGGCAGCGCTCTGACGCACACGCAGATGCCCCCGTGCCCAAACGCGTCCTCCTCGTGCCCCGGCCCTAAAACGTGTGATGCGTAAACCCTCTGCTGCACGAGCGTCCCCCGGAACCGTCACATTTCGGTCATTTGGGTGTTTTCTGTAGCTCTTCGCTGCAGCCCGCGGAGGACGCGCGGTGCTATGCTAGGGGTTAGCCTTGTTATTGTGCGCGCGCTCTCCTTCTCCGCTGGTGACGCCTCAGCGAAGACAGAGAGGGCGCCCTCTAGCGTGCGGTGGCTGATCTAAAACTGCAGTTGACCATTTTTGTATTTTTGATTAACTCGATTTTGAGAAATATTATTATGCAATTATGCAAATAAGAGTTCAAATACCTCTAAAAAGTACCCCAAAAATGTGAGAAATAGTGTCAGTATTTGAAAAGTATCCTGGCCGAGCGTCCCACTTGGTCATATATAATGTAAAACAGTGGTTCTCAACTGGTGAGCCGGGACCCAAAAGTGGGTCACGGAACCATTTCCAGTGGGTCGCGCGTGCCTATCGGGAACTTGTATTCAATATTTTCCATCTAAAACTGCATGGAATCACTAACAGAGTCTGTTCAAATTAATGTTATTGAGTTGTTTTGATCCTAATTTCAGTCTTCAAGGCAGATCTACTGCTTGTTCAACAAAAACGTGTGTGGAAAATACAATATTTTATAGGATATATGCAGTGATGCCAGTAACTAATTACTTAGTAACGGATTACTGTAATTGGATTACTTTTTTCAGTAACTAGTAATCTAACGCGTTACTATTTCCAATCAAGTAATCAGAATTAAGTTACTTTTCCAAATCACTATGAGTTACTATTTTGTAATTTTTCTTTGGAAAAATACATTTATTTTTGCATCTCGACGAGTGACGTAACATAAAGTCACGTTTTCAGCCTAAAAACACTCACACTGGTCGGGGAGAGAGATGGAAATACGTCACTTTTCTGAGTCTGCGTCGGCTTTGTTAATGTTACTGTTGAAATGCACTTTCAATAAAGTGAGTGTTGGTAAAAGGGTTTGTCATTGGTGTGTTGAGGCTGTGGAGATGTTGTCGGCCTAAGCTGAATGTAACTAATAAAGTAACTTGTAATGTAACTTAGTTACTTGTAAAATTAAGTAATCAGTAAAGTAACTTAGTTACTTTTCAAAGGAGTAATCAGTAATATATTACTTTTTCAAGTAATCTGTGGCAACACTGGATATATGACAAATTATATTTTAATTTGGGTCGCGGCCGGTCATACGAGGGTAATGTTGGGTCCTGAAGCCAAACCATTTGAGAACCACTGCTGTACAGCTTTGAGCAGTGGCAAAGTGAAGCAAAGGAGACCACACCCACAATAAATAGATTTAGATTCTACTTCTGTCGTCCATCGCTCAATAACATTTTAGGTGAAGACAATGCAACAAAGTCTGTGTTTCGCTGTGTTTGCAACATACTCTCAGATGGCAAAAATACATTTACCCTACAACAACAAGTCAGGTACCCCAGCTTCAACGCTTTGAGTGTTGCACCATTCATTTAATGACCTTGTGTTTGTTTGGAACATGCATATGTAACGCAAATGTATTAAATACATATTAATAGTTCTATGGTGGGTCAAAACATTGTTCACAAACAGAGCTTTGCATCTGTGAAAAGATCAGTGCTGTAAAGGATCTGGGATTTAAATTAACAGCTCTTCAAGCTCGGAAAAATCAGCTGTTTGCCCACCAGTCACCAAAACATCCGGTGAAAATCGCGGAAATAAACAATAACAGCGATCCTCCCTATATGACATGATATAAAGTAAGTAGCATATCTGATGCAGGCGTTGTCTCTTCTGTCTTAGGCACCCAAGAAAACAATACATGTGTTGGTGCATACTTTATGTCCATGTTCGAAATGTTAGTGCCCTGATATCAAAGTCAAGGCATCCGAGACTGAATGAGCCGCTGGTGTTTTCTGACTTTATTATTGCAATTTTTCTGCTCAGAATGACTTTACAGCAGCAAGTGTTGGGTAGTAAGTAACTGGAAACTTGTATTACATATTTAGAATACTCATTTTGAATAACTGCATCTACTTACTTTTTAATTAGAGGGTATTTAGAATACAGTTACTTTCCTAAAATAAAAGGAATACATCACAGTACTCGATCATTAAAATTCATTGATTTATTTAAAGTAGTAACATTAGTGGAACGAGCACTTTTGACACTGCTTCGGCTTTATTGCGAGTTCTAAAGCACACGTGCCCTGGGATCTCCTCCAGCTGCAGTCGATCACGTCGAGGCCCAGGTTCTGTAACATTATGTGGCCAAAGAAGGAGATCTGACGACCTGAACATCCAGAATGACCTGGTTTGATGGCACGGGCATATTCCAAGATGACAAAGCCAGGATTCAATCTGAGCACGAGATCTCATTTCACTCATGGACTGTCCGACTTCGGGATAGGCTGCAGAAGGCTTTGCGCAGTGGTCCAGGGCCACAGGGAACGGCGCGACCTGGTGCTGTAATCAAAGCTAAAGGCGGTCCAACATAATTCATGTTCTCTTCACTGTGTCCAATGTGTTCTTGAGAAAGTTCTATAGAGATTAATTTATGCTCCCAAACGTGTACGTAAATACTGCCACTGCATTCGTGATTCTACATGTTTATAATGTTATCGAAAGATACCACTAGAGGGCGATGGAAGATGTATCCAAACGGGAGATGTATAGTCCAGTGGTTCCCAACCTGGGGGGTGGGATTGCAGGGGGGGCCCAGAGCTTTGCCTGATCAGAGGGTCGGTCATAAATTATAGTATTTGAGCAAAATAAATGGTCTAAAATCATCAAATATGACTGAGTAAGGACAGCAGGTGTATTAAACACTCCAATTTCAGTGTATTTGTTTGAAATAAATACTTATTAGCAATTATTTTCATGTTTTGATACAGTTTGGACTGGGGGGGCGCGGCCTGACTACAGCACGAGCAGGAGGGGCTTCAAATATAGACAGCAACGCATCAGACAAGAAGCCGTGGCCCAGCCGAGCGGGAAGAAAACCTCTCATGGGAATATTAATTTTGAGCCGTTTTCACGTGGACCATAAACGTATATATTTATCACACACAAATAAAGTCAAACCCTCGTTGCTAATATTAGCATACGTACCATGAGGCTAAGGTAGCTTCCTAGTTAGCATTGACCTTTAAAACAAAAAAAAGAAGTATTTAAGGGCTGTTGAACCACTTTGCTCCTCTCCATGCATATGTATTGAGAGGCAAAATATCTTCATAATTAAGCATTTGTGAAAGTAAAGGTGGGAAAATGGGACAGCGGTCAGTTTTCCCCCTCTGGCTGCTTTGAACATGACCATGTATGTAGTTTCTATCCGTTTGGAACGGAGAGCACAGATGAGCCTCGAGTCCTCCACCAGACGTGCCGACTATGACCCCTGTAGAGCCTGGTCACGTGACTCCCGTGGGGCTGTGGTTAGGATTTGCTCGCCAAGAGCGTGCTCAGCTTGATCTTGCCGTCCATGGAGCCGGTGAGGCAGGTGCCGCAGTCCACCGCCGAGCACCAGTCTACAGTGACCACTGGAGCTCTGTGGCCCCCCAGAGACAGCACGGCCTCCAGGGCCCCAGACTCGCCCCCGCTCAGCTGCAACAGAGCAGGTGTGTTCACATCAGTCACAAGAGAGGAGACTAAGATAGGACTCGCTTCAAAATGAATTATTATTATTAAATTCTGCCCCCTTAATGGTGACGGGGGAAAATACACGCACACACACACACGTCATAATTTGACTTGCAGGGGCCAAAGCATCTCGATGGGAGACACCGTTTTGGAAAGCAATGTCCAAACAGAAACTGTCCAAATGTTTTCCCTGATCATTATTTGGATTCACAAACCTGTCACATTCGGGACAAGCACCGACTGCAGCGCATTGTGCTGCTGCAGAGAAGGTGATTGGCTGTGAGCTCCATCTCTCCAGGACCTGTTCACCTCCAGGACCCGGAGGCGTGTGGGTCGGATCACAGCTGACCCTTCTCACCCTGGACACGGACTATTCACCCCCTCCCCTCAGGCAGGAGGCTACGGTCTATCCAGACCCACACCTCCCGCCACTTGAACAGTTTTTTCCCTCCGCCATCAGACTCATGAACAATAACAAGACCCAATAACTCAGTCTCAGACTCATGGATGTATCTGCTCTTGCTCTGTGCGGTGTTTCCACACTTAGACCCACTGCTATCACTTATCACTTAATATCACTTTACTTTATACACATACACATCTGTAAATATAATCCCACTGTTGTTCCAAGTCTATTGTTGTCGTCTTACCATATTTTACTTTTTACTTTGTATCTTATTTATTAGTATTCCTTATGCATGCCCCCTAAAGCCTTATAGTTTAAAGTTTTACAGCTTATTTTATCTAAATTCTGTGTTATATGTTTTATGTTGCACGTCCGCATCAAGAAAAAAATCCTAGTTTGTGAACCTGTTCTCAGACAATGGCAATAAAAACTATTCTGATTCTGATTCATTTTATGGCTCAAAGTCCTTTCATCTGGCCAACATTGAGCACATCATTTTGAATATTGTCACTTTTGGACGCCTTTACGTGACATATGAGAGGAGATGCTGAACTTTGTGGCAGTGTAATCTAATTCATTTACTTTTAAAATCAAGTAATCAGTAAAGTGATTAAGTTAGTGATCAGTAATCCGATTACTTTTTCGAAGTAACTGTGGCAACACAGGTTACAGGAAATCACATTTACAAACGCACGGCATCAGCTGTTATTAACCCTGTTTGCTAATGATAAGCAATTAGCTGAAACGCGTCTTTTTATGACTGTAACTTGCAATTTTAAGCACTATATACACTAAATATATTTGACTTATGAAAATCATTATCTATGTTGTTGTTCGTACATTGTGAACAGGTGTTGGACATATATTTAAGTGTCTAGGGCAGGGGTGTCACATATCAGTGGTCAATGCATTCAAACTAGGGTTGGGCCCAATGGCCGCTGACTGCTCTGCTTTGTGACTACGACACTGGAGGCCGCCATTGCTCCACCTTTGCTGTAGTACCTCCATATGGCCGCTATTCCCCCATTGGAATGCATTGGACTTTAGACACGTGAAAAACAACTTTAATGCCCGGTGCCTAATGGTTTAGAAGTGGCTAGAGCTAGATATTCCTCCTGTGATTACGCTGGGTTAAAAACAATATGGGGCATCGGGGTTTTTATCGTAGTATACATTTTAGAAATCTTGCATAATTAATGAGGGCCTGACTTTGATTGACAGGCCGTTTACGTCGCTGCCTGGCCATGGGCGCGATTACAACAGAAATACACGCCCATTACACGCCCCGCGAGGGCCGAGCAGGGGCCGGGTCTACAGTCAAGATCCCGCCCTTATGCCCTTTTTAGGAACATGAAAGGAGGAGCTGGAGAGGAGGAGCCTGTAAATCCGCCATGATTTCCCCAACGAACGTGGTCATTGTGGTAAACGGGGAGGAGAGAGGAGGAGCCGTCTCTTCTTTATACAGTCTATGGTTGGGCCATATCGTATCGCATATCGTTATCGTGATATAATGTTTTGATATCGTTGTAATTTTTTATATCGTTGTGGACACAATATAATTTATGTTACGCTCCATCAGAGCAGCATAAACGGTGACTGTAGAACACGGGGACACGTGCTGAAAAAGTAAAGTGAAATGAAGGATGTAAACTGCTTGAGTAGATCATATTTGGAAGACGATTATGCCGTAAAAAAAAAAAAAAGAATAAAATATCACTGAATGAATCTTCCCAATAGGCGTAAGGCTGGGATTTTGAAGTAATTCGTCCATTGTCAATTATATCGTCAAATATATCGTGATATTTATTTTTTCATATCATGATATAGATTTTAGGCCATATCGCCCAGCCCTAATTCAAACATTCAACTGTGTGTGTTTAAGAGAGGCTTGGAACCGTAATGCCAGCTCAGTCTCACGATAAATGGTAATTTTTGAGGTTTTAATTGTGTGGAATTATTAGAATTGCAGGACAATTACCATCTCTGGCAATGTGCGGTAATAAAACCAGAAGCCTGAGGGCCACTAAAAATTGGACTGAGGGCCGCATTTGGCCCTCGGGCCGCACTTTGGACACCCCTGGTCTAGGGACTCTGAGGGCGAGAATCGCAAATTTGTAAAAAATTCAATAATGGATGTTGAGCATTTAAACACCAACATTGATATTTAGAGTTAGCATTAGCATTAGCATTAGCATTAGCATTAGCAGAAGTACTGACCCGATGGATGACGCCGCCGGAGCTGGAGCAGGTCAGTACGTGTTGTCCCTCCGAGTCGAAGGCAAAGAGCCGGCCGCGAGGAGTCTGCACCTGCACAAGACCTCACCATCAGTACACGACATCGTTGGTTTGTTGATTTCTTACAAACATGCAATTAACAGATTGGAATAAGATCTCTTATTAACAGAAAAAAAGTTACCATCCATTTACATGCATACGGTCTGAATAGGGGACGGAAGAAGCAATACAACATTTTACCGTGACAATTAGTACAAACACTTACTCTTATTCTACACCCCTCCCTCCCTACAGAGCCGTGGGCTGAAACACAAAGCTTAACGGCTCCCCCCTTTTACAATTCGCATGATGGTACTCAGTATTGTGTTATATATGATTTATGTTTAAACAATAGATTTATATTATAATATACCATACACATACGTACATACAGTAGTATATAATAATATTACAACATCCATCTACTATTAAATACACTCAGCACATTATTTTAAACTGAATTAAATGTTTACAACTTTTTGTTTCCTCTGCTAGTTTGTTCTACAAAATTATTTCTTTCACTGAGATACAAATAGATTTAAGGGCTGTCTTTACATTTGGCCGACACAATTGATTAGTTCCTCTCAAATTACGGTGGTGATTAGGAGTGTGACGATATATCGATTTCCCGATATATCGCGATATTTTGCGGGACGATACGATACCGATACTTTTTATTCCGATATCGATACTTTTGATGACGTCATGCATACTAATGAGGCAGCAGGGCTCCACTGTTTTCAATAGAGGCCAACAATGATGAAGAATTCAGTCAGACCAGCAGGGGGCAGCACTACAGTTTTAAGCACTTGGACCAAACACTGTCACACAAATAAATTACTTTTAATTATAGTTTTTATATTTATAAAGAAGATTAATTTGGGGTTGATTTATTACTTTTTAAATAGGACTGTGGTTTCTTGTTTATTTAATTGTAAATGAAGTCCCTGACAGATCTATAGACCCATTTTCAGTGAGTAAGTCAGGGATTATTTATAAAAGTGGTACAAAGCCCATGAAAAGAAATATAAATGATGAATAATATGTAGTATGTTAAAATAAAGGTTAAAAGTAGCATTTTTTTCTTTTATCGTGATGTATCGTACATTATTTTTGTGCAATATATCGATTATCGCAGTATCGGCGTATCGTGAGATAATCGTTATCGTGAGCCATGTATCGTGTATCGTATCGAATCGTGAGCTACCCAGAGGTTGCCGCCCCTAGTGGTGATGGGCAGCACACGGCTCGATACCCATCGGTGCTCCATACCTGTTTGTACCCGCTGTACCCGGACAGGACGAAGGGGCCCGTCGCCTCCTGGGGCAGGGCCTGCTCGGACTGCCGGACCCCGCAGCGATGGATGTTCCACTGGATGAACTGCACACAGGAGGAGGACAATTTGAACGTGAAGAATCACATTTCCACCGGACAACAAGCCAGGCAGCAGCTCGGCGCCGATGTGTGCCACGAGTCTGACAACCATATGAAGAAGAGCAGCGATTGCAGGTAAAGTTAAGATCAGTTATACTTTATTCATCTCTGTAGAGAAATTAGTTTTCTCTGAATTTGACCGTAGGAGCTGTAGGAGCAGTGAGCTGCCAGCGTGGGCCGGCGCTCGGGGACCCATCTCCATGATGTGGAGCCAGGCTGGTCATCAGAAACACCTGGCCAGAAGATTCACCTATTGCAGTGTTAAGATATTTTAATTTAGTTTTAGTCTTTTGACGAAAATGTAATTCAATTTTAGTCGAGTTTTAGTCGACTAAAATTGCAAGTAAATTTAGTCGACTAAAATTAGGACAAATTTAAAAATCGACTTTGTATTAATAATATTCATTATAATCATATTTAATGGAGGTCCTGCTTCATGGAGCTGCTCCCTCATGAACAAAGCTCAGAGCTGCTCCTTTGGCAGTGAATTTACATGATATGAGGCTCTTTCAGACGGTCAATAGAAGTTTGGATGATTTTAGTCTCTCCTTTCCATTTTTATTTAGTCTCATTTTAGTCGACTAAAATATCTGGACATTTTAGTCATAGTTTTAGTCGCATGAAAAACTTTTAATTTAGTTTTAGTCCAATTTTAGTCGTCAAAAAAAAATCACTAACGACGAAATTAACACTGACCTATTGCACATGTTTTTTTTTAGTGGTAGCGGAAACCTACGCAGACCCGGGGAGAACATGCAGACAAGACTGGATGTAACCCAGATATTTTTCTGCTCCTCATCGGTCTCTGGCTTTTTGCATTACTGTGCTCCAGGCAAATGGTAACTGGTATTCAGACCGATCTCTCCGCTCTTCTCCGGTGGAAAAGTGCAGCGAATGATAAAACTTTAACTTAACCACCGCATCCGAGCCTCACTTTATCTGGTGTGAAGCAACAACGATACACTAGAACATTAGCTAACTGTCGTAGCATTAGCCGCAAACAGCATAGAGTTTATCCAGCAGACCATCTGAGGCCTGATATCGTCATTTTCAAGTGGGGTAAAAAAAAAATCAAATATGAGGAGAACATGCCAACTCCACAAAGGGCCCGGAACGTATTTGTGACATAACAAAGCCCTGGGCCTGCAGTGTGTCGTTACCTTCCCGTCCTCGCCGATGCTGTACACGGTGTTCTCGTCGTAGCTGAACTCCACGCTGTACACCTCCCCGTCGTGAGCCCTCCAGCTCATGGCGCAGTCGTACCTCTGCATGTCTGCACACACGACCAGGCGTTAAACAATGAGATTCCTCAGCCCACTGGTAGGACTTTAGGACCAGGAGCCGATTCATTATCCATTCATTTTAACCTTATATAAGGATAAGGCTTCCCACTGTCCGGGAGAACGAGTCGAAAGGGCAGGAGCTGGAGTGTTGATCCTGCTGTCCCGTTTAATGACCATACGCGAGTATTTGACCAATCTTCACCAAATAAACCCCCGTTCAGAGCACACGAGCAGCATCTCTGAACCGTTAATGTGCATCATTTCCCCTGAATCATCTCGTCTTTCAGAACCACTGCTGTAAATCAGGCAGGATTGGACATAATAAAATCCCTCTGAAAAAAAATCTTCCAAATGTTGTCGAGTCCAAGCTTGTGCCTATTCGACGGGCGGCCCGCGGGACAGCTCTGGCCCGCCCAACGATTAAATCTGTCCCGCGCCTCATTTTCCATAAAATGTAGATCTGTTTTGGCCACTTTTGTTGCACTTCCATGGCGCATTTGTGTCACTTTGCATAGCAGTGTATCTGACGCCTCGGGACCCATAACCTGGCAGAGCGGCTCAGATTAAAACACAGACGGACAGCGTGTTTCCCGGTCTTCCTCTCTACAAAGAGCCTACACAGCGAGCATGTTAACTGGTCAACACGTTAAACCTTGATATCGGGACTCTTACGGTTTGTGGTGAAGGTACAAGCGCAGCAGAGACGTTTTTTGCGATGGTAGTTAACGAATAAGAGACTGAAGCTGTATAAATGAAGATGAGAACGTAAGAGCCCTTAATTCACCGAGTTTTCTCATAAAGCGCCAGGTCTGGACAGAAGAACAGCAGCTCCACAGGTGCCTGGTCAGCCCTTTGTCAGGACTGAACAGAGTCATGTTTGAGAAGCTCCTCACATGAAGTCTCATTCTGTATTCGGCCTGGTTTAGATGTGCTTTAGTCCTGATATTATTAGTTCTGAGCAGTTCTAGTTTATTATTACTGTTTATATTGTATTCATCTGCTGCTGCTTTGGTGGGTTTTTAAAAATGGACTTGAAATGAATGTTGGAATCTAAATTAAACTTTTTCTATTTGAGCCATGATGATAATTACATTTTCATTTATATCTATCCCAAAGGTTTGGTGGCGGTAGGAGGTTTGCCAAACCACCTGGCCCAGTGGCAAATGACCGCCGAGAAATCTGGCCCAGTATTAAACGTAATTGACTCGCCCTGCTGTAAAGTGTGGAGTCTGTAGGAGCGACTAAAGTGGAATGTGTAATGAAAACACTCTCACAACACTGGAATTTGGAGAAAATGGCCCTGAAGTTTAGTCCCGGTGTCTGCACATGCGCCCGGCGTATATTCCTCCCGTCTTTATCCGCTGCCGTCTCCCACAAAAGGAAATGACCACATTTGGATTACAGCGTCATCTCGGTCACGGCTTTTTGTCGTGACCGACAAAAAAGGTCCGGGTTTGTGAATGGATAAGAGTGGGGGAAAAGGCAGGTGTGGCACAATATTGTTTTTTTTTTCTTTAAATCTCGGTATTGCAAAAAAAAAAAATCTTTGTAAAGAGTAGGTTTCCTCTTTTTCTAAACTAAGATTCTATTTCATCCCTTCTGACCGCCAGAGGCGGTGCTTCAAGCACTGAATGATCATTCTTGAGCATGCCCAGGTCGAGAAATTAATAACAACACAGTCACCTGTGACATCCGGTGACCTACGTGAGTCTATAAAGTCACGTGACACCGGAAACACAGTCCCTTTTGTTCTTCTCGCACATGGTCGAGTGCTATCGCTTTGACGGACTCCACTACTGCGTTTTTGGCTGACTCCACTGCTATTTTCGGCCCCTTCACCGTGGTGGGAGCTGCGAGCGTGTCTCGCCCTCCTGGGCTGCGTGGACGATTGACGCGGCGGGGTGTGCGTCGGTGAGTATCCCTGTTGCCGTTTACGGCTTGGAGTGCATTTTACGTGTCCGGTGCCGTTTTCGGCGGGACGTCTGATCGTACTGCGGCCAGTTTTGTGGCTTGTTTTCCTTTCTGACACGGCGCTGCCGTTTTCGGCTGTCCCGTTTTTGTTTACCTTCGTGGTTTTCGGCCGGGGTTCTGTGTTCCCGGCTCGCTTTGTTTTTTGTCTCCACCGGTGGCGTGCTCGCTCGTGTGGTTTTTTACTTATTCTATTTTTACGGGTCGTGTGTGCCGTTTACGGCTGTGTTGACCCGGAGACATGTTGGGCTCCCCCTGCTGCAGGGACTGTGTAGCCCCGCTGGCCTTGGACGACGGGCACGATCTGTGCGCCTCGTGCCTGGGTGTTGATCACCTTCATGAGGGACTCACCGAGGCCGCTTGCATGGACTGTCGTGTAATGCCGCTGTCTGTGCGTGAGGCGCGCCTGGCTGCCAGCGGGGGCGCGGGGAAGTGGCCGCGGGGGCCGGTCTCCTCTCTGCCTCCTACTCCGCAGGCGCTGGACGGGGTGAGCTCCGCTGCTGGAGCTCCTCCCTCCGCTGGCCGAAAACGCTCCGCTACGGGGGCGGAGGCCTCTGCCCGGAAGAAGGGCAAGGTGGGTCGTCCTTCTGGATTGGCGATGAAGGTCGACAGTTTGTCGTCCGAGCTGGCCCAGATGAAGGCTCTCCTTCAGGCCCTTCACGGGGACGGCCTGCGTCCGGAGAGGGACGGGGGGCCGCAGGAGGACGTGGCGTCCCTTCACGACGATGACGCCCTGTCAGTTGCGGCATCGGACTCTCAGTTTCATGATGTGGACCTACCCCGTGACCCCGTGGATGTGCATACGGAGGCGTCTGAAACGGGCAGCGGCGCTTCTGACTCCCCAGCGAGGGACGTGGAGGGCGCGGCTATCTCTGCCATGCGTACCGCGCTCGCGCGTTTGCAGCTGGACGCTCCACCCGCGCAGTCAGCGGCCCCCAGTGCCTTTTTTCGGCGGCAGGCTTCGTCCACTGCCTTTTTGGTTCCTCCGTCCACGGAATACATCGGCCAGCTTCAGGCCTGCTGGACCGACACTAAGGTTTTTTCGAAGCCGACAGCGGACGGCAGGGCGCTTGCCTCCATGCAGGAGGCTTCCAGGTTTGGGCTGGACCGCATGCCGTCCGTCGAACCTGCGGTGGCCTCGCTGATAGTGTCTCCGGACGAAGCCCTGAGGACTGACGCGAGGTGTCCGCGTCCTCAGTGTCGGGCTACGGATGAGCTCTTGTGCAAGGCGTACGAGGCCGGTGCTCGCATGGGGCGCATCGGGAATTCCATGTCCCATTTGCTGCTGGGTCTGGCTTCCTCTTTGGAGGACGCCGACCTGGATTCTCCGACGCAAGGCCTTGTGGACACGTCTCTGCAGGCCTTTGCCTTCATGTCCAGGGAACTCGGCCGCCTACTCTCCACTCTCACACAAGCTCGTAGGCAGGTCTGGTTGGCTCAGTCTCCTCTGACTGAGGCATGTAGGAGGACTCTGCGGGGTCTCCCGGTCCGTCCGGGGGAACTTTTTGGTTCGGCGGCACTGGAGGCTCTGCAGCGTACGGCACAGGCCACCCAGACGCGTCAGCAGTTGGCGGGTCTTCACCGGCGTGTTCCTCCACGTACGACTGCTCCTGGTCCGTCTCGGAGGGCTTCCCCCCCTTCGTCGGACCCCTTTGTCGCTCCTCGGAGACCGCTCCCGAGGTCCGACCGGTTTCGTGACGACCAACCTGGAACGCAGGCCTTTCGTCGGCCCCGCACGGGACAGCAGTCACGGCAACCCTCCCGGTCCACTAGGGGCCGTGGGGGACGCAAGTGAGACCCGCAGGCCGGCGGTCGGTCGTTTCACCCCGGAACAACTCCGGTATTGGGCTGCTCACACCCGGGACGCCTGGGTGTTGACCACATTGTCCGGGGGTTACAGGCTACAGTTCCGCCGCCGGCCTCCGGTTTCTGGCCCGGTCCGGGTCACTCACATCCGCGACCCGGCCAAAGCCCAGGCACTACAACTGGAAATTGTGACCTTGCTGGACAAGGGCGCAATTGTGCCTGTGGATCCCCTGCGGGATCCAGGGGTTTTTTATTCACGTTATTTTCTGGTCCCAAAGAAGACCGGGGATCTGCGTCCCGTGTTGGACTTGAGGGGTCTCAACCGGTTTTTAAAGGTCTTGCCATTCCGCATGCTGCGCACCGCGGAAGTGCTCCACGCTATAGAGAGGGACGAATGGTTCACCAGCATCGATTTGAAGGATGCGTATTTCCACGTCCCGATCGCACCTCCTCATTGGAGGTTTCTGCGCTTCGTGTTTCGGGGGCGCCATTATCAATTCAGGGTTCTCCCTTTCGGGCTCTCACTGTCCCCCCGTGTGTTCACGCGATTTGTAGCGGCGGCGCTGGCACCGTTACAGGCGCGGGGTTTGAAGGTACTTCCGTACATAGACGACTGGCTGGTTTGTGCGCCATCCCGCGCACAGGCTGTCCGGGACACGGAGACTGTCCTCGCGCACGTACGCCGGTTGGGGCTCAGGGTGAATCTCCCCAAGAGCAACTTGGTTCCGACCCAGGCCACGGTTTTTCTGGGGATTGCTCTCGACACGGTCTCCATGACCGCGCGGCCCTCACCTCGGCGGGTCGAGGGTATCGTGGAGACCCTCTCTGCGTTTCAAGGGGCCAGAAGGTTGCCTTTTATCGCATTCCTGCGGCTCCTAGGCAGGTTGGTGTCGGTTTCCAGTGTGGTTCCCTTGGGACTGCTCCGTCTGCGCCCCCTGCAACTATGGTTGAACGGCCAGCAGTTGGATCCATCGCGGCTTTCACACCGGCGTGTGCGGTTACTGGTGTCGCGTCAGTGTCTGGTGGCTCTGGCTCCGTGGAGGGACAGGCTTTGGATCGAGCATGGCGTCCCGCTGGGGGCTTGTCCGGCTCGGCGAGAAGTTGTGTGTACGGATGCGTCGTCCACGGGCTGGGGTGCGACGTGGCAGGGCCGGGTGACGCAAGGTGTGTGGCCCCCTCGGTCGAGGCGGGAACACATAAACGTCTTGGAGCTGCTTGCGGTGCATTTGGCGCTTCGTCGTTTCCTGCCGTATCTGCGGGGCCGACACGTCTTGATACGGTCGGACAACACGTCTGTGGTCTACCACATCAACCACATGGGGGGAACCGGGTCGGTCAGGTTGACTCAGGTGGCTGGTCAGCTACTCGCATGGGCGTGGCCTCGATTGGCGGGATTGCGGGCGACCCATATACCGGGACCGCAGAATCAGGTGGCCGATTTCCTGTCCCGTCATTCGGTGCCGGCCGGGGAGTGGATGCTCCATCCGGAGGTGGTGGCCCTGATTTGGGGGTCCTTCGGCAGGGCGGAGGTGGACCTCTTCGCCTCGAGAGATGCGAACCATTGCCCACTCTGGTTCTCTCTGGCGGACGCCTCCAGCCCGATGGGCCAGGACGCACTGGCACACGACTGGCCCCGCGTTCTGCTGTACGCCTTCCCTCCGCTGCCGCTCATTTTCCCGACGCTTCTCCGGGTCCTTCAGGAGGGACACCGGCTTCTCCTGGTGGCTCCATTCTGGCCGGGGAGGACTTGGTTTCCGCTGCTGCGCAGGCTTTGTTGCAGCTTGCCGATGCGTCTCCCTTGCCGGGGGGACCTGTTGTCCCAAATGAGGGGCCGGGTGCTGCACCCCGAGCCCGCTCGCCTCCAACTCTGGGTCTGGCCACTGCGAGGCCCGGCATAGATTTTTCCGTTTTTGACGGTGGTGTCGGTCACACTATCGACAATGCCCGGGCGCCGTCCACACGCCTGTTGTATGCGAACAGGTGGAAACTGTTTGACGGGTGGTGTCGTGACCGTGGCCTGGACCCTGTACGCTGTCCTGTCCCGGCCATCCTCTTGTTCTTGCAGGACCTGCTCGATAAGGGACGGTCTCCCTCTACCCTAAAGGTATACGTGGCGGCTATTTCCTGTTGGCATGTTGACGTGGACGGTGCTACAGTCGGCGGCAATAAGATGGTCTCCTTGTTTTTGAAGGGCGCCCGGAGACTGCATCCCCCCAGACGCCACGTGGTGCCTTCATGGGACCTGGACGTGGTGCTCACGGCTCTGCGGTCTGCGCCGTTTGAACCTTTGTCAGAGGTGAGCCTTAAGTGGTTGTCCATGAAGACTGCATTCCTCTTGGCGATGGTCTCAGCCAAGCGGGTGGGTGAATTGCAGGCCTTCTCTATCGGGGACTCTTGCTGCCGATGGAACCCTGATGGTTCGGGGGTTACTCTCTGGCCTGATCCCTCTTTTGTTCCGAAGGTGCCCTCTGCCAGTCCTGTCGGGCCCTTGCGACTCGCCCGCTTTGACCCTGACTCCGACTCCGAGCATCTGTGCCCTGTCCGCTCGCTGGCCGCTTATGTGAGGGCGACCGCGGCGATACGTAAGTCGGATCAGCTGTTTGTGTGCTACGCGGGACCCCGAGTGGGTCATCCGCTATCTAAACAGCGTTTGTCACAGTGGGTCGTGGGTGTTATCACTGAGGCTTATGCCAGATGTGGCCGGTCACTGCCTGCAGGTGTGAGGTGTCATTCCACCAGGGGCGTCTCCACTTCCTGGGCCGCGATGACGGGCGTTCCGCTGGCGACAATTTGTGCTGCGGCTTCGTGGACATCTTCACACACCTTTACCCGGTTCTACAGGGTGAATGTGGCCACTCCACATCCGTTGGAGGGCGTCCTCCGCCAGCACCGCTCTTGAGTGAGGTGAGTGTCTTTGGGTCCGTGGATTCCTCGGGACCTTGTTGACATTAGTCATTCAGTGCTTGAAGCACCGCCTCTGGCGGTCAGAAGGGATGAAATAGAACGCAAGTTACGTATGTAACTATGGTTCTATGAATCCCGAATGACCGCCAGAGCGTTCAGTCCCTCGGAATCCTCTCGTTGTGCGAGAAGATTGTAGGGACTGTGTTTCCGGTGTCACGTGACTTTATAGACTCACGTAGGTCACCGGATGTCACAGGTGACTGTGTTGTTATTAATTTCTCGACCTGGGCATGCTCAAGAATGATCATTCAGTGCTTGAAGCACCGCCTCTGGCGGTCATTCGGGATTCATAGAACCATAGTTACATACGTAACTTGCGTTATAAAGAGAAAACTAGCTCAAAAATCTCAACATTGACCACTGCTTGAAAAGCTAATGTTTTGACCTGCAGCGTCTGGCCATAATAAGAGGTAGATATTGAAAAAGAAACCCCTGTCCCAGTAAAGAGGAGCTTGTTCGCACAGAGGCGGGGCTCACCGAAGAGGCGGACGATGCCGTCGGCCGCGCCCGTCACCAGCAGGTTACCGTTGTGGTTGAAGGCGGTGCAGTTTATGGCCACTGGCTCCGGCTCCAGAGCGAACCTCAGCTGAAACGCACAGGCACAATGGAAAGTCCCACTGAGATTAAGAATCTCTTTTTCAGAGGCATCCCGGCCCCAGAGGGGAGTCTATTGTACATGTTTTAGTGGTAGGGGAAACTGGAGTACCCGGAGGAAACCTACACAGACACGGGTAGAACATGCCGCCCGATGGTATATTACCTTTACTCTACTCCCTTTGAAAGGTAAATATAACACTTTCTTTAAATGATTGTGAAGGCTCTCATTCATCCAGGGAGTTTCCATCGTAGAAAAGATTAAATCATCGACTGGACTGGGTTTTGGTAAAGTGCTTCACTTCTAGTCACAGAAGCTTCAGCTCTTTAGGTCAGAAAAGACTATTTGGAAGCAAATAAAACTAACACAACATCCTACTTACAGTATCACTCAACTAAATAATAATGCCTTACACTTGTGTTGCGCTTTACAAGCCTGTATTACCAAGCTTCTCAAATTCATTCACTCCATACTCGGTGGTGGTAAACTACTGTTGTAGCCACAGCTGCCCTCACTCACTACATTCACCCCAGGCTGGTGTTCCCAAACGGTCTCCCATCCAAGGACCGACCAGGCCCTTCCTGCTTAGCTTCCAAGATCTGACGGGATCGGGCAGAGCAGAGGCCAGTCTTTGCTCTAGCAGTATTGTAGAACAAACATTTAAAAAATACAGTATGGGTCAATTCTTCAAATAGACATTTTAGTTAATTATTCCTTGATCCCAAAAAACATATTTTTGTTGTTCTGACAACGATAGTATTTAACCCTCGTGTGGTCCTTCAATTTTGCCTTTAAAGACCCTAATGTCAAAAAATGTAAACTTAAAAAAAAAAGAGTCTGAAAATTACCACACAGTCATATTTTTTTCTGCTTCTTTTTACAAAAATCCTTCAGTGGCTTTTGGGCCATTTGGACGGGCTGCGGCTCCAGTGGCTTTTGGGTCAAAATGACCCAAGGGTTAATAGTTCTCAAATGGCTGACCGCCGCCATTTTGGATTTGAAGGTCAAAAGATCAGGCATTAAAAATGAACTTCTCAAGCCAAACAGTTGCAGAATTCACATACTGCATGTGGAAACCATGGTAAAGATCGTGGCTGCCTCCAAAACCATTAAACTGTAGCCTCTAAGCGCGGGGCGGCACGGTAGCGCAGCGGTTAGCGCTCGTGCTTCACAGCTAGAAGGTCCCGGGTTCGATTCCCACCTGGATGGGGCCTTTCTGTGTGGAGTTTGCATGTTCTCCCCGTGCCTGCGTAGGTTTCCTCCGGGTACTCCGGTTTCCCCTACCACTAAAAACATGTACAATAGGCCCAGGGACTGCAGGTGGAAATTAGCACAAGTGCTATAACCTGGTACAATGCATCTCTCCTTTCTGAGGCTAATGTATATTGTACACTGTCCCTGTTCAAATAAATAAATAAATAAAATAACCCTAGCTCCTGATCCTGAACCTTTCATGGGGTCACCTGTTAGATCTCTATGCAGTCAGTGAACTAGAGCTTCAGCAGCATTTGCCCAATTCAACCGTCCTTACCCAGGGGAAGGGGAAGTGACATCACCAACAGCTGCTGTTCTTCTTCTTCTTTAAAGTTCAGTGCAGGCCAAACAAAAGCGCATACCGCCCCCTACTGTATATTGTCCAACAACAACATAGCGTCCAAATAAAGACATTTAAGGCCAAAAAAAAAGAAACATCCAAAAGATCCTTCACACTTCCCTTTATTTTATCTCAACAAGGTTTCATAAACCTACAGTATGCAAATTAGCCTAAAGTGGCTATGAAAGTTAGCATACAGGCCACTTTCCCTAACTCCTTACTAACCGACAGCCCAATTCGGACGCTTCTTATCATGGCCGACGCACATCCGGTTTGGCGTAAGACCGGTTACCAATTTACTGGTTTCGGATGGAGCACATTTCTAGAATTATTGGATTTCGGACTCTCATTTTCTGCCCGCATTTTTGAGAGGGGCGTGGGGTCTAAACTGTTCATTCATTCACCCTCCATAGATGACAAATCCACTGAGAAACAAACCTTCACCCTCCATAGATGACAAATCCCCTGAGAAACAAACCTTCACCCTCCATAGATGACCCAACTATGTTATCCACACTGGTCGGATCGCTTCCAGAGAGCGGCTCACCTGCTGTTTGACTGTCTTGGTGTCCCAGAGCAGCAGTTGTCCCGACACCGGCACAGGGATACCTGTCCCACCGCGAGAAGGGGCGGCTGCGGAGCAGATAAACGACGAGCCGCTGGGGCTACAGGCCAGGGACAGGATCCTGGAGCACAAAGCGGACAGAGGGACATGAGAGAGGGGAGGACACCAGGTACTGAAGAAAAAAGACGGCATGCGGGGTGGGGACAAACTAAGCACTTATTTAAAAACTAAATAAGATCCAAAATCCCCTGTGAAAAAATCTTAGTAACTAATATACAAAAAAATGTAAACCAATTATTTCGATTTTGTTGCTGAAATTATAGGTAATTTTGATCATTTTTAGGCATAAAATGTCATATTTTTATATGAAAAAATGAAATTACTAAAAACTTCAGTTATCAGTAATCTACAGCAGAAGTTTCAAATTGACATCCATTCATTTTCTCCCACTTGTCCGTTGCCGGGTCGTGGGGGCTGTTGGAGCTGCACCAGCCCCTATGGCGCCCCCTGCAGGTGGTGGGTCCACAGAAGGACGGCCTCATGGTTCCAAACGGGCCTGTTGGTCTCTCATAGGGGGCCCATTCACTCTCTCATTCATACACCAGTGTACGCAGACATTGGAGGCACGGTGGGTGAAGTGTCTTGCCCAAGGACACAACGACAATGTGCACCTTCAGGAGGCGGGATTCGAACCCCCGACCTTCCGATCATGAGACGACCCGCTCTACCACCTGCGCCCCAAACTGATATCACTAAATGTAATGGTTTTGCCTTTTCATCTGCAGTATCTCGCCTCGACTACGAGACGTGTTCTACAGGGGACATGTCTGACCGTGGATGGGCCTCGTCGATGTTCATCTCGTACAGGTTCTTCTTGGCGTCGGTGTCGTACAGCCGCACCGTCCCGACTCCACTGCCCAGCAGCAGCTGCAACACAGGGGACGGGACAGGTCCAGGTGCTGCAGGGACAACTCAAGCACACAGTGTGTATGTCGAGTGGTTCCTAGGTCGATTGCCTAATGTAGATGGAAAAGCGCTCTACAAGTTGAGCACATTTACCAAAATTGCGCTGAAACGTCATTGATTTCGTTTCTAATTTGGTTAATTTCGGTCAAAACGTAAAATAACAAAGTCAGAAGAGCATTATTTAGTAAAAGAGAGACTGAAAAACAATGTGCGACTGTGTGCGTGATGAGGGCTGTACCAGGCGGTCGGGTTTGGTGGCCCACTCCAGGGACAGCAGGGGGGACTTGGACATGATGGTGGCTTTGGTCTGCATCATGGGGTTAAAGGACCACACCTGGCACCACAAAACAACACTCAGCATTTTTGACTTTCCTCACGAATAAACGTTTCATGAAATCCACGTTTACCTTCACAACTCCATCCACATCTAAGCTGGCCACTCTGCGCCCAGAGGAGTCCACCCTGAAACAAATGAGACTCCTTTTTAAAAATAATATAGACTCTTTCACTGCGTGGGGCTGACTGGGTTGTCCCTGGCAGATGTGGGATGTTACTCTGTTCTGTTCTATTGGCCTGGTGTCCTGATGACACCAGGCCAATAGATGCACTTTTTCACTGCATTTTAGATCAAATCCTGGATGGCAGAAAACTTTCTCCAGCTTAACCAGGACAAGACTGAGGTTTTAGTCATCGGTCCTCAGGCCCAGAGAGAGAAACTTTTACCCAAACTACAGTCATTGTCTTTTAATCCTTCCTCACAGGTGAAGAACCTGGGCGTGATTTTTGACCCTGAGCTGACTTTAATTCCACACATTAAGAATATCACAAAGATAGGTTTTTACATCTAAAGAACATAGCCCCGCCCCATTCTCTCTCGGGCCAACACGGAGACGCTCATGCATGCTTTTATCACCAGTCGTATTGACTACTGTAATGCCCTGCTTTCTGGTCTTCCCAAAAAGAACGTTTTTTCAGCAGCTCGTGTCCTGGCGAAGACCAGGAGGCGGGACCACATTACACCGGTTTTAGAGTCGCTGCATTGGCTCGAAAAGGATTTATTAAGGCAAACAAGTTACTTAGTTTTGACTAGTCCCACTGAGATTAAGAATCTCTTTTACAGGGGAGTCCTGGCCCCACAGGGGAACCTATTGTACATGTTTTAGTGGTAGGGGAAACCGAAGTACCCAGAGGAAACCTACACAACGGGGGAAGAACATGCAAACTCCACACAGAAAGGCCCCGTCCAGGTGGGAATCGAACCCGGGTAACTGCTGTACCACCGTGTCCCCCCCCAATAAAAATAAGATCCATCCTTGTCATGTTGGTCTCAACAGCTTCACAGTGACAGCAGGTAATGCTAATGCTAATGCCAATGCTAATGCTAATGCCAATGCCAATGCTGCTCTCATAGACACAGAGCAGGAATCTAGAATCTTTGAAATCTAGCTTCACAACTCCTTATTCAACAATGAAGAGTTGGCCAGTCACAGGCTGTTTCAAGAGAGCTTCAATGGGATGTCCCGTAGAGCTTCAGCAGCTCTGAGGGACAGGGAGACCACAGGGAAGACCACACTGAAACACCTGACATTCGCACACAATTCAGCACTCTAGTGGATTTATTATGTAATTTAATACCTGCATTTGCAAAATAATAATTTTATTTGTGCCATTTTTTGAGTGACATTTTGGAGGAAGTTCAGCTTCAGATAGCGCATTTGCAGCATGCTTATGAAGCTTATCTTTATCTTTAACCAAAACATTACAGCTGTATTTAACTTTTTTCCCCACACAATATACATTGCACCTTGGTCACTCCAGAGCTGGCCGGCGGGGCTGACCTGCAGTGCATGATGGAGGAGTGGTGCTCTCCGTACTCCTCTTGGCTCAGTTTGATGAAGGGCTGTTCCAGGGACGGAGCCCATCCCTGTGCTGCGGCCCTGCTGCTGGGCTCCAGAGGGGGGCTGTCCACCTCACTGTCCCCCTTCTTCTCTGGGGTCTGCACATATGAGAGCAGGAGACCACACGGTTATCCATCTCTATCTGTCGTTTATACAGACAGAGATGGATATAAATAACCCCCACCAGGAAAACCGCGGACCAGGAACAACTCTGTCTCATAGGCTCCTCGTGGCTTTTACAGGACCTAAACATCATGCAATAGGTCTGAATGGTCTTTAGAAGCATATGGAGCTGAAACTATAATATCTGCTGCTGTTGCTTTGTTTGATCCTGTATAATATCCATCATTACCTTCTCATTAAAAATAGAAAAGCCTGTAATAGATGCCCATTGGTGAAACTATTGTAATATGCAATAGATCTTCCAGGGTTACTTTCACAGAAATGCTAGAAAACTAGACTGAAATTGAAACAAATGCTTTACAATTAGAGGCACAGTGTTTCCTCTACAAATGTTGGGTTTTCAAAAGGACAAAACAAATGCCATTCCAGTACGAGAACAACAAACAAGTGCAGCGGGCTGAGAAGATGAACGTGGATGTGCGTTTTCACCTGCAGTGTGGGTTTGGTGAACAGCTCCTTCCGCTCCTTCTCGTGCTCCTGGATGCGCCGGTGCTTCGGGGCGCCGGGCTGGGACGAAGGCTGGCTGAGGGAACCTGGGCCCTGGGCAGGGGGCTGAGCGCAGGGCCCCTCTGTGGCGGGGGGCGGCTTCACCTCTTTGACCGGGCCAAACTCCTTTGACTTCTACACATAGGAGGTCATTTGTCATTAAAAAATAAACAATGCAACGTGGTTAAAGGCACAAGAGGAAGTTTCAAAGATTGTGGGCCCAATCAAAAACTCCACAGACCCCACAACGGGGAGAGAAGAATAAGTGAAGGCAGTGAGTCCACTTGATACTCAAATTTGTGATTGCTCCGTGCCGAACTTGATATCTCTGTTGTGTTCTCCGCAGAGGGGCTCATTGACATTGGGGATTGGTTTCCATCAAATCTAATGAAGATCTTTCTCTGCTCACCCGTCTAAATCAGCCCCTCTTCGTTGTGGGTTCCATTTTAGGCCTGGTTCTTTTGCTATTTATTTATTGCCCTTAGGATCCACACTGAGAAAGTACAACATTTCATTCCATTGCTTCGCAGACGACGTATACATGTATGTATGTATGTATACGTATGTGGCGCATTGAGTTGCCTTGTGTACGAAATGCGCGGTATAAATAAAGTTGCCTTGCCTTGCCTATGTGTCATTACAACTAAACGTGTCATCCCTTGAAAAACAGAGACATTAAAGAGGGGGTATTATGCTTTGTTCAATCCCATAGCCCCAGTCTATAGCACTACAATGATGACGTAACCTTCTGTTGGTCTGTATATGCAGTCAATTAAAATAACTGCCTTGAATAAAATTGCTCTCTCAAAATGGCTGACGTCTTGAAATAGGCCTCTGTCTCTTTAAGAAGCTTTCCGACACGCCCCCTTCAGCACACTACTGTGGCATTGAAACAACAACACTGTGCGGGGGGGGGGGGCTCTGCTGAGCTGAGGAGCAGTGGTTGGGGGCTTGGCTGGTAACGAAAGGTCCAGAGGCGTCTCCAGGAGGTGGGGGCGTTCCTAGGAGGACTGAGGCATAGCTACGCCTAAAATGGCCGCCGTCTAAGTTTTTACTGATTACTCAAAGATATGTGAATGAGCCGAGGCAACACTCCAGGCATGTGTTTAATGAGGGAACGACATAATAACAGGATATAAAGCTTGAAAAAGTCGATTTTACATAAATTACACTAATTTAGTACCATTGTGTGATTCTCATGAAAAAAAAATTCTAAATTGCCAGCCTTTATTCTATGTCACAAAGCTCGTTGAGAAAATGTCAAAAGTACAAATCAGTAAATCAAACCAAAAGGCGGATACAGTATTTTGAAGATTCTTTTTTCTGTGTTCAGACATAAATTCTGTGAAAATCTACAACGGAAATTGTCGTGAAATAACAGAAAAAATGAGACTTCTAACGTGGTATTTCGCTCTAAAGTAAGTCTGTAGCAGCACCTGGTGTATTTCGGACGTCGCGGTGTTGTTCACGATCGATAAAAGTGCTCGTTGTTGCTCGTCTCACTGCCATGTGGTCGGTGACACCATGTTTCATTGACTATATTAAAAATGGCCGTGTTGGAATGAGCAGTTCCCAAAGCCTGTCTCGCGCTCAGCATCTGCTTACCTGGCTGCTGAGTGGCTCCTTGCGGCCCAATACAGCCTGGCTGGGAGAGGCCGCGGCGGCAGCGCTCTGGGGGGGCCGCGGGGTGGTCCTGCGATTCTGGGGGAGCAGGAACGTGGACAGGAAGTTTCTGGAAGTGGGCGTGGCAGCACTGGTAGCTCGCTGACTGCACACCAGCTCACTGAGAACGAGACGGTCAGGCGGAACATCAGGCTCATTCATACTTCACTTTGTTCTTGCAGCTCTTGGTCTTCTGAAGCATGAATGAGCCTGAACAATTTCAGTTTTGTTTTACAGCTTTAGGTCTATTAGGTCTAATTAATATGTCATGTGCTGAATAAAAACAAATAAAAACAACAAGCTTAACACAAGGCTCAGACATGAACCTCTTCTTATTGTTTTTGTCAGTGAGAGGAGAACATGTATCCGATTCTCTCCTTACTGCATAATCCTGTCTTAATCAATCAATCAATGGTTTTGTATAGCCCAATATGACAGGAGTTGCCTTATAGGGCTGTACCAGCCCCTATGGCGCCCCCTGCAGGTGGTGGGTCCACAGAAGGACGGCCTCATGGTTCTAACCGGGCCTGTTGGTCTCTCATAAGGGGCTTCTGAACCGCTCTTTGTCTGACCCGTCACCTAGGACCTGTTTGCCCTGGGAGACCCTACCAGGGGCACGAAGCCCCCGATCATTCTGGCGCCAAAACCCCTCCACCACGTTAAGGTGGCGGCTCCAGGAGGGGCCTGTCTTAATTATGGTACATTAATTCTTATATCTGAAATCTGTTCATCACAATTAACATGGTGTCCCCCGTCCCATTTCGCTTTGGAGTGCCTCTGTTTCAGATGGGGAGTTGTTGGTGTCGTGGTCTTCAGCCCTGTCCATGGGGGAACAGAGGAACCTCGCCTACAGGGACTGGACAAGATGAACTGTAGCTCTAACAGGAACTGCAGTCTTGGCCCGTCTACCGATGGACCCATTCACCCCACCTAATGTTTTGCATTGTACTTTTAATATGTTTCCTTGATGTAAGGTGACCTTTAGTGCTTACACTGCAAAAAGTAAATATCAAGCATTTGGCTTAAATGTCTTGAATTGAGGAAATGTAGTTTTGAGCGGTTTTCACTCATTTAGACTTTGTTCCTGGTCTGACCAAGTTTACTTTGCAGGTTTGAGGACATTTCAGACTGAAGTTAAATCTCGCTCTAAATAAGAAAGTAAAATTGCCAATGAGATAAGACCGATTTTCTTGCCCCATTGGCAAAGAAAATTACTTGAAATAGAGACAAAATGTATTGAAACGAGTCAGAAACATCTCAAAACAAGTGAAATAATCCAGGTCAAATGGCCGAATACATCTTACCTAGTCAAAACAACTCACATTTTGATTATTATGCTCAAATTGAAACATTTATACTAATCTAGTTAATTACTTTTTGCAGTGTAGAAAGGCGCCAAACAAATAAAATGTATTATTATTCTTATTATTTCTTAGGGAACATGTCCTTACTGAACTGGCCAACTAATGCCAACAGTAAAACAACATGGGTTGGATTTTGTTTCTTACAAAAGTCGGCGTTAATATTTGCTTAGTAACATCCATTGTGAACAGTTGCACTATATTAATATTCATTATAATGTATTCTATGAAGATGCTGAGGCTGTGTGGCCACATTATAAACACATTCCTTTCAAGGACTATGAAAACAACTGCACACACGTCCCGTCCTTAACCACGCCCCGATCCATCTGCGTTCATGACCTTTTCTCCATCCCCGGGCGGGCGTCCCTCCCCAAACACCTGACCTCGTGCACCTGACTCTAAGAAACAGTGGGACGTCTTACAGCTCGGTGTCCCCCAGGCGGTCAGTGTTCAGGACGTATGAAGGCAGTTTGTGGCGCACCAGGCCCGGCTCCTGCTGCTCCCGACAGTCCATCTGCAGAGCGAACAGCTGCAACACAACACGGGACAAACTCTGTTATCAATCGCATACGGGACGTCCTGCTAAACCCGAGGCCACGTGGTAATTAGGAACAGAAAAGTTGCTGCTCAATTCTGCCAAAGTTCTGCTTCCACTCTAAAGACTAGGCGAAGGCGTCAAAGACATAACGTGAACACTTCCGCTCTGATTATGACATATTTCTTCAAATAAAACGTAATATATTGAAATGTCTGTGTAAGTTCTCAGTCGTACAGGAGTTGTCCATCTTCAATGAAGGTACTTGATTCATCTTCTGTACTCAGTGGTTGAAGTCTTCGAACGTTTCGCCTCTCATCCAAAAGGCTTCGTCAGCGACAAAGGTCACCATCTGCACGCAGCTGAATATATAGACCAACGGGGAGGAGTTGGGGTTGGCTCCTCCCCTCTAATCACAGCTACTCTCACCTGTGGGTAAACCCCTTTGAAGTAGAGGGGAGGAGCTGGGCCAACCCTAACTCCTCCCCAGTGGTCTATATATTCAGCTGCGTGCAGATTGTGACCTTTGTCGCTGACGAAGCCTTTTGGATGAGAGGCGAAACGTTCGAAGACTTCAACTACTGAGTACAGAAGACGAATCAAGTACCTTCATTGAATATATTGAAATGTTAAATTGAAAGACTTGTTGTGGACTTTTCCCTATTTAAAAAGGCACACAGCGAAACATTCGGGATTCTACTGTTGCCAATACAATGAGCAGCTCGACATAGAGAAGTCTATTTCATGGAGACGTCCCACTAAAGTAAAGTTAAAGTCAGAGTCTTGTTTGTCTGGTCATGTTTTAGGTATTTTTCAACAATACATCCATCCATCCATTTTCTTCCACTTGTCCGTTGCCGGGTCGTGGGGGCAGCTGTTGGAGCTGACCAAATCACATTGCACCAGCCCATTGTATTGTTGTATTTTTCAACAATACAAATATTTGTAATAAAATAAGTGCTTGTATTTGATTCTGTCCATTGGGTGAAATAGTACGCGGTGGCTTTAAATGATTAAAGGGATATTTCAGGATTTTTGACATAAGGCCTCATTTCCTTGTTATCCAGAGTGTTGTTGATTTCTGGAGATTTTTTGTATTCATGCAGTCCTTATATTTGAAGAGTTTAGTGGTGCTAGGCTAGTGCTAGGCTAGTGCATGTCTATGGTAACTAGTAGCCTGCATTAAAAACCTCTTCAAAATCATGGGGTCGTCCTCCAAACGTTGCCAGATCTGATTTGTAGAAAGCTCCTTTGTGAATTCCACGTGTAGTAACGCCGGCCGCAGGTAAACAAACTACTGTAGATCCGGTAAACGAGCAGATCACTCCGCCGCTGCGTAGCTACAACCAGGAAGCTGATGCTGCTTCAATATAAGTTATATTAAATGCAAAATGATTATATTTCAAAAATAAGAGACATTTATATCTTTAGTCTGGTGTTATAAGTGATTAGCCTCAGGCGCACTGTGCTCGAGTCAGACTGTTTTTAATGCAGGCTACTAGTTACCATAGACATGCACTAGCCTAGCACTAGCCTAGCACTAGCCTAGTGCCACTCAACTCTTCAAATATACAGACTGCAAGAATTTAAAAAATATATATCTCCAGAAATCAACAACACTCTAGATAACTAGGAAATGTGACCCTATGTCAGAAATCCTGAAATATCCCTTTAATATTGTGATTTTTTTTTCCCCTTGGCTTCTGGAGGTGTATTATATCATAAGTTGTGGGTGCCATTCAACGATAAAAAAAAAAAAAAGAACGTTTTTTCCAATGTGTTGCCCCATTTCTTTATTAAATTCAAATTGTTGTTTTTAATTATTATTGTAGTTTTCCCTAAATTATTTCCCACTTTTCACCCATTTCTAGACACTGGATTTGAACCCGATATTGTACATTTCCAGATATATTATTCCGTGTTCTGGTTCTAGATGACAAATATTTTTGCACAGGCATCGGTTCAGGCTCAAAAAGTAATACCGAGCCCTACTCACTACTCAAGTACAGCACTTAAATAAATGTTGTTACAAAAGCTAAAAGCAGCTGGTGCAGAGTATTCCAGCCGGGTCAGTCCGTGTGGTCACTCACCATCTGACGCAGCTGTTCGTTCTCCTCGGAGACACTGATCATCCTCTGCACCTCGGCGTCGAAGCTCAGCAGAACCGGCTGAGGTGGGACTGGGTTAAAGACACAACACGGGACGAGCAAACGGAAACTTACTGTATGTGCGATGACCAGGGCTGCACCAATACATCTGACTGGGGTATTTATATTATTTCACACTTTAATTCCGTTTCGGTCCAGATTTAGCATTTCTAACGGGCCTCGTTTTGACACAACCTTCTGTAAAAGGAAATCCCAAAATACTATCGCATGAGGACAAGAGAATGTCCGAGGTGCTCTGAACGGTAAGATAAAAGTCCTTTAATCAGCAGCGTTTCGACCTGGGACGGTCTTCATCAGGGCAAGTGATTTTAAAAAACAAACTGGTGCGTTAAATCGCTTAAGGGCAACACGTGAGATAATCACGCGATGCTCGGTCAATACAGGGTAACCCCAAGATAGACATGGAGATATAAAATGACAGTGGCGATTTCCAACAGAACATGGAACAGTCTAGAGACATAGAAAAAATAGAAAAAGGAACAAGTACAAGGGACCTTATAATTTTTTTTAATAGTTTTTTTATTTTTTATGCATTTTTTAAAATTGGAATAGGACGAGTGGTTTAACTTTAATTAGTAGATGGATCAGATATATTCCAAGATACTTTTGTACTAACCTGTAATTTAGTTCAACAATGGCCATTGAGTGCTAATGGAGAGTGATTTAATTTGTTATAGTTTAGTTAATGTATAGAACTTGAATTTTTAGATTTTAAAAGACTTGTTAAAAATGACAGCCCAGTGGACTGATAGAAAAAACAAACACATAACTATCTTACCATTCAGAGTGCCTCGGACATTCTTCTGTCCTCATGCGATGTTCTCTATGTGTTTGTCCTCGAAGAGCTCCTGAACTTTTTTCCACAACTCTGGACCCACCGATGCGCCTCCATCCTAATCGCACCCAAAATACTATTGTTACAATTTGTGCCACGAAACTGATCAGTCAAGGTTGATTTTTAATGTAATCATTATATTCATTATTAAAATGAGGCCGTTCAACCTCTCGACCCCCACCTGAGCCGAGCACATCTTCTCCCGTTTGGCTTTACTCAAATCTAAAAGCTTAAAAAAAAAAAAGAAGCATCAGAATAGCGACAAAAACGAGGATGAAAATGCAACAAAAAAGTGACAACTGCAGCAAAAAGAGACGAAAACGCTCCATAAATGTCTCTTTTGTAGGTCTTAGCGTTCAAATGGGCCTTTACACTGTTGCTCTCCAGTTGAGAAGCTTTTAGATTTGGGTAAAGCCGGAGGTGAAAGCATTTTCTCACAATAACCATTTCAAAAATCTACGAGCCGCAGTTTCATGTCCGATAAACCTTTTTTCTCTTGTCCTTTCTTCGTACATTACTTGCGTTTTGAGGGTTGCGATAGTTATGCTAATTAGCCGCGGCTAAGCTAGCGGACTTTCTCCATTATTTTTGCATGTTGACATTAGCTGCAGCTACCGTTTTCTGTTACAAGCGTTTCATAAGCTATATTTGTGACATACCGTCGGCTGTTTTCTATGCAAATACTGACGGCATTTTTATGTGTGTTTATTTGCAGTTTTACAACTTTTGAACGGAGCAATAAACGTAGCTCGAAAGTCGTTCAGCATCGTCTTCATGTCAAATCTGTTCGCTATCTGCCAAACTACACACCAACATCGCCTAGGGAGGGCAGCATACAGCATAGCACAAAGACCAGACAGGTATGAATAGGGTGACCAGATTTTCCACTTTAAAAACTGGGACCCAATGAGAATTTGTGGAGCGAGCCATCATGGGACGTTTTTATTTCCTCCCACCTTGAATGGTAAATTGCTTGTCTTCAAGAGTCCAATGTCAATTTAATGGAACACTCAGCAGTGAAGCTCTATAGATATTGAGGCACACATGGCCATAATCATGAAGTCACAAGTCCAAAAATGGCTACCTTGGGCGTGGGAGTGGTGGAAAACCGGGACACCGAGAAAACCGAGAAATCCACTGGGACATGGGACAGAGGGCTCAAAACTGGGACCGTCCTGGTCACCCTAGGTATGAATCAACTCGTCTAAGCTCTGGTAAGAACCAATGGCCGCTGACTGCTCTGCTTTGTGACTACGGCACTGGAGGCCGCCATTGCTCCACCTGTGCTGTAGTACCTCCATATGACCGCTATTCCCCCATTGGAATGCATTGGACTTTAGACACGTTAAAAACAACTTTAATGCCCGGTGCCTAATGGTTCAGAAGTGGCTAGAGCTAGATATTCCTCCTGTGATGACGCTGGGTTAAAAACAATCTGGGGCACCAGGGTTTTTTATCGTAGAAATACATTTTAGAAATCTTGCATAATTAATGAGGGCCTGACTTTGATTGACAGGCCGTTTACGTTGCTGCCTGGCCATGGGCGCGATTACAACAGAAATACACGCCCATTACACGCCCCGCGAGGGCCAAGCAGGGCCGGGTCTACAGTGAAGACCCCGCCCTTATGCCCTTTTTAGGAACGTCAGAGCTGGAGAGGAGGAGCCTGTAAATCCGCCATGATTTCCCCCACGAACGTGGTCATTGTGGTAAACGGGGAGGAGTGAGGAGGAGGAGTCTATTCTTTATACAGTCTATGGTAAGAACAGATCTCCGCCTGGGAACAACGGTGGCCTGTCCCTTTAATAATGCTTCCTTAATCGTATAGTATAAACGATCGCAATGAAATGTGGATTATGAGCTGAAGGATATGCATGCACTGGAAGAGCACGGACAGGAAGTTGTGCAGGGAGACCAGGAAGGTGTCGGCCCACTGGCGCGAGAAGTACGTCGCGAACAGCGGGTTCTGCTCGGGGGCGACCAGGAACGGCAGCACGAACCAGTCACGCCACTCCGCCTGGCCTTGCAGCTCCGGCCCGAGCCTCAAGAAGAACTCCTGGGTCTTGTCCGGGCTCCCCCTCTGCAACACGGAGTCATACCAGGAGTCATAAATAAATAAATAAATCACACTTTTGAGCTGGTTTCTTCCCTCATCGTCAGAGTAAAAAACAGACAAAGCTTAACCTTTACGATTTTTATTTTATGACGCTTGGTTGCGAGCGAGCTGGAGATTTGCCGAATAACAACATGGCGGCGCTCCCCGGTCTTTCCCACGCTTACTCATTCCCAATACTGACACGTTTGGTATCCACGTGTAGCACGAAAGGCGACCGAGGCGACGCTGTAATACAAATATGGATCGCCGTTTCCAACAGAAGATATTAGAGCCCGGCTGATATGGATTTCTGGGGGTCGATACCGATATGAAGGGCCGATCGCCGATATATAGGCCGATATTTTAAATGATTTGATGTAATCTTTTAACTGTTTTATCTCTCAAATCGCCTATAGTTCAACATTTATTACCATAGTAACTGTTTCAATCATAGAAATATATAAAAATATATCTAATGGAGGTCGACCGATGTGGGTTTTTCTAAGGCTGATATTTTTGGCCAAATGTATAGCCTCTAAACGTGCCAGTGTTGATCTGTGACAGCAGGGGGCGCTGCATGGGGGACATTAGGCTGATTTATTTAAAGGTAGGTTTAGAGGTTTAAATGAAGACTTTGACCTGAGACCGTTTCTGGGATTTATTTTATTTTACTTGGGCGATTCTAACAGTCCTGACATCTTTACTGCAGCTGCTGTCTGTCCAAATCATATTGTCACTGTGGCACTGTTTCCTGACAAGAACCAGGAAATACCACCATATTAGTCCAGTGCTCCGGTCTCTGCACTGGCTTCCTGTCACTCAGAGAATAGAATTTAAAACAGCTCTGCTTGTGTACAAGTCTTTTCATGGTTTAGCACCAAAGTCCATCTCTGACATGTTAGAGCCGTATGAACCATCTCGGGCCCTGAGAACTTCAGGGAGGGGTCCCCTGGTGGTTCCCAGAGTCAGGACTAAGCCAGAGGTTCTGTGCTGGAGGGCCGGATTTGGCCCCCGGGCCTGACGTTGCCTACCCCTGCTTTACAGACTCAGACTCAGCAACACTTGGAAGTAGGAGTGTGACAATATATACATTTTCCGATATATCGCGATATTTTGACGATACGATACCGATACTTTATATTCCGATATCGATACTTTTGATTACGTCATGCATATTAATGAGCAACGTCATGCATATTAATGAGGCATCAGTGCTCCACTGTTTTCACAGTCAATAGAGGCCAATAATGATGAAGGATTCAGTCAGACCAGCAGGGGGCAGCACTACAGTTTTAAGCACTTGGACCAAACACTGTCACACAAATAAATTACTTTTAATGATAGTTGTTATAATTATAAAGAAGATTAATTTGGGGTCGATTTATTACTTTTTAAATAGGACTGTGGTTTCTTGTTTATTTAAATGTAAATAAGTCGCTGACGGATCTATAGACCTATTTTCAGTGAGTAAGTCGGGGATCATTTATAAAAGTGGTACAAAGCACATGAAAAGAAATGTCAATGATGAATAATATGTAGAATGTTAAAATAAAGGTTAAAAGTAGCTTCTTTTTTTTTTATTATCGTGATGTATCGTAGGTTATTTTTGTGCAATAAATCGATTATCGCAGTATCGACGTATCGTGAGATAATCGTTATCGTGAGCCGTGTATCGCATCGAATCGTGAGGTACCCAGAGAGATTTTTTCCCCATTTCCAATTCCTGCCTGATTTATTGCGCTTTGAACTGCAAAAAATAGGCAAAATCAGAATTCTGGCACAATAGCTTATTAAAAAAAAATAAACAAGATCCAAAATCCCCTCTGAAAATTCTTTTGCCGATTTTGCCAGGCCATGAGCGGACGGAGTACCTGTATGGTGCTGACGACGTAGTAGCGGAACAGGCTGGTGCGCAGCTTGTGCACGGTGGAGCGGTACACGTCCTCCAGGCGACTGAAGAGCCGCTTCTCCAGGTAGGCCCAGTACTCCCACAGCCCGGCCAGGTCGAAGCTCTGCACCAGCTGCTGCAGCTGCTCCAGGATCCGGTCCACCTGAGCGAGGGGCGAGACACAGGGGGGCGGTCACACTCGGCGCCTGGGGGGGGGGGGGGGAGAGGGGGGGCGCGGACGTCCCACTCACCCTGAAGCCCTTGTCTTTGTCGGCCTTGATGTCGGCGTCCAGCTGCTTCAGGGCGTTGCTGAAGCCGCGGTAGATGAGGTACTCTCGGACCAGCTCGTCGGTGCGCTCCACTGCGGACGCCATGCTCCACGGCAACCAGCGGGGGCCACCTCCAAAAGCAGCATAAAGTAGATGTGAGGAGTTGAACACCATTAAATAAATCTGAATCCAAACGTGAGGACACCTGATACCAGAGGTTCCGCGAGACTTTTTTTTGGTCGGCCACTTTGTCCGGCTGGGTCGTAAAATGTCGGCCATTACAAATATGAATGTGGCTCATTACCAACAACAATCAACATTTAGACCGAGCGCTACACGAGTGCTTTAGTGTTGTATTTAATATATTTTTCAAGAGTCTCTCAATTTTTTATTTTAATTTTTTCTTTTTTGTTTTACTGTCGCCCAATTTGCCGACGGAAATTATTTTTACCGGCCATGTGCTTTTCAGACCGACCAAAAGCCCGCTAACGGAAACCCTGCCTGATATTGTATATTTAAGCAAGGCGTGAGCAAGAGCTCTGGGAGACCGGATTTGGCCCGCGGACCGCCTATTCCTGGACGTCACAGATATCATAAAACTGGTTACCAAATTACCAATAAATGTACACAAACTTTCAACGGGTATTTTAGCTTGGAAATTTAAAAATGGCGTTCAACTGTCAAAACGCTAAAATAAACATTAGATTTTCACATTTTCTGTTAAATAAACTATTAGTTAATCAGTGTTTTTGTCACAGTGACTCCGACACAAGAATTGAACGTCCCCTCATCGTGTCAAAACAAAACTTTCTTAAATCTAAATTCTGCTTTGGACTTTATGTTTGCCTTGATTCGCCTGAACGTTACATCGTCTTATTTACCGCTCGGTTTTATTGCCTTAATGTTCGGTGAAGCTGTGAAGGAACTCCTGTCGTGAAAAGTTCTTTATAAGGATTTTGTTTCGTCACAATGTGACCGGTCCCTCAGATCAGGACAAACCCACAGTGTATGAGGAGTGGACGAGGACTGAGTAAGTCAGTGAGCGCTTTATGTGTCATTGAACAATTGTACAACGAAAGTGTTCATTTGTTAGTCCTGAGCCGCTGCGACTAAGCCGCACCGCCATTGTGAGCCAACCTGAGCAGCATGTTTTTGGAGGTAGAGGTAGAGTACCCAGAGAAAACCTGGCCCCCTGCCTGCAGTGATTCTCTAAAACGGTGCGCCGCTTCCTGGGTCTGTCCCTGTTTCAGAGCGTGGTGTCCTGCACTGGTCAGCTCCTCCACCTCCACCTCCTCCCACCGCTCTTCAACAGTCTTTCACCATCTCCTCGTTCGTCCCTTTTACGTTTCCTGCAGTGCTGCACGTGAGTGGGCTCTTCAGTATTTCAGTCTCAAATGTCTTCAACTCATCAGCCAGCTTGGTTTGGTTACTTTTAAAAAATATGGGTCATTAATGGCTAGTACGGACTCTCTGCAGTAAAAAAATAAATAAAAAAAACCATCCACTGAACCTCACAAAAACACAGCACAGATGTACAAAAGTATCCAGTAAAACAATGTGGAACACAGAAAAGGCTGTACCAAGAGAGAGGGAAGTTGCTATTTGTTTACATGTCGCCAGACAACTCAATGTAATGCAAGTTAATTTCGTCTGACACAGAACAGACCTACGTTATAGAACCATCTCTACGGACTCTTAAAGCGATATAATACTGTAACACTGGGGAATAGAAGATTTCCAAAAGCCCTTCTCTGCATTGGCCACATCACAGTCTGTCCTCTTCGAAGACTTGTGTCATTTCTTTGTGACTTTTACTCGCTCTTGTGAGATTATAAGCGAACTATCAAATCAGACTCTTATGTGTATCTCCTTCGGTTGTGCTAATACTTTATCATTATCGGTTTAGTACCCGACTGCTCGTGCTACTTAGGTCAAAGACTTCATGAGGTGGTCCTTTACGTGCTGTGAAGTTTGAGAACCGCGGGGGAAGATGGGGCTACGTTTAATCGTGCGTTCGAGCTGTCGTGCAAACGGGGCCTACCTTTTAGAAAACAGGGGCGCGCGCGTCTCAGTTCGGCTCACGCGCTTCCAAATCCGCACAATCCAGCCCCAAAACGGACAGCTCTCTCTTCCTGTTGTTACTGCTCGCGTCGGCGCCTGACAGTCACGTGACCGGTCATCTGATCGCGTCACGTGTTCGGTTCTTCGCGTTGATTGCAATGGATGAGACTGAACGCACGGCTCCACAGCGCCTCTACAGCTGCGGGGAGGTAGTGGTGCATTACCGAGGGGGTGTTGGATTTGGGAGTTTGAACATTTCTGTTTTCATGTAACATTAAAGATACATCATTACTTTAGCATAAATATAGGTGGGGTGAATTCAGGTAAACAGGGACGATTAAGGAGTTTTAAAGAGGGGGTATTATGCTTTTTTCACTCACATAGCACCAGTCTATAGCACTACAATGATGACGTAACCTTCTGTTGGTCTGTATATGCAGTAAATTAAAATAACTGCCTTGAATAAAATTGCTCTCTCAAAATGGCCGCACTGAACGTCTTGAAATAGGCCTCTGTCTCTTTAAGAAGCTTTCCGACACGCCCCCTTCAGCACACTACTGTGGCATTGAAACAACAACACTGTGCGGGGAGGGGGCTCTGCTGAGCTGAGGAGCAGTGGTTGGGGGCTCGGCTGGTGACGAAAGGTCCAGAGGCGTCTCCAGGAGGTGGGGGCGTTCCTAGGAGGACTGAGGCATAGCTACACCTAAAATGGCCGCCGTCTAAGTTTTTACCGATTACTCAAAAATATGTGAACGAGCCGAGGCAACACTCCAGGCATGTGTTTAATGAGGGAACGACATAATAACATGATGTAAAGCTTGACAAAGTCGATTTGACATAATACCCCCCCTTTAATATTTTGGTCTCAATTTGAAGCTCCAAAAGCTCGGTCAACAAAACTATCGTTTCTATTGGTCTGACAGTCTCGCAGTGGAGCATCAACAATAAGAAGTTTACTATAATATGTGAATTTCAAAGCGGCATATTATTATTTGTTTTAGTAGTAGTTTATTCGGTCATTTTCATTCTTTTAAACATAAAACAAGCATCTCCATATTTCGTGCTCAACACGACCGAAAGGGTTTAGGCTGAAGTAAAAACTTATTGTGCCCAATTTACAGACTTCCACGAGAAAACAAACACAAACATTAATAGTAAACAATATCAAGTGTCAAACAGAAGAGAAATAAGCATGTGTTTAGAATTGATTTCAACATAAATCTCAACACTCCAATATATATGTAAATATACATTTAGTTTTACATTAATTTATTTGAACTAAACCATGTCATCATTTAAATTCATTCATTATGGATCTATTAAAGTCTTTTCACTAGTTTTTGTTCATCCTTAACTTATATATTTTTGAATGATAGTAGATTTATACAACTTTTTGAAGGCTTTGACTGTTTTAGACTGTTTTAAATTATCTTCCAAATCGTTCCACAGATTAACACCTCTTACAGAAATACAAGTATTAAAGATAATAAAGCGAATGAATCAAATGTAAATATTTGAGAAGACGTCATTCAGAAGGTTTTTTCTCCCCCCAGTTTAAGACTCTCCTGAAGGAGTATCCACCATGTGAATGCGTATTTTAAGTTTAAAGTGTTAATGTAAGTATTAATGCCATTGCAATTGCTTTTAACTGAGTTTGATGTTCAGGACTCGCTCGGAAATTAGATTATTGATCTCAGTAGGACTTTTCTGGTATATAAAGGTTAAATAAATGGAAAATAAAACCTCCTCTATCAACCAAGCATGACTATATTTTCGGGAATGTCATTTTGTGCCACTGTCCCGTACCAAACATGTTCAGGTACACAATGTTTTTGGATTCAGTCTGGTTCATATGGGTGTTGCTAGTCAGAGGGAGATCAGGAATAATGAGGGGAAAGTCGATCAAACCCCTTTAATGATCCCAAAGGGCAGTTCTGCTGTTCTCTGGGATTGAGCTGCTATGTCCAGAGAGAACAGTATCGCTTTATTTAGAGTGAAAATACCTTTATGCTCTCAATGTTGAGGAAGGGTCTGGGTCATTCATGTGAAAGTCAAATTCTGTATTACATGTATTTAGCAGACTTTCATTTAGGTGTAAAAGGTTGTGGGGCCGGTGAGTGGCCGTTGAATGTGCATCGACTCGACCGAATACGAGTTAGCATTCGTTAGCATTCGTTAGCATTCAGAGGCAAAGTCAAATCTCTAAAGGTCTGTGCATTCTGTTGTTTACATGTCAAAGGACACGACTGTGGGATTAACAGGGTCCTCCAAGACACTCGTCCTGCGTCGGAATTCTACATTTGCATTTCTAAAGCTTTTCTTTTTTTTAAAAAGGAGCTAGTTACGTTAAAACCTCGAAGAACACCACGGACTGGCTGTAAATGTCCCGTCATTATTAACCACTTTGATCTTTGACATTTCAAAACTCTGCTAAAGTCCTAGTCTTGTTCCTCTTGTTGGTAACACTTTACATGACAACCCGGTAACTACTTGGTAATTACATAGTAGTTACAGTGGTAATAACTAGTAACAAATATCAATAAAAGTGGTAGTTCTTGTGTAATTAAAGTAGTAGTTAATAGTAACTCAGCCCAATAACACTAAGTAATAATCTAGTAATGACTAGTAATAAATATAAATTCAAGGTTGTAGTTCTATGGTAGTTGAAATAACTCTGCCCAATAACTGCTGAGTAATTGCTTAATAATAACAGTACTAATAATTATTGGGTTATTAATGTGTTATATGTTTGGTATCCATAGGGGTGAGCTACACATGCTCATCAGTAAGTCTCACATCGTCAGTGTTATTGAGCTGAGTTACTATTAACTACTACTTTAATTACACAAGAACTACCACTTTTATTGATATTTGTTACTAGTTATTACTAGGGCCGGGGCATTTTTTCGATTAATTGCGATTAATTAACTACGTGAGGTTTAGTGCGATTAAAAATATTAATCGAAATTAATCACACTTTGCTTTCCACACTTCAGTTTCCTTTTTTCCTGCAGACGCACAATTAATGGCAATATTGCCCCGGTCTGTTGGACTTGGTTGAACAAAAATAAACAGTATTTTGTTGCTTAAGCTCATGTGTTCAGTCATTATTCAGTGGTATACTAAAAATACTTATGAAAAAACGTACTTCTCACTGTTCTCAGGTCAAATATTTATATGCGATTAATTTCGATTAATTAATGACAAAGCCTCTAATTCATTTTTTAATCGAGTCCCGGCCCTAGTTATTACCACTGTAATTACTACCGTTACTAGGTTGTACTATATGACTCTGTGTCCTTAATGTTTGATTCTTTTTGCGTGATGCCAGAGATCCGCTCGACTCTCTGGGAGTTTTTCAGTCTCATTTTAAACTTCCACAGACGGGGACACGTTTTTCATTGATAAAAAACATCCATTCATTTGATCCGTTGCAAATTCCATCTCTTTTCAATGGCATGAAACAAATGTAAAGATACGCGTTCACAAGAGGAAAATCAATGATTTACAAAAAAAAACAAAAAACTTTTACTTGCTACAGTCGACATAAGTGTTTCGGGAAAAAAAAAAAACATGAAATGAGCAGATTTTAACTTATTTTTAAAGGACACGAAAGCGAGTGGCGATTCCAGTCGGTTCACTTTGCACTACAGTAAGTTCAAAAGGTCAGTCACAATATGTCCGCCAGAATTGCCATTGGTTCCAACCAGTGTTAATTTCGTCGACTAAAATATTTAGTCTTAATTTTAGTCAAAGTGATTTTTCTGACGACTAAAATTGGACTAAAACTAAATTTAAAGTTTTTCATGCGACTAAAACTGTGACTAAAATGTCCAGATATTTTAGTCGACTAAAATGAGACTAAATAAAAATGGAAAGGAGAGACTAAAATCATCCAAACTTCTATTGACCGTCTCAAAGAGCCTCATATCATGTAAATTCACTGCCAAAGGAACAGCTCTGAGCTTTGTTCATGAGGAGCAGCTCCATGAAGCAGGACCTCCATTAAATATGATTATAATGAATATTATTAATACAAAGTCGACTAAATGTGTCCTAATTTTAGTCGACTACAATTTAAGATATTTTTTTGACTAAAACTCGACTAAAATTCAATTACATTTTCGTCAAAAGACTAAATTAAAATATGTTTAAAAATTAACACTGGTTCCAACTATGGCGAGGTCCTAGTTTGAAGGGTCATCCACACACAGTGAGGAGGACCTGGAATGTGTGGCTTTGAGGGGGGTGAAACATTGGCCCTGCGCGGGGGGTCCGGCTGCTCCACGTCACACTGGGCCCAGATAAGGCCCGCTGATAACATACTTCCTGTCCTGCGTCCAATCACAGATCATTGACACATTCCACGCGCCGCTGCGTCTGTGCAAGTATAAAAAGTATAAAAGCTGCCAATCTTTAGGAAGTAAAAGTATCTTCCTACGCTCATACAGTGACTCAAATCTGCAATGTTAGGAGATTCTAAAGTCATATGGGAAGATTAGGGCCAGGCACCGCTACACAGGACCGGTATGGTATCTAAAAAAAAAAAAGATAGAAAGCAAATGCCGGGGAAAAAATGATGCCGTTGGTCCAGGGATTATATGAAGTGACTCGGTCCTTTCAGCTCAAATTTGTTTTAACACATTTTTTTCCTGAAGGATTTCCCCCTTTTTTTTCCCCCAATATTTTTGCCCCAATTTTTACAATTATTACTAATATTTTCACAATTATCCCCCAATGTTTTCAGAATTTTTGCCCTATTTTTTCAATTCTTTAAAACCCCTGCCTTAACCGAGCACATTTTCACCAGTTTAGCTTTACCCAAATCTAAAAGACTGGAGCTTACAGTCTATAGGCCAGTGTAACGGCCCATTTGAAAGCTAAGACTTACAAAACTGATCTAAGATTCTGATTATTCCTCGCGTTGTCATCACTTTAGTGGTTTTTTTTTCTCATAACATTTGTTTTTTGTTGCTTTTCCATCACTTTCTTATCGACCGTTTTGTTGCTTTTTTGCCACCTGTTCTTTCATCCTCATGTAGATTTGGTTAAAGTCGAACTGGAGAAAATGTGATCGGTTAAAGCGGGGATTAAGAGGTTAACACAATATTTTTGTTGCCAGTTTATTGCCATTTTCCTACATTTGCCCCCAAAATTATTCCCCATTGGAGATAAACCCGATATTGTAAATTTGAATATGTTCAATGTTCTGTTTTCTAGATCAGCGGTGCCCACACTTTTTGTCTCCGAGGGCCAACATTAAAAAGTGCCTGTGGGTCGCGGGCCAAACACGGCGATGTCAAGAGTAAAACACACAACTGCAAATAATAAGTTACTTTATTTTTCAGTAGCCTAAACATTTGCATTTGATTCTATATACAAATAACATGCTGCATTCAAACAGATGTCAACTATGGCAAAAGCCTAGTTTTAGAATAACAAAATCAACAATTGCAGCAATATAGTGCAAAATGTAAAAAACAACAACGCCTGTACCTACAGTGGATTTACCTCACTGCTGTTATTCGTTGTTCATTGTCAAATTGTTGTTGTCTTACCATATGTCACTTTATTTTATCTTATTTATTTAATATTTTTTATTTTACGCATGCCCTTATAGCCTTATAGTTTAACGTTCTTAGCTTATTTTTTATCTTAATTCTGTGTTATATGTTCTATGTCGCACGTTTGCACCAAGTAAAATTCCTAGTTTGTAAACCTTGTTCACAAACCTTGGCAATAAACGAATTCTGATTCTGATTAATTTGTTAACTCAAAGAAAATGCCACATTAGATCATTTTGAAAGTGTCAGTTCAGCATAAAGTCTTAAGTACATTTTTGATTATGTCAACAACCTTTGCAATAAAAGTTGGAAAACTGGGAAAGCTGATGCTACAACGCTCTGTTATAAACACCAAGACACCACAACAGTGTTTCCTTCACTTTGCGAAAGGAGAGAAACAGCGCCCCCAATTTGACGCTGGTGGCCAAACATTGTATTGCATCCATAATTACCATTGAGAATGAATAGGAGAGAGTTGGTATTAATGATACCGGTGCAAAAGTAGGTCACTCTCTGGCAGGCCTCACTTTGGGCACCCCTGTTCTAGATGAAAACATATTTTAGTATTAGGCATCGATCATTCAGAAACAAAACAAAAATGCCTGTGTAAGGGGCTACAATTTATCGCAAACTCACTAAGGTCTTACTGAGATTCGCACATTTGCTGCAAATACAGCCAATAATAAACACAAGGCGAGAGGAGAATAGGGACACATTTTAAATGTAGACATATCACTCAGATTACGGACATAAATATGAGGAAAAATGTGTTGCAAGTTTATGTTTTCATACAAAAATAAGAGTACAGAAGATGAATCAAGTACCTTCATTGAAGATGGACAACTCCTGTACGACTGAGAACTTACACAGACATACAAAAAGAAAGCATTTTATTTGCCAGGATTGAGCTCGGTCCCAAAACTTGTTCCTGGAAACACCCGACTACACCTGTTGCAGGGCTGGACAGGAAGTGCCCGTGGAAAAGCGGCGATGGTGTTCCTGAACGTACACCAGAGGGGTAAACGGTTAGCGGGGCAAGTTCAGCGTCGACCCCGTTTCTTTTTCCCGCGCTACAAAGCTGGAGAACTTCCTGTCGAGGTAGATCTCCATGGAAACAATCTCTTAGCAGACAGCCGGCTCTGGACCAGGCCTAGTCCCAGCTTAGATCAGAATCCTCTGCGCTTCCGGAGGCGAGTCAGGAGCATAGAGGGAAGAGGAGGAGAAAAGTCCTTTATATTTTAAAAAGTAGGCTTAGTGACACGTGGCTGACTGTAGGTGACAAAATGAAATGCAGCAGCCACAGATCACAACCGCTCGATAGGTCCAGGTAAAGCACAGATCGTTAATAATCTTACAAACGAGTGGATCACGGCAGGACTTTCATCTCCAAACATTTAATCCCACAATGAAAGTTCAGTCACAGTTCGTGCAAACAGCAAAGACACAATAAAAAAAAAAAAGACAGTCGCGCTTCTCCACATCACAACTCTTCAGCAGAAGCTTTCACTACATTACCCAGAAGGCTCTTTGGCAGCAGCCGAGGGAGTGGGCTCTTCTCTCCTCGGGGGATGTGTGGGTATGACCAGTGTGGGTTTTGCCTGGACTGTAGAGCCTTTTACGTCTCCTTTTGGGACATTATAACACAGTTAGCAGCTTAAAAAAGACAACATGCCTCCTATAATTTCAAGTTGTTATAATTATTAAAAAAAAACTAGTTCAGTTTGACCCCGTTACACATCATCACAGAGCAGCATTTTAACACCGAGTTATGCCGATGTATTTAGAGGCTGAACCGCGTTTCAATAAACAGTCATCACTTCGGCAAATAACGACATTACATTTGAGGCGCCACGCTGCAGGTGAAGAGGGGATTACTGATGTGAGACATTTATATCAGCAAGTTTCCAGAAGATTAGGTATTTTATGTGCAAAAAAAAATGCCAAAATTGTGCATCATTTGGCAAACAAATTCTAAATAATGGATCGAGCCAGGTTTAAATGTATGGTTTCATTGTGTTGATATTTTAGTTACAAAGATTTTGGATCTAGTTTTAGAATATGCTTGTTATTAGTGAAACGATCAGTAAAAATTAAATTCCTCCTCGTTATTTGCGGTTCACAGCTCAATATATCAGGCAGTTCAGTCCAAGCCTGTAAAGTATTTGTGAATGAATACACGTGGCAAACGCTCCCTGACAAAACATCATCAAATAAACATTGTAAAAAGAGAGTTTCGGATATTCTTCACTTTTACATTAACAGAGAAAACTAGACAAAACGATCTACAGCATGTCGTCCCCGGCCACGTCCCGACTTCACATGGCCAGTCTGTCCCACACGTTACAGGACGCTTTACAGAGTCACAGTGTCCACCACATCAGCGGGTGTTCTCCTCACACGTGGAGTCCATGGTTCAGCAGTGGGGTGAGGGGATAGAAGCTCCTGTCACACATGGAGTCCATGGGTGCTGCTCTGGGGGGCGTTCACAGTAGCAGCGGGTGGGGGAGGGGTTCAGGCGGGTCACAGTGTCCAAAGCAGAGGGAGGAGTGTGAACGCGACCCAGTGCAGTCTCCCGGTCCCGGATGAAGATCGGACCCATCGCACCTCGTCCGAATCATCTGCCACACAGAGCGATAAGTTACAAAACTAAATAGAGTCCCTTTTGAACTAGGGTGACCAGATGTCCCAGTTTACCCGGGACAGTCCCAGTTTTGAGCCCTCTGTCCCATGTCCCAGTGGATTTCTCCAAAACCATTGATTTGTCCCAGTTTTACACAATATCTGTCCCAGGTGTCCCGGTTTTCCACCACTCCCACGCCCAAGGTAGCCATTTTGGACTTGTGACTTCATGATTATGGTCATGTGTGCCTCAATATCTATAGAGCTAAGCACCAACTTTTCACTTCACTGCTGATTGTTCCATTAAATTGACATTGGACTCTTAAAGACAAACAATTTACCATTCAAGGTGGGAGGAAAAAAAACGTCCCATGATGGCTCGCTCCACAAATTCTCATTGGGTCCCAGTTTTTAAAGTGGAAAATCTGGTCACCCTATTTTGAACGAGATTAGAACATTAGGCGGATTGTCCAGTAGACGTGGAAAAAATGGCACTTGAAGCTAGCTGTTAGCATGAAGCTAATGTCAACATAGTCTGTTATTTATTTATTTAAAAAGGAGAAGTGGCGTTCAATCCGTCCGTATATGGACAGTTAGGAAGTATGCTAGCCCGGGAGACTTTTCAGAGTCCGTTAGCATGCTCAATGTATTTTTCCCATAGCCGTTAGCATAAGCCATCAATCATTGCAAATCATGATAAATGATCCGGTTGATGAAGGCAGGGAAACAACCAATCAGGTATAGGCTGTGGGTGATCTCCTCAAATGAGTGACCCATAAAGCAGATCATATTTAACACGCGATTACAGCAAATATTCTGAATCAAAACATTTTCATAATGATTGATATTTAAAACCATCATGAAATTCATTGGTATTTCAGAAAAAAAACACAAATTGTATTGACAGCCCCATTAGCACCTGACTTATTGCAGGAGCTATTCTGCCCGGGGTTTCCTAATATAACTGAAGTTCTTAAGACACTTTTGTGAAAGCAAATGTATCTGTAGGCCACCATTGTTATAGAAAATGTGACTGTATACAAAGAGAAAGGTCCTGTATTTCTAGGGCTGATGGTGCTTAAAATGCGCTTGGACAGATGCGACTTCTAGACCAGTCTGGCCTCTAAATGTAAATAAAAAACAACACTTCAGCTTATATTGAAGTGCGCTCAATAGTCTGGAATTTACGGTAATGACTAACCAATCTGCTTTGTTTATACACTTCAAAAAGTATGTTGAAGAAAATGTCTTGGTTCCGGAAAGTACTCAAATCGAAGAACTCGTATCGGTTTTAGAAAGTGGTATCGGTGCATCCCTAGTTTTTAAGATGGCATTTCCCCCGGTGTCTCTACGCCCTCCTGTGCGTCCCGTCGGCGAGAGGGGGGGGCTTACCACAGTCCTTATGGAAGACGTGAGGGAAGCAGTGCAGGACTCCGTAGCCACAGCGGCAGTACGAGCAGCCCTTCTGCACCCACTCCCCGTGAGGGACCGGCCCGCAGCTCCTGAGGACAAGCACAGGGCACCCACACGTCAGCACACAGATACAAACAGGTTCCACTTTTAATGCCACACATCAGAGTCAACGCGGTGGTCATCGGAAAGAGTTGCATCCATGGCAGTAAACCGATGAATTAAAATGGAAAAACTGAATTGGACTTTTGAGCAAAACCTGCAAATGAATGTTTTTTTGTACTTTTGGGCCAAATATTGTTTTGGGGTAAAAAAGAAAAAAAAAAAAGTTTAGTAATGTCCCTTTGCTAAATGCAAAAAGGTATGACATTTTCAATAAGATTTGCAAAAATTTAAGCGACGTCAATGTTCTAAAAGGCAAGCTCGAAACAACTGGAACTTGTGAGAAGAAAACTGTGACCATCTTAGACCATCCTTTTTGTTCTTCTTGAGCAATGTCATTATCGTCCAAGAAATGTGAATTTAATGTCAGTCTGAATCCAATTGAATTTGTTCTAATCTCTGGGTTTCCCCTACCACTAAAAACATGTACAAGTTGTTTTTGCTGCTCTTTTGTTGCATTTTCATTCTTGTTTTCGTCTCATTATTGTCGCCATTTTGACTCTTTTTTCCAGAAGCTTTTATATTTGGGCAAAACCGAACGGAAGAAAAGGTGCTTTGGTTCAGGCGGAGATCAAGAGCTTAAAGTCGATTTGAATCCAACTTCATACTTTTTAAGAACATTTAGGGCACAATTCATTTCGTGACCAAAGAAAGAAAAGATCGAGTTCACCAAGAGGCCCCGAGTGTGAATCGTGTGGGTCATGACGAGCCGCGGCGGGACGGTCACTTACCGGACGCGCTGGTCGTACTCGCAGCTCCTCCCGGTGAAGAACTGTGGACAGGCGCAGAAGCTGCCCAGGATACACGTGCCTCCGTTCAGGCAGCAGCTGCGGCTCTGCTCCGAACCTGCACACAGCGGAAACGTCACTGTCAGGAAGGAAGAGTCCCAAAAGAACCGGTTCATATAACTGTTCCGTTTTCTGGTTCTAGATAACAAATCATTTTAGTATAGGTAGCGGAAAAAGTATTGTTCAGGTATCGGTATCGTAAGCCAAGTATTAAAAGTACTGGTATTGGAAAAAAAACACAACAGTAGGGGCGGGCGATATGACAAAAATAGAATATCACGATTTTTTAATTATAAACTCCCGATTTCGATTTTATCCCGATTTTTTTTATAGTAACTAAAATAACTTAAATTTCACACTGAAGAAAAAAAATTGAATAAATATACTAATCAACTTTGTGATAATCAACAAAGCAAAAATAGACTTAGAACTACAGCAAACTCACTCTATACATTAAAAAAAACACAATAAAACTCCAGACAAAAGTAAAATAGTGACACTAAGTTTGGTAAAGGCTTGTTGTTCGTGTCTGTCGCTGTCTGACCCTTTCACAATAAGAGTCTTACTAAAGCGATAACATACTGTGTCTTTTATTGTGTAAAAGACTAACCGGAAGCAGATAGTTTCCATAAGTTATTACTTGACCAAGTAATTCACCAAAGTTGGACAAGTCTTATATTTTAAAGACTTGGATAAACAGCGCGTTTGTGAACACGGTCCAGGATTTAAATTAAACAAATGAGAAGAAGCGGCGCCGACAGAACTGTGAGGACGAAGGACACGCTCGCTTCTTCACACGTGTGTCGCAGGTAAATAAATAAACACACGCTGAGCAGAGCGGCGGCGTTACGGGGGAAAGACACATAAACACCTCTGAAATAGAGACGCTGGGTTTAAAAGCTCCAGATTGAGGAGCCTGGTCTTGTATGTGACTGTAGAGGAGCGGCTCGCTGCCAAACGCTCACATTAGCGTCCGACATTAGCGTCAGACATTAGCGTCCGACATTAGCGTCAGACATTAGCGTCCGACATTAGCGTCTGACATTAGCGTCTGACATTAGCGTCTGACATTAGCGTCTGACATTAGCGTCTGACATTAGCGTCTGACATTAGCGTCTGACATTAGCGTCCCACATTAGCGTCCGACATTAGCGTCCGACATTAGCGTCCGACATTAGCGTCCGGCATTAGCGTCCGGCATTAGCGTCCGGCATTGGCGTCCGGCATTGGCGTCCGGCATTGGCGTCCGACATTAGCGTAGCAGAACGTTAGCGGCTTGAGTTTACGTCACTGACGGTGAAAAGAGTCAACTGTGCAGCAGTGTTAAATTTGGGGACTTAAATATTTAGTCTTAATTTTAGTCAAAGTGATTTTTTCTGACGACTAAAATTGGACTAAAACTAAATTAAAAGTTTTTCATGCGACTAAAACTATGACTAAAATGTCCAGATGTTTTACTCGACTAAAATGAGACTAAATAAAAATGGAAAGGAGAGACTAAAATCATCCAAACTTCTATTGACCGTCTGAAAGAGCCTCATATCATGTAAATTCACTGCCAAAGGAACAGCTCTGAGCTCTGTTCATGAGGAGCAGCTCCATTAAGCAGGACCTCCATTAAATATGATTATAATGAATATTATTAATACAAAATTTAGTCGACTAAAACCCGACTAAAATGTAAGGTATTTTTTTGACTAAATCTCGACTAAAATTGAATTACATTTTCGTCAAAAGACTAAGACTAAATTAAAATATCTTGTCAAAATTAACACTGCTGTGCAGAAGTGCTTAGAACCGTGATAAAACCATCCCACAAAAATGACAGATCGTCAGCTCTGGAGATCGTGAGACCGTCTAATATCGTCATATCGCTGAGCCCTAGCTCTACGGTACCCAGCCTTTTATCACATACGGTGGCGAGGGGCGTTTTTGTCACGTGACCCACACAGAGAAGAGATTAGTATGCAGTTCATGCAGCGTACAACCTGGAGAGACACGAGGAACAGCGATACTGCAGGACTCGGCGTCTTCAGCCCAGTTCTTCTTTAACTGTGAGGATATCTGAGAGAGCAAAACCCCCGTCCCGCTGAGGAACGTCTAGTCGATGTCTCTGTATTGTGAATGACACGGCTGATTTTGATGAGTCGGCCTTTTAAACACATGACGCTGATTTTGAAATAAACCAATTGCTGGGTGGCAGGTTTTAGAATGTGATGATGTCACCGGACCCAGTGGGGGGGAGGAGCCAGTTTTTCCTATGAACAACATTACACTTTCACAAGTCGTAGCTCAAAAGAAAGAGTATGAATTATAAAAAGGATCATTAATATCAGTCACTGGGTCCATGATCTCTCTGTACAAGACCAAAAATGTCCTCAAAAACTAAATAATTTTTCCTCCATATAATATAGAACTGGCCTTTAGAACGCTGTGATGTCGCCTGAAACCCAGCAATACTGAGAGAACGAGTCGGCCGTTTAAACACATGACGCCGTGGCCCCCGGTGGCCCTCAGTTTGTCGAGAGGGGAGTCTGTTTATCTTTACAGCGCCCTGACACATTTATCAGCGGAGCGACGGTCCACTCTGACCTCGGCCTGGAGCCCCCTCCTCCCGCTCGGAGCCGCTTTAGAGACTGTCACCCTCAAATAGGCCACTTTAGTTAGACCGCACATTTCGAGGGTCTCCGGTGGTTTTTAGCTTTTTTTGGGGGAATAGTGAGAACTGGGCGGACGAGACACTTCAGACACTTACTGGAGGTGAGTCCGATGAACGGGACCGGCTGCTGCTGGGGCACCGACGGGCCCACGGCCGGACCACGGGACCCGAGGCCCCCGGGAGCCGCTGCGGGAGCACACGTGCCTCCGTTACAATCTGGGAACGCACGAAATGGAGGCAGAGATAAAGTTTAAACTTTTGCTGTAGATTAGGGATGAGGGGAAATGGCATCGCTGTCACTTTATGTTTTCATGGAAAAATAAGGAGTTTTAGGGATGAAAATGGCCGACATTGCTGACATTCTAGAAGCAAAATCCATATAAAAGAAAGAATCAGGCTTACATGTGGGGTTTTATTTAGTTGATATGTTAGTTACAGTGTTAACTTCGTCGACTAAAATATTTAGTCTTAATTTTAGTCAAAGTGATTTTTCTGACGACTAAAATTGGACTAAAACTAAATTTAAAGTTTTTCATGCGACTAAAACTGTGACTAAAATGTCCAGATATTTTAGTCGACTAAAATGAGACTAAATAAAAATGGAAAGGAGAGACTAAAATCATCCAAACTTCTATTGACCGTCTGAAAGAGCCTCATATCATGTAAATTCACTGCCAAAGGAACAGCTCTGAGCTTTGTTCATGAGGAGCAGCTCCATGAAGCAGCACCTCCATTAAATATGATTATAATGAATATTATTAATACAAAGTCCACTAAATGTGTCCTAAATAAAATTGAAGATATTTTTTTGACTAAAACTTGACTAAAATTGAATTACATTTTCGTCAAAAGACTAAAACTAAAATAAAATATGTTGTCAAAATTAACACTGGTTAGTTACAAAGATTTTATCAAAGGGAAAATCCCTTCTGAAAAAAGTAACTTATAAGTAGAGAGCTTATTCAAAAATGTATTATTATTATTATTCATAAGTGAAAATGTTTCCTTGTTTTTTTGGGTTCAAAACTAAGTAAATCAGGCAGGGATTAGATGTTGTAAAATCCCGGTGAAAAAAAAACGGGATTACAGCGTCGCCTCGGTCGCCTTTCGTGCTACACGTGGATACCAAACAAGGGCCGTCGTGTTGGGAGTGGTTTCCTTGAAAGCTCCGACTCACAAGTAACATCGTGAAGGGACATTTTGAGACATTTTATTATTATTTTTTTACTTTGACATTAAAACTAAGATGTTACGGACACATTCTTATTTTCATTTCGGTCACGGCCTTTCAGTCGAGAACAACGGGTCTAATCCACACAATAACGTAACGTGTCACTTTTATTTCACCGACTGAATAGATTTTTACCTGGACGAGTGACTTCTTTCTTTTTTTTTTTAAATGTATTGTTGATATTCAATTCCTAGCCTGATTTATTGAGCTTTTAAGTCCCAAATACAAGACACCATTTCATGTTTGTTTTACTCGGTCTAAATAAAATGTCCCAAACCCCATCAAAACACAAACTTTGCAACCAATATGTCCATTTAAAAAAAAATATTTTTTACAATCTGTCCTTCAATTTATATGTAATTTCCCCTAATAAATGAATTTCCTTCAACCGCAACTATATCTTTAAATATTTATTCTAGGGCCGGGACTTTTTTCGATTAATTGCGATTAATTAATTACATGAGGTTTAGTGCGATTAAAAATATTAATCGAAATTAATCCCACTTTGCTTTCCACACTTCAGTTTCCTCTTTTCCTGCAGACGCACAATTAAATATTACACTGGTCTGTTGGACTTGGTGGAACAAAAACAAACAATATTTTGTTGCTTAAGCTCATGTGTTCAGTCATTATTCAGTGGTATACTAAAAATCCTTATGAAGAAACTTACTTCTCACTGTTCTCAGGTCAAATATTTATATGCGATTAATTTCGATTAATTAATTAAAAAGCCTCTAATTAATTAGATTCATTTTTTTAATCGAGTCCCGGCCCTAATTTATTCCCTTACACATCGTCCTTAAACCATTTTCTAAAATCAAAATCCTCCCCATCAGGTCTGCAAGGCTCCCCACGCAGGACAAACAGAAGTTCTTATCTATAAAAAACAAACAACACACAGCTGCGAGTTCATTCCCTCAGTGCATTTTCAGCAGTGTTAATTTTGACAACATATTTTAATTTAGTTTTAGTCCCTTTGACGAAAATGTAATTGAATTTTAGTCGACTAAATTTAAGACACATTTAGTCGACTTTGTATTAATAATATTCATTATAAATCATATTTAATGGAGGTCCTGCTTCATGGAGCTGCTCCTCATGAACAAAGCTCAGAGCTGTTCCTTTGGCAGTGGATTTACATGATATGAGGCTCTTTCAGACGGTCAATAGAAGTTTGGATGATTTTAGTCTCTCCTTTCCATTTTTATTTAGTCTTATTTTAGTCGACTAAAATATCTGGACATTTTAGTCATAGTTTAAGTCGCATGAAAAACTTTTAATTTAGTTTTAGTCCAATTTTAGTCGTCAGAAAAATCACTTTGACTAAAATTAAGACTTAATATTTTAGTCGACGAAATTAACACTGATTTTCAGAGAGGGGATTTTACTTTAAGACTATTTTAAATCACAGAACATCACGCGAGACTTTTAAATGCTGCCAATACGCATCACGCGCACAAAAGCAGCCTACATAATAGGCTACTTGAATATTTAGTTTTCTCCTTCTCGCAGGAAACGTTTTGGCCTCGCGCTTACGGACGAGACGACATTATTGAGAAAACGACCGAAAGCCTCGCGCAGGCACCCACCTGAGGCCGGAGGAGCGGCGGAGGCGCGGGGCAGCAGGACCAGCAGCAGCAGCACGGGGGTCACGCACCACCTGCGGAGACCAACACGGGTCAGACGCACGTTCACCGGCGCGCGCACACATCACCACGGCACGAGCCGACACTCTTACCTGAGCGGCCCGAGAGGCTGCATTTCGAACCAGCGGCGGTATCCACAAAGATGAACCTTTCCGAGCGTCCGACAGAGACAGAGTTTAAAAAATAAAACTTATCCACCCCGAAAGCACGCGCTGTGGGCTCCGTCCCGAGGGGCTGGAGCGACGCACTGACGCCGCTGGTTTCAGGTGAGGGGCATAGAGGAGTGGGAGGGGGGAGTGGGTGGAGCCTCGATCAACAGTCCCGCCCACTCCCGGTCACGTGTCTGGGTTCGACCTTAAATTTTTTTTATTTATTTATTTTTTTTAAATAAATTAAATAAAAAATTAAAGTCCGTGTATGGTTCAATACGTGATTTTTTTAAATTTTATTTCAAAGTGACATAAAAAAAAATCGAAATAATTGGTTTGTTATATTTTTTAAAAAACAACTGAAATCTATAAATCTGGGATCGCTGTTATTGTTTATTTCCACGATTTTCACCGGATGCTTTGGTAACTGGTGGGCAAACAGCTGATTTTTCCGAGCTGTTAATTTAAATCACAGCTCTTTTACAGCCCTGATCTTTTCACAGATGCAATGCTCTGTTTGTGAACGATGTTTTGACCCACCATAGAACTATTAATATCTATTAATACATTTGCGTTGCCCACCAGTGCCTCGGACGTGACGACAGGGCGATCCCCCTCATTCTTGGTTTAGGGGTTGTGCTCTAATGACTTCCGGTCGCCGTATTATTTAATAAGACAAGACATTATTAGCAGCTAAAATCACTCTTACATGTTTTACACATTGTAAACAAAATCGAAATTAGCTTCATGACATAAAATATCAAATTCCTCGCAGGCCTTTGAGATCTGCAAACGTTCCATCCTCGAATTCAATGCAGCGCTTTCCTAGTGACATCCGAGGCCTCGACTACGGCACAACTCGTTCAACGGCCTCCTGATGCTTTTTAATTCATTTCAATTTAAAGAAGTAGTTTTTTTTGTTGGCTACGAGTTTTGGAAAGTCTGTGTAATTCTTTATTTCAAGTATTAATACCCTTATAACAGGTTTGGATGGTGAAAAGTCTGCTTTATGGATATGGTATTTCCCAAATAATATTGTTTCTATCTTTTTATTCTGTAGTTCAGTTTGTGTCCCAAGTGCCAAAGTTGGTGTGAATTGGCCGTGGAAGTGATTTCCCGCGTAGCCCAACGGGACCTACAGTACCCGCGTGTCCTGAAGCCATGAGGTTGAAATCACGGTTCCCAAGGCCGAGAGGAGGTCGGAGGGTTTCTGGCCGATCACGGCTGGAGTCTCGTCCCGCGTGTTCTCTCCGGGGACCCCTCCCCCCCTCTGAGTAAAGAGATTAGCCTGATTAGCAATGTGCTCGAGTCAGGCTGTTTTTTAATGCAGGCTACTAGTTACCATAGACATGCACTAGCCTAGCACTAGCCTAGCGCCACTAAACTCTACAAATATAAAGACTGCAAGATTTTTAAAAATATATAATATCTCCAGAATCAACAACACTCAGGATAAGTAGGACACCCCCCCCCCCCCCTTCCCCCCCCCCACGGGCGCCCTCTTCATGTGCTAATGCGCCTCTGTGGGCAGGAAATCTACATTAGCGCAGCAGCAGGACGCTCACGGGCTTAAGGAGGGGGCTTTTGTCCCAGAATTAGCTGCAATCATGGATCTGAAACAAGACCCAGCTTCTCCAGACACTTTCACTTGGAATATTTATAAAAAAAAAATCCCGGAGGCAGAGGGTAGTACTCAGACTCAGCTATTCGAGTACATACCTGAGTGCACGTCTTGGAGTTGGTTTACTACGCAGCACTTTTGACTTCGACTTGAATAAAACATTGGGTCACTATGTCCGAAATGAGGGGATTTTGACTCGTTTTTGAATAGCTAAAAGTGAAAAAAATATGTTGTTTATTGCGGTTCATCAACATCATGGTAGAAATGAGAAAACCTTCCAAATGTTTATTCCAAGCCCGCAAAGTCTGTGGGAGATGTTGTTGCAAGAGTGAAATTAAAACCTAATTTGGAGAAAACGGCCATAAAGTTTACTTCAGTCTGCACATGTGTTTCTCCCGGCCTTGACCCGCTGCTGCCGTCTCCCAGAAAGGAAATGACCATATTTGGATTACACCGGCAGCCTTTCCTGCTACACGTGGATACCAAACTTGTCACTATTCGCTAGTGGACGAAGCGAAGAAACATCTCCCGTTCGGCTTTACCCAAATCCAAAAAGCTTCTGGACTGGAGCTTACAGCCTATAGGGCAGTGTAACGCCTCATTTGAAAGCTAAGACCGACAAAACTGATCTAAATTGATATTTTCCCACTTTTTTCACGTTCTTTTTTCCGTGTAACTTTTGTCACATTTTTGTCGCTCTCTCTTTTAGTGGCCCCCCTGTTTTTTTTTTTGCACTTTCATTGGTTCATTTTGACTCTTTTTTTGTCGCGGTTTCACCCTTGTTCATTCTTCACATTTTTGCTGTTTTTTTTTTTTTTTAGGTTTGGGCAAGGCCGTGGGAACCCAGGGTGCCGAGGGCGCTGCAGCACCCCCAGGTGGATAGTTTGCAAACTGCAGGCAATATTTATAAATAGGAAATATGCACAGAAAAAGCGTTTTTGGAGTGAATCTTGTCCCTCAACTAGGGCTGGGCCATATCGTGATATGTTTTGATATCGTTGTAATTTTTTATATCGTTGTGGACACAAGGAAGGATGTAAACTGCTTGAGTAGATCATATTTGGAAGACAATTATGCCGTAAAAAGAATAAAATATCACTGAATGAATCTTCCCAATAGGCGTAAGGCGGGGATTTTGAAGTAATTCGTCCATTGTCAATTATATCGTCAAATATATCGTTATCGTGATATTTATTTTTTCATATCATGATATAGATTTTAGACACCCCCCAACTAGAGTATCTTCCCACGGCTCTGGGTTTGGGTGATACCAAACTGGAGAAAAAGTGCTCAGTTCAGGGGGTGTTTGGTCTTTTTTATAACGCCAAAGGAGTAAAGTAACTCCTGAACTCGCTAGCTTTCATTCATTCTTCTCATGAACTTTTCAAAAATAAAATGAGACATTATCAAAGCCAATCGGTTTAAACTTTAAAACATCTCATCCCAATTTTATTATTCTTTTCGACCCGCGTAAACCTCCATGTCTGATTAGTCGATCCCGGCTCACCTGATCAGGAGCTCCAACCTCGTGAAACAGAATAAAGGAGGTAGGAGAAGACTCCGAGTCACGGGATTGGTAACCGCGAAAAGGAAACCGGTCACATTCAGCCCTGATTTATGAACAAACAAGAAGACCTGGAGTGAGGCGAAGTGGCTTAAATGATTTGTAGTTGAGGATATTTGAGTGCTGAAAGGAGTTCGACAAATCCGATGACTCCGCTTGGACGTTTCCCGAGCAGGGTGTCAGGATTATGTGGATTGCGTGGAGCTATCCTGCTGTGATCCTCCTGTGGGAACTGGTTTGGAAATGCATCTCCCGGGCTCCTGTGACGGCACAGGTCGTCCCACAGACACAAAGACAAAGTGTTCTCGGTCACCTCGAGTCTCTCTCTCTAAAACCAAAACATCAGGTTAGAAATCTAGGAGTAATCATGGACTCAGACCTGAACTTAAACAGCCACATCAAAGCAATAACATCATCAGCTTTTTACCATCTGAAAAACATTAAGATCAGAGGAACAGTGTCAAAACCAGACTTGGAGACACTCATCCATGCGTTTGTCTCCAGCAGGTTAGACGACTGTAACGGCTGCTCACTGGCCTTTCTAAACGAGCTGTTAGAGCTGCAGAACATCCAGAACGCTGCTGCTCGAGTCCTGACAAGAACCAGGAAATACCACCATATTAGTCCAGTGCTCCGGTCTCTGCACTGGCTTCCTGTCACTCAGAGAATAGAATTTAAAACAGCTCTGCTTGTGAACAAGTCTCTTCATGGTTTAGCACCAAAGTCCATCTCTGACATGTTAGAGCCGTATGAACCATCTCGGGCCCTGAGAACTTCAGGGAGGGGTCTCCTGGTGGTTCCCAGACTAAATAATAAACACGGTGAAGCTGCGTTTCAGTTTCATGCAGCTAAAATATTTTTGCTCAATATTTACTCCAAATAGCAGTTGTAGTTTACAAATCCACATTTCAGGTTTTCTAATACTAAATGTAACATGTTCATAAACTGACAGTGACTTTATTTCATTCAGACTTAGGGGTAATTCTTTAAATGCGGTGCCTTTTGGGTGTCAAAAACTCCCAAAAAATATTTTGAAAAAAAAAAGATGTACTCCTAAAAACAAGACTGTATACTTTATGAAAAACGTAATGGTCACGCTCAATATGCAACATTTTATATTTTGTCAAACTTGTCAGTGTCGCTAGGAAGTATGTGACATTCCTTTGAAAAAGACAAGAATGACTAAAATGTGTTCATATATGGATTGTTTTCATATTTATGTACATTATTAATTACACAAACTTAAATAATCAATTCATTAATCAGTCCATTGATTGTTTACATATGTCCACTATGTTAAATAGGACTCCCCTATGTTATTCAAATAAGGTCAACATAGTGGACACTAACACGGTGGACATTTTACAATAACAATTGCTATTACTCTAGCTTGTATTAGCATTATAGCAAACAAGATTTTGATAGTTGAGAAATGTAAATTTTTACCCAAGAACATTTAAAATATATATAATTTGATTGTACTTATAAAAACACAGTTAAACCAATAGTATTGTTGCAAAAAAGAGCTATCCGAGTAATTCATAAAGTTGGGTTTTTGGACCACACAAACTCATTATTTTTAAAATCAAAGATCATGAAGTTTTGTGACATTGTTGAGTTCCAAACTGTACAGATGTTATACAAAGCAAAGTATAAATTCTTACCAAACCAAATACAAAGAAGGTTCCAAGAACGTACTGGTCGTTATGAATTACGTGATGAATTAAACTTTAGGATTCAGAAACATAGCACAACTTTGAAAAGTTTTAGTCCGACAGTTAATGGTGAACAATTGTGGAATAAACTGGAGATGGAATTGAAACAATGTCCAAACATCAACCTGTTCAAATATAAATACAAACAAAAGACTTTTGAAATATACAGACAAGAAGAAATGTGTTGCCACTAGGGGGAGCAGTGGGATCGATTATGTGTATTGTTTCCTCTATAATCAAGGAAGAGTGTTGCTGCTTGGAACGGTTGTCATTCTATTGCTCAAATTTACGTATAAGCGTTTTGCTTCAGCCCAATCCTTTTGAGCAGAATGTGTACTGCTCAAATAAACACAATTGTTTTCTGAACAAAACAGGGTCAACACAGTGGACGCCATAAGATTGCCCACACTACATCTACGTAATAAAACGGCTAAAATTACATTTGTAAACACATAAAAAGTAAGAACCTTTACCACAATTGAATTTCCCTCCACTGGCGGGACATCACATCAGAAGCTCGAGTCAAGGAGAAGTGGGTGGAGCTTACTTGAAGGGACATTCACTTAGGTTAACACAGTGGGCAGTGAACCCAGGGACACACATTAAACCAACCAATTTAATTAAAACAAAAATAACAATTCAGTATTTAAAATATTGTTTTGTTTTGATATAAGTATATATAAAAAATATTATTTTAGTAATTTTTTTTATTTTTGCAAATGAAATAGTGGAAACAACACTGGGGACAAGGCAAAATCACAAAAAACATAAAAACAAAACATAAAAAAAAAAATTATCCAGAAAAAAAGGGGTCAATATCCTTGATTATATAATAGACCATAGTTTGTATTTCACAATAAATATATATAAAGAAAAAAATCTTTATATTTACAGAAAATACAGCTTGTTTCAGAGTGGGGACGCAAAAGGCACCGCATTTAAAGAATGACCCAACAGTCAAAATGGACCTAGAGCCTGAACTAGGACTAGATGGAGCTCTGAGGGCCCTGATCTGGCGCCGACCCGTATCGGTGACCACTGATGTATAATGCTATAATGCATGTGATGTTTATTTTTCTCTTGGTCGTCTGTGTGTGATGTTTTCCATGGAAAGCCATCGTGGACGCCATCTACAGCAGCAGGAAGACTCTGTGTGTGATCAGCCACCAGTACCTGCTCAGCGAGTGGTGCTTAAGGCACAATGAGGACGGTTTCTACCAGACAGACACATCAGATTAAGAGAACAGCTGCTACAAAACAGCAAACAGGTATTTGAAGCTGCTGGTGCCTCTGGAGTCTCCCGAACATCAAGGTGTAGGACCTTCCAGAGGCTGCAGTTGTGCATAAACCTTCTATCCGGCCTCTTCTAAACTGTTCACTGAAGCTGACGAGCAGAAACGGCTGCAGTGGCTCAGAAACACATGAAGACTCATTTTCAAACAGTCTTGTTCACTGATGAGGCCGTGTGACCCTGGATGGTCAGATGGATGGAGTAGTGGATGGTTGGTGAATGGCCGCCATGTCCCAACAATGCTGTGACGTCAGCACGGAGGGGGCGGAGTCAGGTTTTGGGCCGGAATCATGGGGAAAGAGCTGGTCGGTCCCTTTAGGCTCCCTGAAGGTGTGAAAATGACCTCTGAAAAATATGTGGAGTTTCTGACTGACCACTTTCTTCCATGGTACAAAAATATCCGTGCTTTCATACTGTAAAGAATACCTCTGCATCATTGGCTGCTATGGGCATGAAAGGAGAGAAACTCATGATGTGGACCCCATCCTCCCCTGACCTCAACCCTATTGAGAACCTTTGGAGCCTCAAGAAAAACATCTACGAGGGTGGGGGGCAGTTCACATCCAAACAGCAGCTCTGGGAGGCTATTCTGACATTCTGCAAACGATTCCAAGCAGAAACTCTCCAAAAACTCACAAGTTTAATGAATTTGAAGCTGCTCCTATGTTAAAATATAACTTGACCTGTTAAGATGTTTTTGATTTAAATTTGATTTCAGTAAATATCACCTCCTAATGCTGCAAATTCAACAAATGATAATTTTCAGTTAATTACAACCTTTAAAATGTATTGAAACTATGAGTTGCATAATAATTTGGAACAGTAGATTTTTTTTTTTTTACTATATTTTTGAATAAAATACTGTTATCATTGGAAGTTTTTTTCAATCACATTCACATTATCCTCCAACAGTTAAAGACTTGAAAATTATGCTGACTGTCATTTGAGTTGATAAATTAAAATTCCATTTGCATAATAATTTGGAAAGCAGAAGACTCAAACCAGCTCCAGATTTGTTTCTGTCACGAGGAAACAACATTTTAACATGGCATCATAATACTCTTTTAATACATTTATTTCAAAGATGGACAACATTCAGGTCAGTCCATCCCAGAGTCTGTCTCCTGCAGCGCCCCCTGTGGCCCCGAGCCGTCACTACACTCCACTGCGGCGCCTCGTTTCACGCGTTGCCCTCCCGGAGCCGCTCTGTGTCCTGCAGCGCCCCCTGCTGCTCGGTGGAGGAGGAGGAGTAGCGGCCTTCGTCTCGCTCGTCTTCGTCGGCGCGCTCGCACGTCGGAGTCTTGTCCACCAGGAGCTTCAGGCGGTGCAGGTGAAGCAGCGCTCTGACAAGAAGGAAGAGTGTTTTAGGCCGACCTCTGGTGAACTATTCTCGCCTCGATGGCTCCTTTTTGCACGAGGAAAGAATGACTACGCGCTGCACGAGGACGTTTGAATTACTCTGAGGCAAAAATCTGCCGTCGACATAAATATGAGAAAGATTTATTGTTTTCTGTAATTTCATATGACATTTTTTTTAGAGGCCTCAGTTTTGGATTTTGGAATATTATGGTGCAGTGATTGGGTTTTCGCCATAGAGATAATAACACAAGTTGACAGCCAAAAAATGGTCAGGGGTTTCTCCACTGATTGAGACTAATGTTGGTGTTCTGAGTCCGAATATCACATGCATTTTGCTCTATCAGGTCAACTTTTTGAGATACAGCCCTAGTGTTACGGATTACGTACGACTACGTTATTATGAATTCTGCTTATCAAATTTGATGGAGTAAATAAAAACTGAATGACTTTGGATACGTTGACTTTTATTTCTTGAGGAAAACGGAAAAAACGTCAAGTGTTTCTCAGCTGATGATCCGCAGACATTTGTTTTTGACGCAAAATCGATTTTTAAAGCATTTCTGTAGCAAAAAATCCTGACCTGATTGAGCAAAACCGATGTCATTTTCGGACTCAGAGCATCAACATTAGTCTAATTCAGCTGGAAAACCCTGGACTATTTTCAAAAAACATTTTTTTGTTACCCAGTGTAATAATAGACTGTCTCCTGACTCCTCCTCCTAATGACTACGTTCGAGGGGGAAATCATGGCGGATTCTCCTGCCCTACTGTGAAGGAGCATGTTCCTAAAAAGGGCGACTGTAGACTCGGCCCTCATTAATATACAAGATTTCTAAATTGTTTCTTACACAAACCAGCAATATCTAGCAGTAGAAAGTTTAGGTAAATTAGAAACGAGGCTGTGGAAAGTGCAATGCTATCTAATGGAAAACTAGCTTGTTTTGTCGCCCACATTATGGAGGTACTGCAGCAATGGCGGACACTGGCGGCCCCTAGCGTCGCGGTCATCAGTTTTCGCGCTATCGATCTAGGTTTGGGATTTCCATCACAAACTTTCAGACCAGACGGAGTTTTTCCAAATAATAACCCAGCGATATTAAAAGAGGGGAACGTCTCACCGCTGCAGTGAAGGCCCGCCGCCGCCGGCCTCTGGGTTCTGAAAACACAGGAAAACAAGAGTATGGTTTAAACCAGAGTCAAACGCAACAAACTTATCAAATCTACACATTCCAGAGGCTGCAGACCGACCTTCTTATGTACCAACGCTTTCATGTGATAAACATTATAAAATTACACTTTTCCCTCTCCGATTACATGTGGAATGTGACTTCCAAGTACGTTCTTTGGGGGGGTTAATTGACAAATTATGAAAGTTTCATGGGTAGATTATTTCTGGATGTTGAGGTAAAGCCTACGGTGTGCGTTTGCTTCTCAGGTTACTAAATTGACCGATAAAAACCTGCCGTCCTTGTAGTTATAGTCCGTCCCACATTCCTACGCTTGAGAGTTCACTCTGTGAGGGCGGACTAGCTAGATTTTTCTATATTTTAAATATTTTTGTTTGTTGTTTGGTCTCGGGTCATTTCCCTTAAAAACCTGCCTACTGCAGAGTCAGACTTATTTATTTAATCCAGTCGCGTGTTGTGTATGTTGTTGGCAGAGCCGTGGGAACACATAGGGGGGTGCTGAGGGACAAGATTTCCCCAAAAACGCTTTTTTCTGTGCCTATTTCACATTTACTAATGGTACTTGCAATAGACAAACTATCCACCAGGGGCTGCTGCAGCACCTTCAGCACCCTGGGTTCCCACGGCCTTGGTTGTTGGGTTTGCACGCCGTAGACGTGTTTAAAGTTCATTTGGATCATAATTAACCTCTTCAGCCCGCGAGGCGCCCAACGGGGGCCCGCACCCCCCTGCTTCAGCCTGTCCGGACCGTAGCTGACAGATACAACTACTGACAATCACAAGTTTCACGTCCTCGTGTTCGGACAAAAGGCCTCTGGGCTGCTCTTTGTTGGTCAGTGCGGTAAAATGGGCTGGTATTTAATCCTGTAAGAATAAATAAACGTAAACTTTACTGCCGACTCTGCTCGTTCATATCTCGACACGAAAATGGCAGGAAACCTTTTGTTTACTCATATTCATGTCAGTGATCTACAACAGAAGTTTATCTCTACATTTCATATTTTTACATATTCCCCGGCAGCATCTCTCCTTCATGACTGACCTGATCATCAGTGACTTCTGTTTCCTTCGGCCTGAGTCTGTCAGGTGGCGCCCCCTGCTGTCCGCTCCCCTGTGGCGCCCCCTGCTGTGCGCTCCCCTGTGGTGCCCCCTGCTGTGCGTGGTGCCGGCGGTGCAGCTCGGTCTCCACGGCCTCCAGTCTGAAGAGCATCTGTTTGAAAGCCTCCAAAGGCCCGGGCTGAGGCTCCGCTGCAGACGACCGCTGGAAATGAACACACACAGAGACACGCGTTCAGGTTCGTCTACAGTTTCAGAGATAACGAGGTCACTTACGCAGCAGCAAGTTACCCCCACAAATTAGCTCGTTTCCAGCTAATTTGACCAAACTTTTTCCAGACCAGTGGAGTCTGCCGGAGCTAAAGTGCAGATGTTGTTAAAGAGTGGAATGAAAACCACATTAAAACGGCCATAAAGTTTAGTCCCTTTGTCTGCACATTGTCTGTGTATATTTCTCCCGTCACTGTTGTCTCCCACAAAGGAAATGACCATATTTGGATTACAGCCTCATCTCAGTCACAGGCTTTCGTGCTACACGTGGATACCAAACATGTCAGAATTTGGGAATGAATAAGCGCGGGAAAGACCAGGGAGCGACACAGACACGTTGGAGTCACTTCCTGGTCAAATGTCCGGCTCAAAACGTCAGAGAGTAAACATCGTAAAGAGAGATGCCTTTGGGTAGAGTTAAAACCGACTTGAGCGAAATGAAGTCAAATGTTGATATTAAAAATGTGAGGTAATCAATTTTTTTTCTTCCTGCAGTCGAGTAAACCTCATTTGGCGACATTTGCGAGTGTGTATAGTTTAATTTCCTCCAGCATCAACCAGGAAGTCAGAGCTACATTAGCGTTAGCTTCACCAGGGGCAGCCCTAGCTAACTTTAGCAGGTTTATGGCATTAAAGCCCAAGCGTCGTCGTAGATTTAATGCTTTTCAATGACATTTCAGGCCTTCATTAAACGACTATTGATGCTTTGTGATGCTGTGTCGAGGCCCCGGCTGCGTCCGAGTACCTGCTCCGCTCGACTCGGGTCCAGGTCCCTCAGGAGCAGCTCGTCGGTTCCGTCCGCACTCGCTGCAAAACAAAGACACGTCATTCAGGTCGCCCCGGAGACGGCGTCCTCTTCGTAAAGTATAGGTGCGGCTCAGACCTGGGGGCAGCGGACTTCCTGAGGCCGAGTTCTGCAGAGAGTCCAGGACCTGGTCTGCTTTGTGGATCAGGGACTGGATCCTTTGCTCTGAAATCCACACATCACACTTCAGTCTTTTTCGGTCAATCGTGCTGTTCGGTCGTATTGTTTCTCGAGGAGTTTTCCCCCAAAACCTGTTCCCCTGACCCTTATCGAGACCTAAACCCACATGTTCAGCTAATTACTTTAGGGTTTGTGTAGGTTTTATGGATGGAACGTATAAACGTAGACAGTTGAAAACCTACCAAAAAATTCTAAAAATCAACTTTTTTCTGCATAAAATAAAACTTCAAAAATAACATTTATGGTCACATATTCTTGCCTCACAATAAGGAACTTGAATGTCGTTACCGTGACTAGGGCTGGGCACCGTGCTACCGAAAAGCTCCAGTAGGGGGCGGTGTCGAAAAACTAACTTTCTGTGCCAAGTTTCCAGACGTGAATATATGACCCCGCAGTGAGTCTGATACAGCAACTGGGGGCGGGAACCTCAGGGTAGCTCACGATTCGATACGACACGCGATACATGGCTCACGATAACGATTATCTCACGATACGCCGATAATCGATATATTGCATAACAATAATCTACGATACATCACGATAAAATAAAAAAACATGCTACTTTTAACCTTTATTTTAACATTCTACATATTATTCATCATTTACATTTCTTTTCATGTGCTTTGTACCACGTTTATAAATAATCCCCGACTTACTCACTGAAAATGGGTCATAGATCTGTCAGTGAATTATTTACATTTAAATAAACAAGAAACCACAGTCCTATTTAAAAAGTAATAAATAAACCCCAAATTAATCTTCTTTATAAATATAAAAACTATCATTAAAAGTAATTTATTTGTGTGACAGCGTTTGGTCCAAGTGCTTGAAACTGTAGTGCTGCCCCCTGCTGGTCTGACTGATATCTTGATCATTATTGGCCTCTATCGACTGTGAAAACAGTGGAGCACTGCTGCCTCATTAGTATGCATGACGTTGCTCATTAATATGCATGACGTTGCTCATTAATATGCATGACGTCATCAAAAGTATCGATATCGGAATAAAAAGTATCATATCGCATCGTCCCGCAAAATATCGCGATATATCGGAAAATCGATATATTGTCACACTCCTAAAAGCAACATGAGATTCAAGATTGTTTTATTTGTCAAACCATGTGACTGATTCGAAATTATATTTCTCTCATCCTTGATCGTGAAGCGGGGGGTGGGGGAAGAGGGCAAGGAGTTCAGCTTCCCGATGGCCCTGTGTACGAAACTGGGACAGTTAGCCACTTCAGCACAAATGCAGCTGTTTTCCTTAAGCGAAGCAAAACTATAACTTACTAAAACCTTTGTATTTATTAGAGAGTCAGTGCCAGGTCTCCTTAGGCTCAGATCTTCCGCACACTTAAAAGAAACCGGTTATAAACCAGGACTGAATAAGTAACTTGAGTTTTTATGCAAATTGAAAAGCATAACAGAGCAGTGATTTTTACCTTTCGCCACAGACCCACGGAGGCCGTCGTTTACCAAACTCCAGCGGAGGAGAACACGATTGTTTGTGGAAAAGTCGGCGCTCGCTCTGTATTTGACATTTTTGGTGCAGCTTTGGTAAATGATTAGTGACGGAGTGAGCGCTCGCACCGTGTAAAGCTCTTCCACGTGTGAAGCAGAGCTGCACGATACATCGCAACAAATATCGTATCGTGACAGTAGGTGATGCAATAACCGTATCGTATCGCAAGAAGCCACCATATATCGCAAAATCACTAAAGCCTTCATCGGACTGGGATCTTTTTTTTGTTGCAAACTCAGCCAAAAACAAACAACGCATTGAACTTATAAATATGTAAAAGTTAACATTAAGTTAAACATTTTAGTCACGTTTTAGTCTTGTTTTGACACAATTTGCACAAAAAAAAGAGTTACTTGCGATTAGAATGTAACATATCACAATAATCATGTTATCGCGATATCGCTTTGTCATCGAAAAGCTCATGTCTAGAAAAGTTGAGCTGAAATAAAACCGTGTCCTGATTTGGATCCGTCCCAAAGGAGATAATAATGTCCTTTCTCTCTTTTAATCGCTGCCGGTGTTACTTTTATTTGTATTTTTATCACACACACGTTATTTTAATTACATTTTGATCAAATTAAAATAACAGGTATCGAAAAAAGAAGCAGGTATCGTTAAAGTAGTGGTATCGAACAGTACCCAGCCCTAACCGTGACCTCTGGAGTGAGTGAGTGGGCGGAGTCTGACCTCTGTAGAGCGAGTGGGCGGAGTCTGACCTCTGTAGTGAGCGAGTGGGCGGAGTCTGACCTTTGTAGAGCGAGTGGGTGGAGTCTGACCTCTGTAGTGAGCGAGTGGGCGGAGTCTGACCTTTGTAGAGAGCGAGTGGGCGGAGTCTGACCTCTGTAGAGAGCGAGTGGGCGGAGTCTGACCTCTGTAGAGCGAGTGGGCGGAGTCTGACCTCTGTAGTGAGCGAGTGGGCGGAGTCTGACCTTTGTAGAGCGAGTGGGTGGAGTCTGTCCTCCCTGAGGCCAAGTGTGAGATGTGTTCAGCAAACTGCAGGCGAAGGTTCTTCAGACTCAACTCACTGTCCAACTATGAACACAACAGCACAGCTTTAATCCCCAACATCGTCCTGGCGTCGGCCTCAAGACATTTTTCATGGGAATTATCAGGAGTTTATGGGAATAAAGTGTTAATTTCGTCGACTAAAATATTAAGTCTTAATTTTAGTCAAAGTGATTTTTTTGACGACTAAAATTGGACTAAAACTAAATTTAAAGTTTTTCATGAGACTAAAACTATGACTAAAATGTCCAGATATTTTAGTCGACAAAAATAAGACTAAATAAAAATGGAAAGGAGAGACTAAAATCATCCAAACTTCTATTGACCGTCTGAAAGAGCCTCATATCATGTAACTTCACTGCCAAAGGAGCAGCTCTGAGCTTTGTTCATGAGGAGCAGCTCCATGAAGCAGGACCTCCATTAAATATGATTATAATGAATATTATTAATACAAAGTCGACTAAATGTGTCTTAAATGTAGTCGACTAAATTGACTTGCAATTTTAGTCGACTAAAACTCGACTAAAATTCAATTACATTTTCGTCAAAAGACTAAAACTAAATTAAAATATGTTGTCAAAATTAACACTGCTCTCTTCCTCTCATCATTCTGCCATCTTGCAGATTTCTACATTAACGTCTTGGTCAAAGGTCAAAGTGTTTAATTTGTATTTGTTTAGTCATAAATAATAGAGCGTGTCCTTTTTCCTGCAGCGTCAGACGTGAGAGTTACCTGCTGCTGGTCGTCCTCCAGTTCCAGGACCCAGGACGGAGCCGAGGCCGGGAAATCTGCAGACACGAGGGGCGAGGATTAAACTGGGACAGAAACAGAGAAAAGTACAAACTACATTTGGAAAAACTGCAGTTTTTTTCAATTCTATTAAACAATCTGCTGTGAAAAAACATCCATTTACACTTGACTTTATTTGTGTGTTATAAATAAGTTTATATTTCCCAAGAAAATAAATTGTGTCTAATGTGACATTTGAACTTTAACCTCCTATCCGTGTGTACCTTCGATCTCGCCGCCCTGTGACTGGCCCTGGTCGTTGTAGCTCCGCTCTGATTGGCTCCCCCGGCCGTACCCGCGCTCTGATTGGTCGGCGTGCCGTATCCAGGGGGGGTAGGGCAGGTCCGGGAGGCTGTGGACGTCCGAACAGTCGACTGCCGCTTTGTTGGAGCTCAGCCAATGAGGGAGGTGCATCGTGGCCTGGTCTCTCCCGCTCGGCCAATCGGTGCGCAGCGCAGCAGCAGGCTCCGCCCCCCGAGACCGGGTCGTCGTCTCCAATCCTGATCCGCATCTGAGCAGCAAACGAGTAAACGCTGTAATAAAACCCTGGCGTTTTCCGCGGCGAGCTGAGGTGACACACCTGGAGCAGCGGAGCGTTCTGATTGGATGGCCGGCTCCGGGGGCGTGGCTTTGGCAGCAGGTGCTTTTCACAGGTGAGCGACTGTGCGAGACTCCGGACCTCGACGACAGCCCTGCGTCGGGAACATCGTAAACAGAGCAGTTACTGTCGCTGCATCACCACCAGAGGGCGCTGGGATCTTTAACCTCTAAACCCCTCTCGGCGTCATCCATTTATAATAAATGTTGCACATTTTCAGTGAAATTGTACGGTGAAAATTGTTGAGCGATGTCAGAATTTTAGACATTTAGATTTCATGGCAGTTTGAATCCAAATTTAATTTAGCTTTAAAGCCTTGATTTTGGCACAATTCTTTTAATGAAATAAATAAGTGAGACTGAAGGGTGTATAGATCTGTCAGTGGCTTCATTTACATTTAAATAAACAAGAAACCACAGTCTTATTTTAAAAGGTATAAATCAACCCTATATTAATTTGTTTATAATGATAAAAACTATCATTAAAAGTAGTATATTTGTATGACAGTCCCTGTGCTGCCCTCTACTGTCCTGACTAGGAGTGTGACAATATATCGATTTTCCGATATATCGCGATATTTTGCGGGCCGATATCGATACTTTTGATGACGTCATGCATATTAATGAGCAACGTCATGCATACTAATGAGGCAGCAGGGCTCCACTGTTTTCACAGTCAATATAGGCCGATAATGATGAAGAATTCAGTCAGACCAGCAGGGGGCAGCACTACAGTTTTAAGCACTTGGACCAAACACTGTCACACAAATAAATTACTTTTAATGACAGTTTTATAATTATAAATAAGATTAATTTGGGGTTGATTGATTCCTTTTTAAATAGGACTGTGGTTTCTTGTTTATTTAATGAAGTCACTGACAGATCTATAGTGTGGGATCATTTATAAAAGTGGTACAAAGCACATGAAAAGAAATGTAAAGGATGAATAATATGTAGAATGTTAAAATAAAGGTTAAAAATAGCATGTTTTTTTTTTATCGTGATGTATCGTAGATTATTGTTATGCAATATATCGATTATCGGCGTATCGTGAGATCATCGTTATCGTGATCCGTGTATCGCGTATCGTATCGAATCGTGAGCTACCCAGAGGTTCCCACCCCTAGTCCTGACGGAGTTCTCGATCATTAAACCTGTGGAGCACTGTGACCTCATTAATATGCATGATGTCATCAAAAGTATTGATATCGGAAAATAAACCGAACATATTTCCTCCAGTCCGGCGTTACCCAAAGAAAAGCAAGATGAAAACGAAAGACAATAACGAGATGAAAACGAAGATTAAAATAAGACACAAAAATGCGGACTGGAGAAAATGTAAAGGCGGGGGTTACGAGGTTAAGCGTGTTTTAGTATCGTTTTTGATGTGATTTTGGCGAGTGCGTCTGTACCGTGTAAGAAGGCGGTCGTGTGCGTGATGGGCATGGACCCGTCGTGGGGAAGGCTAATCAGCTCGTCGGTCGTCATGGACACCCGGTCCCTGTTGCCGCGGTGACGGAGCGAGCTGACGGGCAGCGACAGGAAGTCCAGCTCGCGCTCCGTCAGACGCTCGCGCAGGACTGCGGAAACGAAACGATTCTCAAGGTGAAAAGTTCAGGGTAAACGGATTAAAAACAAGAAGAAAAAAAATAAAAATAATAAACTTTGATAAACAATAACTGATAAAACAGTAAAAATAAATCTGTACCGTCCCTGTTCCTGAGCGCGCCCAGTGCGGACCTGTGGGCGGCGGCGGAGGAGGGCAGCCCCGCCCCCAACAGAGCGTTTCCGCGGCGACTGCGCTCAAAGTCTGTGATGTAAGCGTCGAGGGCTGCAGACGCCGAGATGTACTGCTGCAGGGTTTATAAAGAAACGGGTGAGAAACAAACATGTACATCATCTCCCTCTATAAACACTATTGGAAAATACTGTGGAAATGTCGGGAAACTTCTGCTGTAGATTATTGACATAAATATGGTGTTTTCGTATAAAAATGAGGCGTTTTAGGTGTAAAGATGACAATGTTTTTAGCGACAAAATCTAAATAATGGAGTCAGATTTAAATGCACGGTTTTATTTTGTGACATTAGTTAAAAAGATTTGCTCAGAGAGATTTTGGATTTTTAGCTTTTGAATAAACTAATTACACAAGTTGACAGCCAAAAAATGGTCAGGGGTTTCTCAACTGATTGAGACTAATGTTGGTGTTCTGAGTCCGAATATCACATGCATTTTGCTCTATCAGGTCGACTTTTTGAGATACAGCCATAGTGTTACGGATTACGTACGACTACGTTATTATGAATTCTGCTTATCAAATTTGATGGAGTAAATAAAAACTGAATGACTTTGGATACGTTGACTTTTATTTCTTGAGGAAAACGGAAAAAACGTCAAGGGTTTCTCAGCTGATGATCCGCAGAAATTGGTTTTTGACGCAAAATCGATTTTTAAAGCATTTCTGTAGCAAAAAATCCTGACCTGATTGAGCAAAACCAAGGTCATTTTCGGACTCAGAGCATCAACATTAGTCTCATTCAGCTGGAAAACCCTGGACTATTTTCAAAAAATATTTTTTTGTTACCCAGTGTTATTAGAGAGATAAAATTAGCACACAAAAAAATCAACTTTGACAATATTTTGAATTTTGTGCATATGACAGTTTTTAATCCTTTTGTAATTATGGCGTACTAGTTTGAAGAATAACATCGGTTGTAAGTAATAAACATATAGTTTATTTCAGTGAAGAAAAGGTTCATTTTAATTACATTTTTAAGTTAATGACAGAGGGAAAGAATTCTGACTCACTCATTTCTCATTGGCGCGGCAAGTTTAAAAATGTTTACCTTTCTGTCAGTGAAACTATAAACATCACAAAAACGGTCAAACTAAAGGAAATGTCCAAGGTAAGTGTGGGGTCTGTAGGAGCTTCTAAAGTGGAGATGTTGTTCCAAGAGTGGAACGTAAACCTCATTTGGAGACGACGGCTCTAAAGTTTTGTATGTGGCTGTATGTCTCCCACAATTACCATATTTGGATTACAGCGTCATGCCGGTCACAGCCTTTCATGCTACACGTGGATACCAAACAGTATTTGTGAATGAATAAGCGTGGGAAAGACCAAGGAGCGCCGCCATGTTTTCCTTAAACGCCATAGAGTGTGGCGGTCAGTACCTTGTCCTTGTAGGAGAAGGACTGGCTGAGGTTGGGCGGCTGCAGGTTGCTGGTTAGATGCCCGGAGCTGGAGAGGAGCGACGTCACGGTGGACTCGGGAGACAGGGCGTGGACAGAGTGGACAGTGGAGCGCATCCTGCAACAACAGCAAACAAAAGCGCTCAGTAACCACAGAACAGAACAATACAGGACGTTATAGACAAGAGGCGCCATCCCAGACTGAGGCTAAAAAAAAGTCCCTCACAAACAAATAAAATGGTTACACGCTGCAGGTCTTTAGTTCAATGTCCCTTTGTCTTCATGTCCTCTGCGATCTTAAATTAAAGTTTCAGTTCTCTACATACTATTTACAATTCACATGCAGAGTCAAATATTTACATTTTACACGAAGACAATTCGACAACTTGTGTTGTCATGGTGACGTGAAAACAGGAAGCGACCTCGCTCTCCTTGTGCAGCTGAGTTTTTTGCCTTTTTCTGCGACCTGCATTTGTGGTTTCTGTTCCACATTGTTTTTCTGGATACTTTTGTTCGTCTTTGCCGTGTTTTTGTGGAGGTTTGGTGGATTTGTTTACTTTGAGAGTCTAAAATGGTCCTGAAGAAAGCAGCTTTTTAAAGGTAAACAAAATGTTAGCTTATCAGCTAAACCCATTTGAGACCTACACATTTCTTCTTCTGAGACACTGAAGAGGCACCAAGAGCCCCCACAGCTGCAGCACAGAGGAGGCGTCACAAGAGGAGCTACAGGAAACAATAAAGGACAAACGAGAGATGGTGAAAGACTGTTGTGAAGCGGAGGGAGGAAGAGGAAGGAGGAGGTGGAGCTGACCAGTGCAGGACACCACGCTCTGAAACAGGGACAAACCCAGGAGGCGCAGCACCATTTCAGAGGATCAGAGGAGACCGAGGGCAGCCAGCCAGGTTTCTACCGAGTGCTACAGTTTCCCCGACCTCCAAGGTCATGCGGGTCAGGTTGACACACAGTGGCAGCGCGGCTCAGCCACAGCAGCTCAGGACTAACACCTGAACACTATTTCGTTGTACAATGACAATAAAGCACTTACTCACTTAAGACTACGGATAATATCGAATGCTCTGCTGTTTCCAGGCTCAACACGGGACATAAATTCTACCTGTCAAACACTGTGACTCAAAAAAGATTGAAGTTTTTTTTTAAAGTTTCAGTCTCACCATACGAGTGCGTTGGCGTCTTTTACACTACACGCAAAGAATAATAATTAAAAGAATAATCACTCTCTCAACCAGACTCGAACTCACTCCACGTGCTTTAGGACACCTGCGCTAACCCCTACACTACAGCGCCTTACCAAGTATAGCCTTAATGCTCGTATTCATCAGATATTCTGTACCCATCACAACAAGCCATGCCATTCCATCGGCCATGTCAAAATGTGTCTGTCACCAATTGAGGTGGGATGTTATTAATTGTACGACGTGGCTGCGTCCTTTTTAATCTAAAAGCTAGGGCTGAACAATTTTGGAAAATAAATGACAATTTTTTTCCCTTCAATATTGCGATTAAATATGCGATTATTGTTGCGGATTATAAGTCCTCTTATGTATTTTCACCTAACACAAGCAATAAATCTGTCTGTTTCATAATAAACAATATTAGATTAATTTGACTTGCACTGCACTTCTTAAAAACTGTCTGAACTTAACGGCGAGAACCGGAACACTGGAACACGGGCAAACAGCTGATTTTTCAGGGCGATCCCTGTAACCAAGTCCTTACACCCCTCAAAGGCTGTAAACTCTCAAGTTAAGAAGCTTTTAGACCTGGGTTAAAATGCGCTCGGTTGAGGTGGGGGTTAAGAGGTTAAAATGTCTAGAAGACCATCCAGAAAAGGGACACAACTCAATCTACCACCAATATATTGTTCGTTTTAGTGTAACCAGTAGCAGAAAATACCAACTTAAATGTGTCCATCCTTGTTCTGTAAAGTATAAAAGTAAAAACTCAAATAGCGGGATTGCAGTGGTTTAGTTGGTTCGCGTTCCAGTTATAAGCTCGTAAAACCGGATGTTTACAATCTCAGCATCCTGCTAAAAGTTAGGGATAGCATTTGAAGCTAGCAGCCAATACAAAAGTGCGAAATAAGGTTTAAAAAAAATGCTGCCAAAGTAATGTACCAGATAGCGTAAAGATCTGAGAGTCTGTTGTGGAAGGCTTGAGGTTGTGTGACGAAAATAAGCGAAGTGGAGAAAGCTAAAGTCACGTACAAAGTTGTTGTTGGGAGTGTCACGGAGCTAGCTACAAAACAAACTAATAAAAAAAAAAGAAATACGCACATATCTTTCAAACTCGAAACAAATCCCGTGTTAAACACTCACCTTTGGCCCCGACTTGGCTTAAAATCCGCGCCAAAGTTGGTAACACGGCTTAGATAACATAAATCTGTGCAAAGTTTCAAACATCGCGGGGACTTCTCTCCCACTGGGCTGGTTAGCATTAGCAGCAACCACTTCCGGTGAACACTTCCGCTTGTCACAAAAACTCGGGAAAAACTCAAAATAAGCATCTTATTTTTTCTACAGAACTCGTTAAACGTATTAACGGAATGTGGGGAATGTCTCGTTGCGGTTCTGTCTTGTTGTTGAATTCGCTGGACCGTGTTTTGGGCGGTTTTAACAACTTTAGCATTAGCCGCTGTCAACTGTTGTCATGGAAACCTGCGTCATCGACGGAAAAAAGCCGAATCCAGGGGCGACCTGGCTCTAGGGCCTCTCAATGTTCTCCTCAACCTCTTAACCCCCGCCTGAACTGAGCTTTACCCAAATCTAAAGAAAACATCAAAATAGTGACGAAAACGAGGATCATAACGGAACAAAAATGTGCCAGAAAACTGAGGCAAAAGCAATGACAAACATGACAAAAAAACAAAACAAAAAGACAAAAAAAAAAAGCAATGGAAAAAAGCACTGAAAAAGCAACAAAAAGTGACAAAAACACGCCAAAAATAACGTGACAAAAGGTTACAATCACTAGGTCTACATTTTCAAATGAGGTGTTACACTGTTGTTCTCCAGTCCAGAAGCTTTTAGATTTGGGTAAAGCTGAACTGGAGAAATTGCACTCGGTTAAGGCGGGTAAGAGGTTAAAATATGTCTTTGTGGAAGTATCGCATTTACGCTGATTAGGGCCAGGCTGGTCAGAGTCCAGGGTCGTTTTTCGGTCCCAGTCCACCCCTGGCTGAATCTACCCAAAACATGAAGAAAATAAATAAATAATAATAGTGAGAAGTGGTACGAACACAAAACTGGTTGACAGTGGTGACTGTGCTGATGTGGGACATGACCGTCCCTACAGACCGTACTATCACGGCGAATCGGCCAGACATTGTGCTCCATGACGAGAACAACAACATATGCTATGAAGTACCCGGGTCTCAATGAGGACTTAGATTTTTCTGTCTTTTTATAATTAATACATGTTTTTATAACTGTTATATGTTGTATATGCTTTTCTATGAGTTTGTTTTTTCTATGAGTCCACCGGGCTGTCCTTTCTTTACCATTAAAAAAAAAAAAACAATTAAAAAAAACAATAACTCAAGTTCTTTACACTAACTAAACTAACTAATTAATCCGCTCTCCATTAGTACTCAATGGCCATTGAAAAATTAAAATACGAGTTAGTATACTAGTATCTTGAAATATGTCTAAACCTCTCATCTTATTTCAATTATAAAATTAAGAACTAATTTCAAAACCTATTTCTGTGGCATAAGGTCTCAGGTACTCTTGTGCTAGTATGTATTCAACTGTTTTATGTTCTGTTGGACATCACTACTCTAATTGTATAATCTTGTATTCTGTTGTGTCTTTTTTGTGGTTGACCTGTATTGACAGAGCGTCACGTGACCTTACGTGATGCCCTTTAGCTATTTAACGCACCTGTTGTAGTGCTTTTTAATCACTTGCCCTGACGAAGACCGTACTAGGTCGAAACGCGTTGGCGTCCCTTTCTTATTAAAGGATTTTTATCTGACCATTCAGAGTGCCTCGGACATTCCTTTGTCTTTTTAACAACATATGCTATTTGATTGATGTGGCTATCCCAGGTGACAAAAACATCTTAAAGAAAGAAGTGGAGAAAATCACCAAGTATCGAGATCTGGAGATTGAAATCAAGCGCATGTGAAACACCAAAACTCGAATTAGGAACTGCCAAGACAGGGCTCCAAGAGCACCTGGATAAACTCCAGCCAAACCTGGGGGACCTGGTTGGCCCCTGGTGAACAAACCAGCTCAAATGCTGAGATGATAATAATAATAATAATAATACTAAATTAATGGAAGCCGATTATCTTATCTTATCTATAATTTTTAGTACTTGCTCAGCTATAATTGTGTATAAAGATCAGCCAGTAGTGTCGAGGCCCCTCTGTTTGGAAGATCCCCCAATAAAAATTATTTATGTTTACTATACTCAAAATATACAGTATACACATCTTTTTGTTTTACAGCTTGAAATCACACATTAAAGGACGAATGCATGAAGGAAAAATGATTTTTAAAGCGGTCAAACTGAACAAACAAAACTCTTCATTCTTATGTTTTGGCAGCCACACAACATTGTAGATTTAATTTTATATTATTATACCGTTTAAATGTCAGCCTCCATTGTCAATATGCTGACGATTTGGAAAATGTTGGTCTAATTTTCATTGCCGTTATTCTGTATTCCTGGTCCTGAACGTTCACCACCAGCTGCAGCCACACCATTAAAGGGCCACACGCGTGAACATTCTGTGTGTTTCCAGCACAGCGATGGTGATGGCGAGATGGCACCCCATGAGGCCTCGAGGCGTCCTGCCCACCCACTGTACCAACACTTCAAGATGATCCCTTTGCTCTACTGCTCCCTCATGTGGACAAACACATGTAGCAAAATGTGCATCATGAAGCAACAGAGGTTTGCTTTGGAAATAAACTGGCACACGTCTTGCAAAATAGAAAATAAAACAGGTAATTAACTCGATTCTGTTTGCTTGTGTTTTTTTATATATATATGAAATCATGTATAGCTGCTTTTAACAAAAACAAACCGTGTTAGGGCAAAGGAGGAAGTAAGACTGATATAGATTATAGACATAGAAATGGGGACTTGTTTTCATTTATCTCTTGGTGTTTTTGTTGTCATGGCTTTGCCCTAAAATACATGACTTTATGAACTCTCCAAACCCAACACATCCCGGTCATGACGCGATCTCTTTGGCTTCATTCATACATACATTTGGGTATTTTACAATATTAACTATCGGCCGATCTAATGCCAAAACAAGCTAATAGAGACTTCCCGTTTTTTTGGAAGGTCACATTTATTTATAAACGACATTTAAAGCAACATTGCTTTAAAAATGCAATATAAATTTAAAGTTGCAAAAACAAGTACAATTGTGATGGGATTTTCTGCTCTTTCTGGTGAACCGGATCGTTTGGATCGGCTCAACAAAAAAGAGCCGGTTCTTTTGGCTCCCAAATGGCTCTTTATTTTTTTTACATATAGGCTACAGTTCCTCTCCTGGAGCCTTCACCTTAACGTGGTGGAGGGTTTGAGCCCCTGAATGATCCTGGAGCTCTGTTGTCGGGGCTTCGTGCCCCTGGTAGGGTCTCCCAGGGCAAACAGGTCCTATAGGTGACGGGTCAGACAAAGAGCGGTTCAGAAGCCCCTTATGAGAGACCAACAGGCCCGGTTAGAACCATGAGGCCGTCCTTCTGTGGACCCACCACCTGCAGGGGGCGCCATAGGGGCTGGTGCAGCTCCAACAGCTGCCCCCACGACCCGGAAACGGACAAGTGGAAGAAGATGGATGGATGGATGGAGAGGCTACAGTTCAAATTTCAGAGATTTTTTGCAGCGCTTTTGATTCATGGCTTGTTAATGAGCCGTTCGACTCCTCCCTGCACAAAACAACAACTATAATTAAGACAGAAATGAAAAATAACAGATTTAATAGCAACACAAACACTTTCAAAGCTGGTATTACCTTCATCAGGCCCAAAGCGCTTTACAGTAAGGAACCAGTCACCCATTCATTCATCCACCAGTGCACACAGACACTGGAGGCGAGGAGGGGGAAGTGTGTTGCCCATGGACACGACGACAGGGTGCATTTGTGGGGGGTGGGATTTGAACAATAAAAAAGTAGATACATGAAACATGGCGGCGCAGGTGGTAGAACAGGTCGTCTCATGATCGGAAGGTCGTGGGTTCGAACCCCAGCTCTCACAAATGCACACTGTCGTTGTGTCCTTGGGCGAGACACTTCCCCCTCCTCGCCCCCAGTGTCTGCGTACATTGGTGTTTGAATGAATGGGTGACTGGTTCCTTACTTTAGGGCTGGTGAGGGTAGTAAAGTGCTATAAAAGCTGAGTCCGTTTACCATTGTCATCTCCTGGTCCTCACGCTGAGAGGAACACAGACTGAAGACATCACTGAAGTCAAAACCTCAGGACTCCTCTCCGTCTTTTACAATGGGCTCACGAGGAAAAGGCTGACATGGTGACACGTGTGATTGCATTGTTTGCTTTTCACTTTTAGTCTTTGCCTTTCTAATAATAATAATAATAATAATAATAATGCATTTTATTTCTTAGGCGTCTTTCAAGACACTCAAGGTCGCCTCACATCCACAAGTAAAATAACATCAACAGTTAAAAACAGTTAAAATACAAAGTTAAAACAGCATGAATAAAAAAGGACGATGCAGTTGTGGTCACAGTGAGTCGGCTCGTCTAAACAGATGAGTTTTGAGGATGGATTTGAAGTGTGGGAGTGAGTCGGTGTTACGGAGGTCAGGAGGGAGAGTGTTCCAGAGCTGAGGAGCAGAGCGACTGAAGGCTCTACCCCCCATGGTGACGAGACGGGCGGGAGGGGGGGCAGTGAGCCGGAGAGAGGAGGAGGAGCAGGTGTGGAGACATGGAGGAGGTCAGTCAGGTATGGAGGGGCGAGCTTGTGAATTGCTTTGAATGTGAGAAGCATGATTTTGTATTGGATGCGGTGGGTGATGGGGGGCCAGTGGAGCTGTTGAGGTACAGGAGTGATGTGGTTTATGGAGGGTGTGTGTGTGATGATGCGGGCGGCTGCATTTTGGACCAGTTGGAGTTTATGGAGAGTTTTTTGAGGGAGACCTCACCTTCTCTGTAGCACAAAGCGGTGCATGTGGAGCTTCATAAAGCAACATTAAAACAAAGAAAGGGCTCGCGGGTGAGACTCGTCTCTCATCGTTCACTTAAAAGAGCCGGCTCTTTGTACCGACTCGTTCGTGACACTAACGTACAAAACAAACAGATACCAACAACGTCCTGCTCAGTTTTGGTTAAGTAAGTAAGTGCTTTATTTGTCATTGTACAAGCGGACAACGAAATAGTGTTCAGGCGTTAGTCCTGAGCTGCTGCGACTGAGCCGCGCTGCCACTGTGGATCAACCTGATCCGCATGTTTTGGGAGGTAAAGGAAACCGGAGCCCCCTGAGGAACCCGGCTCCCTCAGTCTCCTCTGATCCTCTGAAACGGTGCAGCGCCTCCTGGGTTTGACCCTGTTTCAGAGCGTGGTGTCCTGCACTGATCAGCTCCTCCTCCTCCCTCTTCCTCCTGCGCAGCTCCCTCCGCTCCACAACAGTCTTCCACCATCTTCTGGGAACACTTAATCTGTTTCCTTCTCCAGTGAACGTCCATTAGCCAGAACAACAGCAGATATGTGTGGCTTAGCTCTAAGTCTCGCCCGGATACCTCCTCGTTTGTCCCTTTTTTGTTTCCTGTAGTTGTTTCAGAAGAAGAAATGTGTCGGTCTCAAATGGGTTTAGCTCATATGCTAGCTTTTTGTTTACTTTTAAAAAGCTGCTTCTTCGGGACCATTATGGACTCTCTGCAGTAAAAATGCACCGATCCCACAAACACACGGCAAAGACTTGCAAAGTATCCAGTAAAACCATGTGGAACAATCACAAATGCAGCTCGCAGAAAAAGCTGCTGTACCGAGACAGAGGGAGGTTGCCTCCTTTGCAAACAAATGGGTTAAAAATGTCTAAAGACCGGGCTGCCCTAGTAGTTAAGGGAAGACAGTTCCAAAGCGCGTCTGTGACCTCATTGTTCTGCTCAGAGTATCAGCAGACAGAACATCAGAAAGGTGCGGAGGAGCCGTCCCATTCCAGCATTTAAACATCAACAACATTTTAAAATGGACTCTGTGTTTTAAGGGAAGCCAGTGTAAAGGGGTCAACACAGGGTTTATCTGTTCAAACTCTTTGGTTCCAGAGAGCAGCGTTCTGTACCAACGGCGGGAAAGAATCCAGCTTCGGTCCAGCCCACAACACAAAGAGATGCAATAATCCAAGCGGCTCGCTGTAAAAGCACGGCTTACACCAGGGGAGCCCAAACCTTTTGTCTCTAAGGGCCAAACTGAAAAAGTGCCTGTGGGCCGCGGGCCGAACGCAAAAGCGTGAAACACAAATAACTGCAAATAATAAGTTACTTTATTATGTGTTTTTTTTGTATACATTTGCATTTTATTCTATCTGTGCAAATAACATGATACATTAAAACAAAAATGTTTTCGATGGCAAGAGCCTAGTTTTAATAGAACAAAATCAAAAATCAATCGCAGCCACAAAATTGCAGCAATAAAGTGCAAAGTGTAAACAACAACAATCCTTTAACAGTGAAACGGCTTATAGTAGTGAGCGGTGTTGGGTAACGTCACTTTTAAAAGTAACTCATGAAGTTACTGCACTACTTTATTATGAAGGTAAAGCATTAGAGACTCATGTGTTATAATAAACATCTGTGTATATAGGCTTCATTTGTCGATCGTTTTGTCTGATGTAGAACGCTCCATTTCACAAACTGAGCCGCCAAATAACTCACGCAAACAGTAAATGTGTTCAATAATAGCACAATAAATTACATTAAATTAAATTACAGCAAACGGCAGCAATAATGAGCAGGAACTACAGGCCTATAGTCGACTTATACGAGAGTAGCTTCGTAAATAGTTTGGCCCCGTCAGAAATTGCGTCAGGTTTTCAACAAAAGGAACACACGACAAACTCGACTTGATTTAGATTAATTGCACAGCTTTCCTCAACCACATAACCAGCTAGTTTGTGGTTTAGACACATGAAACATGTATCGTGGTTTTCCTCTTTAGCTTCACCGCCAGCTTCGTCCGTATTGTCCTTTTCGCCAGTAAGTTCGACACAATTGTAAGTACTTCCACGATGTGAACGCGCTCGCTGAAAACTCCGCCATGTTGCTAACCTGCTGGAACGTTTTGGACAATGGGCCCGGAACGCGCTTTCTCTATGGTCCTCATGGCGGGGAGCTGACGTTGCTGTTAGTTCAGACCAAAGCCTGGCTCCAAAGAGTTGCATTTTTTCCGAAAATCGCTATCACCCATGTGACAACGCTGGGGTAGGTGACATATTTTTAACCACACTGGTTTTAGATCGAGCAGCCATGTTCATGTTTCATAGACGGCTCGGGACCATTACTGTGAATGGGGCTGAATGGAACACCGGCTATCTCTTGTATATTATATCTATGCTTTTGGAGGACACGGTCAGTGCATGCACACCAATGGCCGCTGACTGCTCTGCTTTGTGACTACGACACTGGAGGCCGCCATTGCTCCACCTTTGCTGTAGTTCCTCCATATGACCGCTATTCCCCCATTGGAATGCATTGGACTTTAGACACGTTAAAAACTACTTTAATGCCCGGTGCCTAATGGTTTAGAAGTGGCTAGAGCTAGATATTCCTCCTGTGATTACGCTGGGTTAGAAACAATATGGGGCACCGGGCTGGTTATCGTAGTATGAATTTTAGAAATCTTGCATAATTAATGAGGGCCTGACTTTGATGGACAGGCCGTTTACGTCGCTGCCTGGCCATGGGCGCGATTACAACAGAAACACACGCCCATTACACGCCCCGCGAGGGCCAAGCAGGGCGGGGTCTACAGTCAAGATCCCGCCCTTATGCCCTTTTTAGGAACATGAGAGGAGGAGCCTGTAAATCCGCCATGATTTCCCCCTCGAACGTGGTCATTTTCGTAAACGGGGAGGAGTGAGGAGGAGCGGTCTATTCTTTTTTACAGTCTATGATGCACACATGAGACGAGGAAGAGATCAGGACCCAAACTAACGATGTTACTGATTTGAAAAAGACACTAAGCTGGATTACCTGCAAATGCAAAACTAACTCTTCACTCTTAACTCTGAGTACTCTAACTCCAAGCAACACGTTACCCCAACACTGGTAGTGAGAGACATGAAGGTATTTGGACACAATTAGCCTATAATAGGCTACAGTGGTGGTATGCTCACTCAGGGGCCTATGAAAAGCTGTCAGTCCTAGCACGCAAGTACCTGGCCTCCCCAGCAACCTCCGTACCTTGTGAGAAACTTTTTAGCCTCGCAGGCCACATAGTGCAAAAGTAAAGGGCAGCCTTGCTCCCATAAAATGTGACCAGGCTGGTCTGTCTCAGCGACTGGCTGAAGAAGAAATAAGAGACATGAGGTCAACATAGCTGCTATGTCCTCTGTAGCCTACTAAGAGTGATGGCTTGATGTAATTTATTTCAGCACTTTATTAATGAACAATGTTTTTGGTGTGCTAACTTAGAGTACTGTGATTTGATTCTTGGTTTGTTTTATTTATTTTACATTATCCCGGAAGAGAAAAGCAACAAGTTCAGTGTTCAATACTTGTATTACTCAGAACAGTGTTCTTAATATTTTGTGTTTACTTGCAGCACTTTATATGAACCTGATTCTTTATTTTATTTATTTTATTTGTATTTTTTAATTATTTGGAGATTGATAAAAGAAAACAGCAATATTCCCCACTGGTGGTCAAAACTAAAGGTTGTACTCTGGACTAGTCAATACAGCAGAATAAATGGCTAGAACTGCATCTGTTCAAGTTTGTTAAAAAACAATAAATGACTTTATAAAGCCACTGTTTTTGTTACATATCTATCTTTTGATCTGCCACACAATTATGTAATGAATTTGAGGGCTTTTCTCAGCAATTTTTAGGTTTTTTAGGAGATTAAAATGAGATTAATTAGATTAATTAATTACAGATCATAATTAATTAATCTCACTTTTTTTTTTATCTCTTGACAGCACTAAGCCTATTATTGTTAGGTTGCAGCTTGTATGTCATCAAGATATCGGCCCTCTTCTGTATCGGCCCTCTTCTGTTCTCCCTCTATATAAATGACCTGCCATCTGTATGTGAGGATGTTGATATCCAGATGTTTGCAGGTGATACGGTCGTTTATACTTGGGGAGAGGATGCTGACCGGGCAGCCATTAAACCTACGGCAGCAACGGAGAAGGTGGCAAGATGGCTACGTGACTCAAGTCTCACGTGAAACATTAAGAAAACAGCAACAATGTGCTTTGTGAATAAATATAAAACGTCATCCTTTCCAAGCATAACTGTAAACAGGGAAACAATACGAAATGTCAGTGAATATCGTTACCTGGGTGTCATTTTAGACCCAACTCTTAGCGTTAAAAAACATATCAAACAAATGTGCCAGAGTCTCAGGTACAACATAAAAACATTCAAATGTGTTAGAAACTCGCTAACAATCACTCAAAATCCTTGACCAAAAACCACAACAACACCATCACTGTTTAGTCCTTCGAAAATACAGACTGTTACATTTCGACAATATTCGACAAGATTTGCTTTAATTTTATTACTTCCATTACAACTTTACATAACCTTTAAGCATCTTGGTTTGTGTTGAAACCTTTAACGGCTGGCTTTGAGCAAGCGTAACGAGCACAGAGACTGAAACTGGCGGACAGAAACCTCCCATTAGCCCCTTCCATGGGGCCCTCCCCCAGCCCACGGTGACCGCAAACCCCACTTTGAGTGCGATGTTCAGCTGAAGGAGCACTTTCATCAGCTCCACCACAGGCCTTGAGCCCGACTGCTACATCTACACCCTCCAGAGATTTTTCTGAATCTTTCCCATCCCCAAACTCACCTATTGGATTCCCCAACCATTTTGAACCCTTGATAAAACAAGGGATTCAAATGACTCCCCGCACTCCAGTCATGTCAAGACCAAGGCTTTCATCCCCAAAGAAGTATCATGTCCTTCTCCCACCTCTGCCTTTTTCACCCAAGGACCCAAGGTCTCCCCAGCTCGGCCCCCACCACCGGTGCCCACAGCTGTTATCTCCAGCAGCGTCACTGCTGCTGTCTAGGACATTAGGGGCCTCTGCGTTGCTACCATGCATAGCAAACTCAAAACCAACCAGAGGTCCATAGAGGGGGTGTGTTCTTCTGAAACAATTAGTACTGTCAAACAACTTAGATTAGATAAGAGAGGGACAGTCAGACCGTCCCATCAAAGAACTCTAATCCATATCCCGGGCAAAAAGATTCCATCCACTCAAACACAGATAAATCTCAAACATGCTGTACTCAATGTCAGGTCATTAAAAAACAAGTCCTTGTTAATAAATAGTTTTATTTCCTCTTATAATCTAGACTTTATGTTTTTAACTGAAACATGGCTTGAAAACACTGGAAAAGCAGTTTTGATTGAGTGTAGTCCATCAAATTACAATTTTGTGTCTCGGTCACGTTTTTGTCGCCGTTTCCGTTACATTTTGTTTTGATGCTTTTTTTTACAAGTGTAGCTTTTAGATTTGGGTCAAGTCGAACTGGAGAAAATGTGCTCGGTTTAAGTGGGGGTCAAGAGGTTTGCCGTCATTACTGTGAATCAGAGGACCCCCTCCAAAACCAGACCGAGGCTGTATATTCTTCTTGGAATAAACGCAGTGGAAAGGATCAGAGTCCATGAACACCCACACACATTATGAAAAGAGAAAGGAGAGAGGAGTCGTATAGTCCGGTCATATCAGCACGTCTCACTCTGGACTGTGAGGGCGGCGGTTCTCAACGTGTGGGAGGGGTCCCCAAAGTACGTCGTGGGGTCATTTTGAGTTTTCCTGGAGAGATGTGGATCAACGGTTGAATCAGCGGAAACCGTGAACGTAAATGTGTCCTGGGGCTTTAAGATTGCGCCTTGTTTTTCTCCGAGCGCTTTTCACGCTCCGGTTGGCGCGTGCGTCCGTGCGTAAAGGGCGCGCGCCTCCTGTGTACGTGCCGTGCGTCACACCGCGGTGACGCAGCGGGGTGTGTGGGTGCGCGCACGCGCGCCCTACGTCAGCGCGCCGTTGGTTCCAGATCAGATCAGAGCGGATCAGCCGTTACGACCCAGCGCGACGAAAACGCGGCCAAAACGCACCGGAACCGGGCCGAACCGAGCCGCAGCGGGCCACACGGGACCGAGGGCACGCGCGGGAAACGGAACCGGGCGGACACGCAGCGGAACCGAGCGCGGGTTATTAAAGTCATACCGGAAATACGCCACGGAACCGCGGTGCGGAGGCAGCCCGGGAGCAGCGCGCCTCGGCCGGCTTCAGGGCGGACGGAGAGCCGCTGCGGGATCACACCGGGTCCAAGGCGGACTGTAGAGCTTCGTCTGCTTTGGTTTCAGTCCCAGTCCGGTCCAGGTCCCGGTTCTGGACTAGATTAGACTCAGTTTAGTCTCGTTGGACCAGCTCCGGCCCGGGCGAAGAGCAGAGGTGGGTAACAGCCAAAGTACTCAAGTCAGAGTAACGTTACTTTGAACCCATTTTACTCAAGTAGGAGAAAGTACTGACTCAAGTAAGAGTAAAAGTACTTGGATAAAACGTGATTAAAGGCGAGACGCTGCAGGTGAATGAGGAAACATAAAAATAAAAAAAATCAATTTGAAATCACAATCCTGAACTGGAGTCAGTCCCCCTTCAGTTGATCCTAAACACAGACGTATGTGCCTCTAATTATAAAGCATTTGTATCAGTTCTGTGAACTTCAAGTTTTCAAGCATTTCTGTGACCGTGAAAAGTGACCCTAAAGTTGTGAAATGGGCCGATGAACTCGCGCCCGTGAAGAACTGGGACGTTTATTCACAACAAACATTATCATTTAGTGGCTTCAAAATCAGGCTTGAAAGTGCACATGACGGGTTTGAATCCGTTTGTATGAGACTGAGTTTGATCGAGAACATTTGTAATAATCATTGTTTTATTTTAGTGAAGCAGCATTACTTGTATTTACATGTTTAAGTTAATGACGTTCTGTAGAATTCTGACTCACTCCTTTCTCCTTGGTATAACATGGTCGGCACGGCAACAGTTTAGAAATATTCACCTCTACTTATGTCGCTTCCTGTCAGTGTGATATAGGGAAGTGAAACTATAAACATCAGAAAAAACTGTCAAACTAAAATAAAATGTTTTTCACTTTTATTTACACTTTTCTTCCTAATCCAAATTTTTTTGTCCATATTTTTCCCATAATTTCCAGAGTTTCCCCCAAATATTATAATTTTTTTTTGTGGGTAATTTTCCCCATATTTTCCAATATTTTTTCCCATATTTTCCCCAGAATATATATATATATATATTTTTTAGGGCCGGGACTTTTTTTGATTAATTGCGATTAATTACATGAGGTTTAGTGCAATTAAAAATATTAATCGAAATTAATCACACTTTGCTTTCCACACTTCAGTTTCCTTTTTTCCTGCAGACGCACAATTAATGGCAATATTGCCCTGGTCTGTTGGACTTGGTTGAACAAAAACAAACAATATTTTGTTGCTTAAGCTCATGTATTCAGTCATTATTCAATGGTCTACTAAAAATCCTTATGAAAAAACTTACACTGTTCTCAGGTCAAATATTTATATGCGATTAATTTCGATTAATTAATTACAAAGCCTCTAATTAATTAGATACACTTTTTTAATCGAGTCCCGGCCCTAATTTTTTTCTTCTTATGTGTTTCCACATCCTTTCCACGTTTTTGTCGAAGCTCATGTGACCTCGGTTCATCTGCCCGCAGATGGAGAAGCGACGATCCGACTGCCCCGCGCTGCCTCCTGGCTGGAAGAAGGAGGAAGTGATCCGGAAGTCCGGGCTCAGCGCCGGGAAGAGCGACGTCTACTATTACAGGTGAACGCCGCGGCAGAGTGGTTAGCCCCGTCTGCTGCCTCGTTAGCCCTGGAGGCGAGACGCTGCAGGTGGAAACATCTCAGTAAAAACTGCCCAAACTCTCTCTTTGCGATGTTTATTCTCCAACGTTTTGTCACTTTAAGCCAGAGATTTATCCAGGAAGTGACTCCGACATGGCCTTTCCCGCGCTTATTCTTTCACCAATACTGACATCCAGTTTTCTCCAAAGGTTTTCATTCCGCTCAACCAGATTTTTTCACACACGCGTCTAATAGGCTGCGTTCACGTTATAGAATTCTATTTCCGTTGGAGGGCAGGTGCCAATACAACTCTACGGGAGAGAAACTTCCAAAAAGAAAATGTCCAAATGTTTTCTCTGATCATCACGTGACAGTGATCGGATTCACAAACCTGAAAGTCCTTTCTACTGGCCAACATCAAGCACATGTTTTTGAATATTGTCTCCACTTCTGGACGCCCTTGTGAAGAAATAATTAGACATATGTTCATATCTGCTGGAAGATACGACTTTGAACTTTGTGACAGCTTTTGTTTCATGTGATTTGGCCTCAGGGATTACAGAGAAATTAGCAACGATTTAAGACTAGAAATCTGCATTTTGAGCGTTATTATGGTTACGGCCATTGAATTTTCAGTTTCCCTCCACCTCAGTTTTAAACTATAGGATCTTTAGAAGGTTGTGATGTCACGTGAACGCAGCCTATTCCTTCCTGATTATACTGAGCTCTGAACCCATAAAAAGTAGAAATTTCAATTTAATTACTAGTTTGTTGTAAAGACCTGTCACAAAATAAAACCAGATATTTAGTGCTATATCGACTTTTTGTTCAATAAACGACAGATAAACAATGGATTTTTCAGTCACATTCTTTTCCCGATTGTCTAATGTAACACTTATTATTTATACCCAAACTAAAAATGCGTTTATTGTGGGATATTTCATGATTAAGTACTGTTCAAACAAAGCTATTTTGAAGCTTTACAGTTTTAAAGGTCCTCAATAATATCTTTAATCCCCGATATAAAAAAAATATCGGCACCTTTGCCCATTTTTCCGCTTATAACAAGACATTGGTTGGTTTGGCTTCGGGTGAGTGAGCTCAGTAGCGAAAGGGCGTGGCTCCGTGAGACGCAGGAAGTAACGTCAACGCGGTTTCACTTTGACTCACGGTTCGAGGAAATGCTTCATGCTTTACAGGAAGACGCCGCAAAACCCACGTCCTCCGTCCGAGCGCCGGTTATTCAGGGCTCACACATCTACGACTGCGCTTAGGAACGGATAATGCATCTTTACTCACTCACACCACTATGATGGGAAACATACCAGTCATTTTAATAACGACAATGACTCGAAATCAGTGCAAACCGTCAGAAATATGAAAAAATGAAGAGAAAAAAACGCTTTCCCCAATTTTTTCCACCTTTTGTAAATATATCAATTTGCATATCTTCCTAACAGCAATTTCGATATGAACTTGTAGACGATATATTGCCCTCCTCCCGTTAAACTCTCTCTCGTTCAGCCCGTCAGGTAAGAAGTTTCGCTCGAAGCCTCAGCTGATGCGGTTCCTGGGCAACGCCGTGGATCTGTCCTATTTCGACTTCCGGACGGGGAAGACGGTCGCGGGGAAACACAAGGGCAAGTCGAGACAGCGCCACGAGCCGCACAGCAAGGTACCGCTCTACCACCGCCGTTAAGCCGCGCCGGAGGTAAAGTTCCAGAGCTCATAGATGACATGGTCGGCACGGCAACAGTTTAAAATTTGTTTGCCGCCATCTTTGTCACTTCCTGTAATTGTACAATTTGGGAGAACCATCACAAAAAATGGTCAAACTAAAGAAAACCGGTTACTTTTTGCTGAATTGTTTTAGCAAAACTGGTGTCTATGTTTATGCTCTTCAATGATTTCTAATGAGGCTTTGAGAGAATCCTAAATGTGGACAACAGCTGGAAACATCTGGATCGGTCAGAATCTGGGATGTTTGAGGCTAATGCTAACAGCTTTAGGGAAAATACATAGAACAGGCTAATGCTAACGGCTTTAGGGAAAACACATAGAACAGGCTAATGCTAACGGCTTTAGGGAAAATACATAGAACAGGCTAATGCTAACGGCTTTAGGGAAAATAAATAGAACAGGCTAATGCTAACGGCTTTATGGAAAATAAATAGAACAGGCTAATGCTAACGGCTTTATGGAAAATACATAGAACAGGCTAATGCTAACGGCTTTAGCGAAACAACATAGAACAGGCTAATGCTAACGGCTTTAGGGGAAATACATAGAACAGGCGAATGCTAACGGCTTTAGGGGAAATACGTGGAACAGACTAATGCTAATGGCTTTAGCGAAACAACATAGAACAGGCTAATGCTAACGGCTTTATGGAAAATACATAGAACAGGCTAATGCTAACGGCTTTATGGAAAATACATAGAACAGGCTAATGCTAACGCCTTTAGGGGAAATGCATAGAACAGGCTAATGCTGACGGCTTTATGGAAAATACATAGAACAGGCTAATGCTGACGGCTTTATGGAAAATACATAGAACACGCTAATGCTAACGGCTTTAGAGAAAATACATAGAACACGCTAATGCTAACGGCTTTAGGGAAAATAAATAGAACAGGCTAATGCTAACGGCTTTAGGGGAAATACATAGAACAGGCTAATGCTGACGGCTTTAGCGAAAAAACAATGTCCAAAACATGACAGCGCGGCAACAACGCAAGGAAAAAGATCCATTCCATTTAGACAAGTTTTGTAGGTCTTAGCTTTCAAATGAGGCGTTACATTGGCCTATAGGCTGTAACCTTTTAGATTTGGGTAAAGCTAGACTGGAGAAAATGCACTTGGTTAAGAGGGGATTAAAGGTTGGAAATTGTAAAGCGGTGGTAAAGTTTCACTGACCGCTGTCTCCGTCTCAGAGCGGGAAGCCCGACCTGAACACAGCGCTGCCCATCAGACAGACCGCCTCCATCTTCAAACAGCCTGTCACCAAGGTAACGGGTCACCCCGGCAACAAGGTGAAGAGCGACCAGCAGAGGGCGATGGAGCCGCCGCGGCAGGTGGGAGACCCAACAATAACGTCCAATACGGTCACGAGAATTATGTTATTGAGATGTTTTCACAAAATCATTTCCACAAAATACATGAATTAATTACGTTGCAGGTGAATACGGAAAAATATGAAATGTAGAGATATCGATGTAAAACGTCTGCTGCAAGTTTTCTCTCACATTGTGTTTTCTCCTAGGGTTAAATGTGTGATCTTATTTTGTTACATATTAGTTCCAAAGATTTGCTCAGAGGGATTTTAGATCTGGTTTTGTTTATGAATAAAGTCGTTTTTAGTGAAAAATACTGTAAAGCTCAATTCGCTGACTCGTGGTTTGTTTGTATTAATCGCTGACTCGAGGTTTGTTTGTATTAATCGCTGACTCGAGGTTTGTTTGTATTAATCGCTGACTCGAGGTCTGTTTGTATTAATCGCTGACTCGAGGTCTGTTTGTATTAATCGCTGACTCGAGGTCTGTTTGTATTAATCGCTGACTCGAGGTCTGTTTGTATTAATCGCTGACTCGAGGTCTGTTTGTATTAATCGCTGACTCGAGGTTTGTTTGTATTAATTGCTGACTCTTGGTTTGTTTGTATTAATCGCTGACTCGAGGTTTGTTTTTAGTAATCGCTGACTCGAGGTCTGTTTGTATTAATCGCTGACTCGAGGTCTGTTTGTATTAATCGCTGACTCGAGGTCTGTTTGTATTAATCGCTGACTCGAGGTTTGTTTGTATTAATCGCTGACTCGTGGTTTGTTTGTATTAATCGCTGACTCGAGGTTTGTTTGTATTAATCGCTGACTCGTGGTTTGTTTGTATTAATCGCTGACTCGTGGTTTGTTTGTATTAATCGCTGACTCGTGGTTTGTTTGTATTAATTGCTGACTCTTGGTTTGTTTGTATTAATCGCTGACTCGAGGTTTGTTTGTATTAATCGCTGACTCGAGGTCTGTTTGTATTAATCGCTGACTCTTGGTTTGTTTGTATTAATCGCTGACTCGAGGTTTGTTTGTATTAATCGCTGACTCGAGGTTTGTTTGTATTAATCGCTGACTCGTGGTTTGTTTGTATTAATCGCTGACTCGAGGTTTGTTTGTATTAATCGCTGACTCGAGGTTTGTTTGTATTAATCGCTGACTCGAGGTTTGTTTGTATTAATCGCTGACTCGAGGTTTGTTTGTATTAATCGCTGACTCGTGGTTTGTTTGTATTAATCGCTGACTCGAGGTTTGTTTGTATTAATCGCTGACTCATGGTCTGTTTGTATTAATCGCTGACTCGAGGTTTGTTTGTATTAATCGCTGACTCGTGGTCTGTTTGTATTAATCGCTGACTCGAGGTTTGTTTGTATTAATCGCTGACTCGAGGTTTGTTTGTATTAATCGCTGACTCGTGGTTTGTTTGTATTAATCGCTGACTCGAGGTTTGTTTATATTAATCGCTGACTCATGGTCTGTTTGTATTAATCGCTGACTCGAGGTTTGTTTATATTAATCGCTGACTCATGGTCTGTTTGTATTAATCGCTGACTCGAGGTTTGTTTGTATTAATCGCTGACTCGTAGTTTGTATTAATCGCTGACTCGTGGTTTGTTTGTATTAATCGCTGACTCGTGGTTTGTTTGTATTAATCGCTGACTCGTGGTTTGTTTGTATTAATCGCTGACTCGTGGTTTGTTTGTATTAATCGCTGACTCGTAGTTTGTTTGTATTAATCGCTGACTCGAGGTTTGTTTGTATTAATCGCTGACTCGTGGTTTGTTATTAATCGCTGACTCGAGGTTTGTTTGTATTAATCGCTGACTCGTAGTTTGTATTAATCGCTGACTCGAGGTTTGTTTGTATTAATCGCTGACTCGAGGTCTGTTTGTATTAATCGCTGACTCGTGGTTTGTTTGTATTAATCGCTGACTCGTAGTTTGTTTATATTCATCGCTGACTCGTGGTCTGTTTGTATTAATCGCTGACTCGTGGTCTGTTTGTATTAATCGCTGACTCGAGGTCTGTTTGTATTAATCGCTGACTCGAGGTCTGTTTGTATTAATCGCTGACTCGAGGTTTGTTTGTATTAATCGCTGACTCGTGGTTTGTTTATATTCATCGCTGACTCGTGGTCTGTTTGTATTAATCGCTGACTCGTGGTCTGTTTGTATTAATCGCTGACTCGTGGTCTGTTTGTATTAATCGCTGACTCGTGGTCTGTTTATATTAATCGCTGACTCTTGGTTTGTTTGTATTAATCGCTGACTCGAGGTTTGTTTGTATTAATCGCTGACTCGTGGTTTGTTTGTATTAATCGCTGACTCGTGGTTTGTTTGTATTAATCGCTGACTCGTGGTTTGTTTGTATTAATCGCTGACTCGTGGTCTGTTTGTATTAATCGCTGACTCGTGGTCTGTTTGTATTAATCGCTGACTCGTGGTCTGTTTGTATTAATCGCTGACTCGTGGTCTGTTTGTATTAATCGCTGACTCGTGGTTTGTTTATATTAATCGCTGACTCGTGGTCTGTTTGTATTAATCGCTGACTCGTGGTCTGTTTGTATTAATCGCTGACTCGTGGTCTGTTTGTATTAATCGCTGACTCGTGGTTTGTTTATATTAATCGCTGACTCTTGGTTTGTTTGTATTAATCGCTGACTCGAGGTTTGTATTAATCGCTGACTCGTGGTTTGTTTGTATTAATCGCTGACTCGTGGTTTGTTTGTATTAATCGCTGACTCGTGGTTTGTTTATATTAATCGCTGACTCGTGGTCTGTTTGTATTAATCGCTGACTCGTGGTCTGTTTGTATTAATCGCTGACTCGTGGTTTGTTTATATTAATCGCTGACTCGTGGTTTGTTTGTATTAATCGCTGACTCGTAGTTTGTTTGTATTAATCGCTGACTCGAGGTCTGTTTGTATTAATCGCTGACTCTTGGTTTGTTTGTATTAATCGCTGACTCGAGGTTTGTATTAATCGCTGACTCGTGGTTTGTTTGTATTAATCGCTGACTCGAGGTTTGTATTAATCGCTGACTCGTGGTTTGTTTGTATTAATCGCTGACTCGTGGTTTGTTTGTATTAATCGCTGACTCGTGGTTTGTTTATATTAATCGCTGACTCGTGGTCTGTTTGTATTAATCGCTGACTCGAGGTTTGTTTGTATTAATCGCTGACTCGTGGTTTGTTTGTATTAATCGCTGACTCGTGGTTTGTTTGTATTAATCGCTGACTCGTGGTTTGTTTGTATTAATTGCTGACTCTTGGTTTGTTTGTATTAATCGCTGACTCGAGGTTTGTTTGTATTAATCGCTGACTCGAGGTCTGTTTGTATTAATCGCTGACTCGAGGTCTGTTTGTATTAATCGCTGACTCGAGGTCTGTTTGTATTAATCGCTGACTCGAGGTTTGTTTGTATTAATTGCTGACTCTTGGTTTGTTTGTATTAATCGCTGACTCGAGGTTTGTTTGTATTAATCGCTGACTCGAGGTTTGTTTGTATTAATCGCTGACTCGTGGTTTGTTTGTATTAATCGCTGACTCGAGGTTTGTTTGTATTAATCGCTGACTCGAGGTTTGTTTGTATTAATCGCTGACTCGAGGTTTGTTTGTATTAATCGCTGACTCGAGGTTTGTTTGTATTAATCGCTGACTCGTAGTTTGTTTGTATTAATCGCTGACTCGAGGTTTGTTTGTATTAATCGCTGACTCGTGGTTTGTTTGTATTAATCGCTGACTCGTGGTTTGTTTGTATTAATCGCTGACTCGTGGTTTGTTTGTATTAATCGCTGACTCGTGGTCTGTTTGTATTAATCGCTGACTCGTGGTCTGTTTGTATTAATCGCTGACTCGTGGTCTGTTTGTATTAATCGCTGACTCGTGGTCTGTTTGTATTAATCGCTGACTCGTGGTTTGTTTATATTAATCGCTGACTCGTGGTCTGTTTGTATTAATCGCTGACTCGTGGTCTGTTTGTATTAATCGCTGACTCGTGGTCTGTTTGTATTAATCGCTGACTCGTGGTTTGTTTATATTAATCGCTGACTCTTGGTTTGTTTGTATTAATCGCTGACTCGAGGTTTGTATTAATCGCTGACTCGTGGTTTGTTTGTATTAATCGCTGACTCGTGGTTTGTTTGTATTAATCGCTGACTCGTGGTTTGTTTATATTAATCGCTGACTCGTGGTCTGTTTGTATTAATCGCTGACTCGTGGTCTGTTTGTATTAATCGCTGACTCGTGGTTTGTTTATATTAATCGCTGACTCGTGGTTTGTTTGTATTAATCGCTGACTCGTAGTTTGTTTGTATTAATCGCTGACTCGAGGTCTGTTTGTATTAATCGCTGACTCTTGGTTTGTTTGTATTAATCGCTGACTCGAGGTTTGTATTAATCGCTGACTCGTGGTTTGTTTGTATTAATCGCTGACTCGAGGTTTGTATTAATCGCTGACTCGTGGTTTGTTTGTATTAATCGCTGACTCGTGGTTTGTTTGTATTAATCGCTGACTCGTGGTTTGTTTATATTAATCGCTGACTCGTGGTCTGTTTGTATTAATCGCTGACTCGAGGTTTGTTTGTATTAATCGCTGACTCGTGGTTTGTTTGTATTAATCGCTGACTCGTGGTTTGTTTGTATTAATCGCTGACTCGTGGTTTGTTTGTATTAATTGCTGACTCTTGGTTTGTTTGTATTAATCGCTGACTCGAGGTTTGTTTGTATTAATCGCTGACTCGAGGTCTGTTTGTATTAATCGCTGACTCGAGGTCTGTTTGTATTAATCGCTGACTCGAGGTCTGTTTGTATTAATCGCTGACTCGAGGTTTGTTTGTATTAATTGCTGACTCTTGGTTTGTTTGTATTAATCGCTGACTCGAGGTTTGTTTGTATTAATCGCTGACTCGAGGTTTGTTTGTATTAATCGCTGACTCGTGGTTTGTTTGTATTAATCGCTGACTCGAGGTTTGTTTGTATTAATCGCTGACTCGAGGTTTGTTTGTATTAATCGCTGACTCGAGGTTTGTTTGTATTAATCGCTGACTCGAGGTTTGTTTGTATTAATCGCTGACTCGTGGTTTGTTTGTATTAATCGCTGACTCGAGGTTTGTTTGTATTAATCGCTGACTCATGGTCTGTTTGTATTAATCGCTGACTCGAGGTTTGTTTGTATTAATCGCTGACTCGTGGTCTGTTTGTATTAATCGCTGACTCGAGGTTTGTTTGTATTAATCGCTGACTCGAGGTTTGTTTGTATTAATCGCTGACTCGTGGTTTGTTTGTATTAATCGCTGACTCGAGGTTTGTTTATATTAATCGCTGACTCATGGTCTGTTTGTATTAATCGCTGACTCGAGGTTTGTTTATATTAATCGCTGACTCATGGTCTGTTTGTATTAATCGCTGACTCGAGGTTTGTTTGTATTAATCGCTGACTCGTAGTTTGTATTAATCGCTGACTCGTGGTTTGTTTGTATTAATCGCTGACTCGTGGTTTGTTTGTATTAATCGCTGACTCGTGGTTTGTTTGTATTAATCGCTGACTCGTGGTTTGTTTGTATTAATCGCTGACTCGTAGTTTGTTTGTATTAATCGCTGACTCGAGGTTTGTTTGTATTAATCGCTGACTCGTGGTTTGTTATTAATCGCTGACTCGAGGTTTGTTTGTATTAATCGCTGACTCGTAGTTTGTATTAATCGCTGACTCGAGGTTTGTTTGTATTAATCGCTGACTCGAGGTCTGTTTGTATTAATCGCTGACTCGTGGTTTGTTTGTATTAATCGCTGACTCGTAGTTTGTTTATATTCATCGCTGACTCGTGGTCTGTTTGTATTAATCGCTGACTCGTGGTCTGTTTGTATTAATCGCTGACTCGAGGTCTGTTTGTATTAATCGCTGACTCGAGGTCTGTTTGTATTAATCGCTGACTCGAGGTTTGTTTGTATTAATCGCTGACTCGTGGTTTGTTTATATTCATCGCTGACTCGTGGTCTGTTTGTATTAATCGCTGACTCGTGGTCTGTTTGTATTAATCGCTGACTCGTGGTCTGTTTGTATTAATCGCTGACTCGTGGTCTGTTTATATTAATCGCTGACTCTTGGTTTGTTTGTATTAATCGCTGACTCGAGGTTTGTTTGTATTAATCGCTGACTCGTGGTTTGTTTGTATTAATCGCTGACTCGTGGTTTGTTTGTATTAATCGCTGACTCGTGGTTTGTTTGTATTAATCGCTGACTCGTGGTCTGTTTGTATTAATCGCTGACTCGTGGTCTGTTTGTATTAATCGCTGACTCGTGGTCTGTTTGTATTAATCGCTGACTCGTGGTCTGTTTGTATTAATCGCTGACTCGTGGTTTGTTTATATTAATCGCTGACTCGTGGTCTGTTTGTATTAATCGCTGACTCGTGGTCTGTTTGTATTAATCGCTGACTCGTGGTCTGTTTGTATTAATCGCTGACTCGTGGTTTGTTTATATTAATCGCTGACTCTTGGTTTGTTTGTATTAATCGCTGACTCGAGGTTTGTATTAATCGCTGACTCGTGGTTTGTTTGTATTAATCGCTGACTCGTGGTTTGTTTGTATTAATCGCTGACTCGTGGTTTGTTTATATTAATCGCTGACTCGTGGTCTGTTTGTATTAATCGCTGACTCGTGGTCTGTTTGTATTAATCGCTGACTCGTGGTTTGTTTATATTAATCGCTGACTCGTGGTTTGTTTGTATTAATCGCTGACTCGTAGTTTGTTTGTATTAATCGCTGACTCGAGGTCTGTTTGTATTAATCGCTGACTCTTGGTTTGTTTGTATTAATCGCTGACTCGAGGTTTGTATTAATCGCTGACTCGTGGTTTGTTTGTATTAATCGCTGACTCGAGGTTTGTATTAATCGCTGACTCGTGGTTTGTTTGTATTAATCGCTGACTCGTGGTTTGTTTGTATTAATCGCTGACTCGTGGTTTGTTTATATTAATCGCTGACTCGTGGTCTGTTTGTATTAATCGCTGACTCGAGGTTTGTTTGTATTAATCGCTGACTCGTGGTTTGTTTGTATTAATCGCTGACTCGAGGTTTGTTTATATTAATCGCTGACTCGAGGTTTGTATTAATCGCTGACTCATGGTCTGTTATTAATCGCTGACTCGAGGTTTGTATTAATCGCTGACTCGTGGTTTGTTTGTATTAATCGCTGACTCGTGGTTTGTTTGTATTAATCGCTGACTCGTGGTTTGTTTATATTAATCGCTGACTCGTGGTCTGTTTGTATTAATCGCTGACTCGTGGTCTGTTTGTATTAATCGCTGACTCGTGGTTTGTTTATATTAATCGCTGACTCGTAGTTTGTTTGTATTAATCGCTGACTCGAGGTCTGTTTGTATTAATCGCTGACTCGTGGTCTGTTTGTATTAATCGCTGACTCGAGGTTTGTTTATATTAATCGCTGACTCGTGGTTTGTTTGTATTAATCGCTGACTCGTAGTTTGTTTGTATTAATCGCTGACTCGAGGTCTGTTTGTATTAATCGCTGACTCTTGGTTTGTTTGTATTAATCGCTGACTCGAGGTTTGTATTAATCGCTGACTCGTGGTTTGTTTGTATTAATCGCTGACTCGAGGTTTGTATTAATCGCTGACTCGTGGTTTGTTTGTATTAATCGCTGACTCGTGGTTTGTTTGTATTAATCGCTGACTCGTGGTTTGTTTATATTAATCGCTGACTCGTGGTCTGTTTGTATTAATCGCTGACTCGAGGTTTGTTTGTATTAATCGCTGACTCGTGGTTTGTTTGTATTAATCGCTGACTCGAGGTTTGTTTATATTAATCGCTGACTCGAGGTTTGTATTAATCGCTGACTCATGGTCTGTTATTAATCGCTGACTCGAGGTTTGTTTATATTAATCGCTGACTCGAGGTTTGTATTAATCGCTGACTTATGGTCTGTTATTAATCGCTGACTCGAGGTTTGTATTAATCGCTGACTCGTGGTCTGTTATTAATCGCTGACTCGAGGTTTGTATTAATCGCTGACTTATGGTCTGTTATTAATCGCTGACTCGTGGTTTGTTGCAGTTGTTCTGGGAGAAGAGGCTCAAAGGTCTGCGGTCGTCAGACGTCACAGAGGAGACCCTCAGGGCCATGGACCTGCCCCAGGGCCTGCACTGTGAGTACGCCACCACCAGGGGCCGCTCTGGTGCCCTCATCAGCTAAGCACCACCGCAGCACAGGAGGAAGGGCATCTGACGGTCTTGTGTGCAGGTATCGGCCCGGACCCGTCAGAGGACTGCCTGCTGTGGGCCATCGCGTCAGCGCTCCATCTAAGCTCCGCCCCCATCAGCGGGCAGAGCTCGAGCGCCGAGAAGAACCCGGGAGTCTGGCTCAACGCCAGCCAACCACCGTGCCGGAGCTTCAGTGTGACCGAGCAGCACATCAGGTACTAACCCGGACTAAACCTGGACTAAGACTAAACCTGGACTAAACCTGGACTAAACTGGGACTAAACCTGGATTAAACCTGGACTAAACCTGGACTAAACCAGTGCCATCATACGTCCCAGTGCCATCATACGTCCCAGTACCATCATACGTCCCAGTGCCATCATACGTCCCAGTACCATCATACGTCCCGGTACCATCATACGTCCCGGTGCCATCATACGTCCCAGTACCATCATACGTCCCAGTGCCATCATACGTCCCAGTACCATCATACGTCCCAGTGCCATCATACGTCCCAGTGCCATCATACGTCCCAGTACCATCATACGTCCCGGTACCATCATACGTCCCAGTGCCATCATACGTCCCAGTACCATCATACGTCCAAGTACCATCATACGTCCCAGTGCCATCATACGTCCCAGTGCCATCATACGTCCCAGTGCCATCATACGTCCCAGTGCCATCATACGTCCCAGTGCCATCATACGTCCCAGTGCCATCATACGTCCCAGTGCCATCATACGTCCCAGTGCCATCATACGTCCCAGTGCCATCATACGTCCCGGTACCATCATACGTCCCGGTACCATCATACGTCCCAGTGCCATCATACGTCCCAGTACCATCATACGTCCCGGTACCATCATACGTCCCGGTACCATCATACGTCCCAGTACCATCATACGTCCCAGTACCATCATACGTCCCGGTGCCATCATACGTCCCAGTGCCATCATACGTCCCAGTGCCATCATACGTCCCAGTGCCATCATACGTCCCAGTGCCATCATACGTCCCAGTACCATCATACGTCCCAGTGCCATCATACGTCCCAGTACCATCATACGTCCCGGTACCATCATACGTCCCAGTACCATCATACGTCCCAGTGCCATCATACGTCCCAGTGCCATCATACGTCCCAGTGCCATCATACGTCCCAGTACCATCATACGTCCCAGTACCATCATACGTCCCAGTACCATCATACGTCCCAGTACCATCATACGTCCCAGTGCCATCATACGTCCCAGTACCATCATACGTCCCAGTGCCATCATACGTCCCAGTGCCATCATACGTCCCAGTGCCATCATACGTCCCAGTGCCATCATACGTCCCGGTACCATCATACGTCCCGGTACCATCATACGTCCCAGTGCCATCATACGTCCCAGTACCATCATACGTCCCGGTACCATCATACGTCCCAGTACCATCATACGTCCCAGTACCATCATACGTCCCGGTGCCATCATACGTCCCGGTGCCATCATACGTCCCGGTACCATCATACGTCCCGGTACCATCATACGTCCAGGTACCATCATACGTCCCGGTGCCATCATACGTCCCGGTGCCATCATACGTCCCGGTACCATCATACGTCCCAGTGCCATCATACGTCACCAAGTCTGCCGCTGTGGTATAAAAGCTGATCCCTCCCCTAGAGGCTCTCGTAGCGAGTTGGATCAGAGCGAGTATTTTACATCAATTTTCAGGTTAGCAATTTATTAGCATAGTATTTAGTTAGTTCTTTAGCGTTTCTAGTGTAGTTACTTTAGTGTTTCTAGTGTAGTTACTTTAGTGTTTCTAGTGTCGTTACTTTAGTGTTTCTAGTGTCGTTACTTTAGTGTTTCTAGTGTAGTTACTTTAGTGTTTCTAGTGTAGTTACTTTAGTGTTTCTAGTGTAGTTACTTGTAGCTGTGTGTGTGAACCACAGCACTCACATCCCCGACCTCTCCTATAAATAAAGACAAAACCCCAAAATACCCAGATTCACTTATTTAGTGACCTGGCTGGATGTTTTCACGTTGAAACTACAGACACGATAAAGCTGTATCGGGCAGACAGAGATAATCAGGGCTGACGGGGCTGAGGGCTTTTTACTGTAGTCTCCCCCAGGGAGAGCTCACAGACACCGGGGCAGCGGTTAGCCCTCCCAGGCTGCCTTCGAGGCTCAGAGCGGGGCAGTGTGTGACTGAGTGTCCTCTAAAGCCAGGAGGGGGAACGGGGAGATACGAGCGCCAAATGTCCGCCGCGTGTGCTCGGCCTGTAGCCGGTACGACGGGCTCGAGAGTCCGGGAAAGTGGCACCACATCGTCTAAATGCGGCATAACGGGAGTCACTCTGGCACTTGGTCTGAGACTGTGAACAGAGCAGAGACCGCTCACACACTCCCCCTCCCCGCGTCCCCCCAAAGCCTCTTTCTCTGAGTTTTTTTAATTTTGGGAGTTGGTGGAGTAAACTCTGGAAGGGGTGTTTAGTTCCTCTTTAAAACATGAGATCCCGTCTGTGTCTAGAATGAAGTATAATCCCAGATCTGTGTGTCGTCCCGTCGCAGGGAGCAGGAGCTGGCGGTGGACCGGGCGCGGCGCAGCCTGGAGGAGGCGCTCACGGCGGACACTCTCGCCCGAATCGCACAAACCAAACGTGAGACCGGCGTCAAGGAGCGGAGGACGCGCTGACCAATCACAGAGCAGCATCAGAGCGGCCAATCACAGGTGAGAGCCCGGATCACGCCCTTTTATCTCAGTCGCCTCAGCCTCAGACGCTGAAGTTCTCAAGCCTCTTCCTCTGTCTGGTCACAAGGCAGAGTGTGTGTTTGGGCCACTGCGCCGCCTGCTGGACAGATGCGTGCACTGCAGTTTTTAGTCCTGAAGCGCCATCTGGTAATGAAAGGAAAGGGAAGAACTTTATTTGTATTTCAAAGACATGGTCACGAAGCTCTTCACGTAAGACAATGTACAGTCACTCCATACTCGGTGGCAGTAGTAGCCTCAGCTGCCTTGGGGTAAACTGATGGAAGCGAGGCTGCCAATCTGCACCAACGGCCCTCCGACCACCACCAACCACTCACCCTCACATACAATATTTTTGAAAGAAAAGCTCTGACTCAATGAGGATAACATTAAATTAATGGCAGTGTTAATGTTGTGAATGCCTATATTCCAGCTGGAAACGGGTGATTTTTAATGGAACACCTACAGTAGGTGAGAAGAGGCGCAGTTCTAGAACCCATCGCTCCAGTGTTCTAGATCAGGGGTGCTCAATACGTCGATCGCGATCTTCCAGTCGATCGCAAAGGTAGTATTGGTAGATCGCATTACATAAAAAAAAATCACGCCAGCCTATCATCCATCCCGTCTTTTGATTGATAAACACAGTGGCGGGCCGTGGGGTTTCAGTCAGGGCCTTCAATAGCAACCTGGGTTCACGCAGTCAAACGCATATAAAGTTATCGACAACAGGCGTATGGATAAAACTGCCTGTCAACAAGGATTTGTCAACAATGCAACTAACGCAGCGGTGCCTCCGACTCCAAACAAAAACAAACACCTTCGGGAACACTCGTGCTAGCATACGGAAACACACGACACCTGACAGACGGAGACGAGCGCGTTATAACGTGGAAACAGGCGGATGTTTTTAGGAGATGTTTTGTGGACAGAGACACCAGAGATGAACTCAAACGCAAATCAACCGTAATAAAAGATACTAAACTTAAAGTTTTGTGGTATTTGAGATCCTTTTTTATAGCGCTCGTAGTCTCGTACCTGTTCCCTGCCCGAGTCCCAGCGCAGCTGACGCGGGGAAACCCTCCTCCTGTCCGGGGCGAAGCGTCTACGTCCCGCTGTCGTTCCCTTTGCTCTTGAAGCTCTTCATAATGAAGGGCTGCAAAATATCCGTGATCAGTAAATCCACTTCATTTTGCCTCGTTCGGACGTTTCCAAGAGTAATATCTGTTTATCCGGTTCTCTTCGGAGTGGAAGGTCTTGCGCATGCGCAGCTACATTAGTGGTTTTCCCAGGCGAACAAACCGTAGGGGGCGCTGCTGAGCTGCTGAGCTACTGCAGGGGTGGACTGGCAATGTATATCGAATTCTGATTGGCTGATAATTCTGTCAGTCACGCAGGGCCTGCAGAATCTGTTCTGAATACCCTGAGGAGGAGCTATTTACTTCAATTGTAGATCCTCAATATATTTAGAAATAAATATATGTTTTGCATTTTTTTAGTAGGTAGATCATTTTGACTTGATCATTTTATAAGTAGCTGGCATGCTGAAAAAGTGTGAGCACCCCTGTTCTAAAGGTACACGGAGTTAATCGTGTTAAATGGTAGTTTATGATGAAAACAGTTTAGACAAGCTATAGAACTGGCCTGGGTGACGCAGAACCGGGGAGAACATTAGAGGAGGACAATTTGTCTCGATTCCCACGGGATGGGAGTGAATTTCACTACTGATCCCGTGATTGGGACGTTCTTCACTGCCTTCGGTCCATGCGCCGCACCCTCCCCGTGTCGTCCCAGTGCACGGCCCAAACACGCCGCGGCCTCCTCGCTCTCGCTCGCTCAGCGCTGACAAACGCCAACGTGATAAAGTAAACCTCACAGCCACTCAGTTCCGTGCGTGATAAAGCTCTGTCCTTTGGCTGGGGGTCTTAAAGGGACGGCGATCTTAAAGGAGAGGTGTCAGGCTCCACTGCCCCTGTGAAATAAAACTGAAACTGCCTGAACGACTTTATGTAAATCGTGCAGCTGGTTCGACTGATAATGTAGCCCCGGTTCTTTCACTCACCACATGTGGCTTTTGTCGGCCTGAAAGTGCGTCTTCAGAACTACATTGTAAAACATGCGGGACGGGGATTGATTCTGTCGGGACGGGACAAGATTGGGATGGGAGGGGAATGCTACACCACCGGAGGACTGAGCCGGGGCCAAAACTGGACTGAAGCAGGTCTAGGGATGCCTGGCCAGTCATCCACTCCCACTTGCTTTTTTTTAGTTTTATTTTTTTATCCCAAAGCCGGACTATCTGGAACTTTGCTAACAAGGCAAGTCAAGTTTATTTGTAGAGCACAATTCATACACAAGGCAATGCAAAGTGCTTCACAGTTGCATAAAGTTACAAGAAAACAGATCAAATCAATCATTAAAACATCAACATAAAAATGTATCAATGACAGTAAAAGGCAAGAGTGCAGATTCAATACTTTCAGTTTCCATCTGCTCGGGTAAAAAGAGCTGTTTTCAGCCTGGATTTGAACATTGTCAGAGTTGAGGCCTGTCTCACATCCTCATGAAGACTGTTCCAGACTTTAGCTTTAGCCTCACCGTGTTTAGTCCTGACTCTGGGAACCACCAGGAGGCCCCTCCCTGAAGTTCTCACGGCCCGAGATGGTTCATACGGCTCTAACATGTCAGAGATGGACTTTGGTGCTAAACCATGAAACGACTTGTACACAAGCAGAGCTGTTTTAAATTCTATTCTCTGAGTGACAGGAAGCCAGTGCAGAGACCGGAGCACTGGACTAATATGGTCGTATTTCCTGGTTCTTGTCAGGACTCGAGCAGCAGCGTTCTGGATGTTCTGCAGCTCTAACAGCTCGTTTAGAAAGGCCAGTGAGCAAACAGCCAAATAAATTCTCAAAGTTTTCTATCGATCCATTCACGGAGCAGGTCGACCCGTTTCATCTTCTCCAAGAGGATTTTCTTCACATTGGACTGTTCAAACACTGTTTAAAATCTGAACCCAGTTCCTTGAGTTTTTGTGGCAAATACTATGTTCACACGTTCTTCACATTTTCCTCTTTTCCGCTTTCCTGGCCGATCAGAGAGGAAGGAGGCTCCAGTTAGTCCAGTTAGTCCGGTCTATGTTCGTTCCTCTGGCTTTTGTCTTTGCTCTTCAGAATAAACTCTTATCTCAAACCAGTATTCGTCCCCCGTAACTCCCCTTCCAAAGTGAAGCTCTAACCGACTTTACTTCCGTGTCTCCTCAGGACCTGCAGCGCCACCTACCGCCTTAACCCAGAACCGCACCAATCAGACCGATTCGCCCCGAGACGAGCCCCGTCGCCCGCCGCCCCGAGGAAACGAGCCGGATTCGACTGGAAACGAGCACAGAATAAATCACGGCACTTCCTGTGGTTACCATTCGCCGAGGAGGGGAGGAGCTGGGAACAAGCCGAGGAAAGAGACTGACGAGGAAGGGCTTTTATTCTGAAGGGCTCCCGCAGAGACAGAAATGAAACCAGTGCAAACATCCGCCAATGGATTAAGAATATATCGGAACATCTTATTTTAAGTAGAATGAGGTTTATTACGACACTCTTACACTATTTGATATTTCTTTATGATTTTTCAGAGGGATATTTCAATTTCTAACAGGCTCTGTGTAACTTCCTGTTAGCCATTGCAGCGGAAAAACTACTTCCTGTCCACATTTCAACGTGCATTTAAAACAAAATAAGGTCTAAAAAAGCGTATATAAATGCCAAGCCAAGCGTGTTTCATAAAAGTGAACTTAGATTGTGACGCAGTAACAGTTGTTGGCGTCAAATTAGCGTTAGCCTTTAGCTTCAAGGCTAAAAAAGCTACATTTATAAACACAGAAGTCTCCTCAAGTGAAGTGCTTACATGCTGAGGAACGTTTTTAATTTTTAACGACTTGTTTTCTGCCCGTTGAAATGTTTGTATTTATTTCGGCGACACGCGGCTAACTCTCCGTAAGGGTAAAGCTAGCATCACGTCGCTATGAAACATTCAGAACCTTTTCCTGCTCCTCATGATTAATTTGGCACGTTTAGAATCGTCTGTAAAATCGCACAGCTTTTACTTCAAAGCTGAACAAGATCCGAAAATCCCTCTGAATTATCTTTAGTGTTTTGTTTTTATGTCCATTGTGGTTTTATTTTTTAATAAAAATAAAACCACAATGGACATCAAAAAAATCAACAATTTTTTTTTTTATATGAGAACATAAAATAACAGAGAAATTTGTGTCAATAATCTACATCAGGTGGAAGAGCGCGCGCCCGGGACTCTGTGAATTGTCCTTTTTAAAACTCCGCTTTTATATCAGTGACGTTTTTTTTAAAGCCATGCACTTCTTACCCAATCGGAGCTCAGGTCAAAGGGGGCGGGGTCATCTCGTTACTCTCATGGAATTATGCAAATGAGGCTTTGTGCATTTTTATTAACCTTTCGCTGCTGCTTTGGGTCGTCAGGGTTTTTGATATCGGAAGAATTAACATAAACGTATTTAAGACAGATTTTATATCAACGCAATAAACATGAACGGATGTAAACGTGTCCCGTGTCTTTATTCCGGACTTTTACAGATGGTTTTTGTATTGTCCTTGTCTGACTACTTCTTCTCAGTAACGAGTAATCTAACGCGTTACTATTTCCTTTTTTTTTCTTTTCTCCTTTTTAATGACATGAAACAATGCTTACAAATAGCACATAGGAGAGATACACACGGGTAAGGTGTTAGATTGATACACATTTGATTCTTGGGTTGTGCATGGAGTGGATGTGTGTGTGAGATATGGATGAGAGAGAAAACAAAAAGAAGATGAAGGCAATAATAAATCATGAGCAACAAATCATAAGACATGGAAAATGATGATGGTAACAAATAGTAGTAAAGAAACAATAATAATAGAGGTAAACTGAATGGGGTAGTGAACACGAGGACAGGTAAACATTCAAGATTGAAATCAAACAGACAATTAGGATTGGGAAGAAGAAACAATAACAGAAAAAAAATATATATAACAAATAAGAAAACATAATATAGTCGTAATATGTAAAAAAAAATGTAATTAAATTTTAGTCGAGTTTTAGTCGACTAAAATTAAGACACATTTAGTCGACTTTGTATTAATAATATTCATTATAATCATATTTAATGGAGGTCCTGCTTCATGGAGCTGCTCCCTCATGAACAAAGCTCAGAGCTGTTCCTTTGGCAGTGAATTTACATGATATGAGGTGAAGTTTGGATGGTTTTAGTCTCTCCTTTCCATTTTTATTTAGTCTCATTTTAGTCGACTAAAATAGCTGGACATTTTAGTCATAGTTTTAGTCGCATGAAAAACTTTTAATTTAGTTTTAGTCCAATTTTAGTCGTCAGAAAAATCACTTTGACTAAAATTAAGACTAAATATTTTAGTCGACGAAATTAACACTGCATAGAAAGAAACCATTTAAAATAGGCCACCCCTCAAAATTCTTTATATTTCATCATTGGTGTGAGTTTGATCATATTCATCACTGTTTATTTCCTTGTTTCATTTCTATTTATTTTAAAAGTGCATTAATACTGAGCCAGCGCTTTAGATCTACAGTAAGTGTAATTCCTACATTCGACCACAAGGGGGAGGCACCTTCACGTGAACTGCGGGCGTCTGCGTAGAATAAACAGAAGCTCTGCTACGGTCAGACGGCAGAACAACATCGCACAACATTCGCAGGTAATGTGTTAAGTACATAAATGTATGAAATGATTATATTTGTGAGATACTGGTGGGGCAGGTTGGCCGTTTTGCCCACTGTGTAGATTTTGAACTGTATTAGCAAGTTGGCCAGAACTCGAGCTAAGCTAATGTTAGCATGCTAGCGCGGCAGAGTAGCGCCGTAACTTGACCTAGTAAATCTAAAACGTTAATACTAAAATAGTAAGGCTACAGATTGTGTACATTATTTTATATTTTCCTTTTTATTGTAAATTTGGACCTAAATGGTGAATTGCTAAAAGGTTCAGTAGAATAAACAGAAGCTCTGCTATTGTCAAACGGCAGAACAACATCGCACAACATTTACAGTTTTGTCATGTTGTGTTCACAGGTAATAAAACCATCCAAAGTCACACCTCGTCATCAAGTGTGCAATAACATAGTTGTAATAGTATCATCCACTTATAATACAGATCTAATATCATATCTATACAATTACATCATATCGAGGGCTTGGGGCCAGAGGGGCGTAAGTGGCATTTGACAAACTTTACAGGAGAGCCAAAACAAAATTTGACCACATTTCAATCAACTGTATTTATCAACCTTCAACCACAGCATTGCAACCACATGCATACTTATATGAGTAAGTACTTTAAGTGAACATATTATGGCATATTAACACGATGAACATATTCAAAAACGTTGCAAAATCTTGAAATTATGGCAAAAACGTTAAATACGCCTTTTCGGCACCAAACATTTCCATTTCTTCTAAAGGAAAATAGGGCGTATCTGCTGATCAATGCAGACATTATTGGTCATAACATTGGTTAAAAATACTCTAACTTCATAACTTTCATTTATTCATGAGTTCACATTAATGTATTTCATTTCAAACAGTTTAACTTTTAATTTCTCTTAATGTTCTCTTTGCACTCGCTCTTGATAGTCACTCTGACTATCAATGCATGCGTCCAACACTCAAGTGAGGAGCAGCATACAAAAACATCTCATCTTTTCACTTCTTCACAAGATTCATCTGTTTGCTCCATAATATTCATAAACAAAAATTCTGCCTCAGACAGTTCCATGTGTGCAGCCAATTTCTGTGTAGGGAAACCACCCACTTACGCCCTTCTGGCTCTTAAAACTACTGTAGGCTCTTGTATTGTTCGGAGCCAGAGGGGCGTAAGTGGACATACGCCCCTCTGGCTCTGAACAATACTCAAACTTTTGTGTTAGGTCTTTGTTGTTTTGTTGCTTTATTCAATACAGGTTGATTTCTGATACGTCTTTTTGGCACAACTAGATAGAGCTCATCAAGACCTTTAATTTGATATATAGAACTCATTTTTGCCCAAAATGCCACTTACGCCCCTCTGGTTCCAAGCCCTCGATATAATTCCAAAAAGTCGGGGATTCTGAGGTCAGCAATAACATTTGGTATTAATTGTTATACCCATACATATCTGCATATAATTACACATTATATACATACACCCATAGTTATCATATACATTATATACTGTATCTATATTTATTATATTATTATATCGTATACGTTACAATATTATGTACAATATATAATAACACCCCCTTTATTTTGTTTATAGATAGTTTATAGATAGATCTGCACCTGGGTCCTTGTGTGGTGCAATTAAAAACCCATGGGTTAGTACAGGATGCCGATGAGGGAGCCTTATCACAGATCCACTTGTTATTTATTAACTTTTTAAATGTTTATTATTTGATTTATTTAATTTTCATTTACTTATTTTTCTTTTTTTTTTCATGATCTTCGTAGATTTTATTTTTTTTTTCCTGCGGCACGAGGTGAACAGCAGCGCATTGAAGTGAATCGGACTCAATAACAGTAATGCAGTCCCCTCTAGTGGCCAGATACACAAACTGCAGTAGATTCATCTCTTTATAATAAATAATGCAATATAAACACAATAAACTTGCTACAATAAAGTAACGAGTAATCTAACTCAGTTACTTCCAAACCCAAGAAATCAGTAAAGTAACTAAGTGACCTTTCAACCTTTTAAACCCCACTTTACCCAAATCTAAAAGCGTCACTGTAGCTTCAGTGTAACAGTGTAATGCCTCATTTGAAAGCTAAGGCCTGCAAAACTGATCCTAACTCATTTTTGTCACATTCTGGAAATGTTTTTGTTGCCTTTTCATCGTTTTTTCCCCCATCAATTTTATGTCGTGTTTCACCACATCTTTGTCGCTCTTTAGTCACTTTTAAATGTGATTGCATTTATCGTCTGTTTTCCATGGTATGGTAAACAGACGCTGATGTGTTGACTATGATAATCTATTGGCCATTTATGTTGTACAACTATTATTATCACAAAATGATTATTTAATTGCTAGCTATGATGAGATGTCCATTACCTTGTTAGCTGTGGTGACTAATGTCTTTTTTGACCTCCTTCAGGTCAGGTGTTTGTGTTGCTACTACTGCTGCTACCACCACCGCCCACTGTCCCCACCCACCACAAAACTACCACGACCCCTGACTACGGACGGCGAGCTCTACCACTGAAACGTGGTAGGAAATTGAACTCTATCCCTGTTGGATTGTGTGTGTGGACATTTCAGACACAGAGACATTCATGAACTGAACGCACCAGCTCAGAACCAAACTGAACAGTGCATTACTTCCTCCTTTTGTCGTCGTGTTGTGTTTGTTTAACTATATATTATTATAATTATTATTGCATATCAACCTATACAAAATATCTAAAGGCCTTCAATACAATGCAGATCTGAAAATCTATTCATTCCTTCACACACCAAAGACTCCGAGTCGAACTTAACCAATGCGTAACCTGCGTTTGTCTCTCTAGCCCATAGAGAGTGTTGCACATCTCCAGATGTGGAGCCAGGCTGATGGTCAGAAACACCTGGCTGGAGGATTCACCTATTATACATGTTTTTGTGGTAGTACAACGAAATTGCGTTCAGGTGTTGTGCTAGTCCTGAGCTGCCGCCACTGTGGGCCGACCTGACCTGCATGTTTCTGGAGGTTGGGGAAAGTATAGACCCTTTAACTGCTGACATCATCAGTGACATCATCAGTGACATCATCAGTGACATCATCTGGAGGCAGGAAGTGATCATGATAAATAAGATTAAACTTGTGATTCTAAGTGTAAAACTACAAACAAAAAATGTGGTCCTGCTGTGGCTGAAGGCGCCAGAACAAGAGGAATGACATTTGAGACGATAAAATAAGGTTTAACTGATATTTCCAACAACAGTTAGACATTCGTTTATCGTTGCTATGACAACAGCTACAATGGAAATAGATAGGAATCGAGCTTGGCATATCGGGGACAGGGAGAGACAGGCGTATCCCAGAAGACTTTGCGCCGCCATTGAGCTCAGCGGCTAAAGTGGATGCGGTAAGTTTAATGTTTATTGTTCCTCGCGAAGAAAATAATCACTTTTAAGAAATGTCCACGTGTAAAGAAACCCGATGGTCTTTTATTGGTTGAATCCACGTGAATGTACGATCTAGCCTCTGGTTATCTTAGCGCAGTCCCGGCGCCAGCTCAGTACAGAAGGGGGGGGGGCGGCTGAAAACCAAGGGGGGGGGGGGCGGCGACGTTAAGGTCAGCACACCCTACACGATTTTTATGCCCGATTTTGATACAATTCTCAGTCGCGCCGAGTCTTCACACAGAGTCGTGTCTTTTAGTGTGGGGGGGGGGGGTCACGACTGGACTCGCGTTTGAATCGTGTGGTGTGGGCAGCAGTCAGACGCAACTGGACTACAGTCGCAGGAAATCAAACATGTTTGATTTTATAAGCCCGATTTTGGACACACAGGAGAAACGTGGGCGATTTTACCCCAAAGTGAACACACAGAAAGTGAAATAAAGACGGAAAAACACCGCCGCGCCTCCCTCGTCATTTCTGTCAAAACAGCGGCACAAACGGCTCATGTCACGGCCACAGCGATTCCCACACGAACAGCACAACTTTATATCACCAAACGTTCACGAGAACCACCTTTTCAAGCTACATTTCAACCGCGAACAGAGTTTAGCGGCACTTACTGAGTTTGGAGACGGACTGTTCAGCTTCACCTCGCCACTAGCGGCTCTCCTCTCTCCGCTTTCTCCGCTGTCTCCTCCGCCTCCTCCATCTTGGAGCGCGTCTCCTTTTCTTATTAAATCCACTGAAATACGTCCCGCTTCTTCGTGTCGCCGACTTTTATCTCCATTTGACAGAACTAAAGCCAAGTTGAAGGCTTCGTAGCAGCCTTGCACTGCGATGTTGTGACACTGTTGACACCCCTGACCAATGAGGGACACGCACATGCTTTCGCACGCTCACAAACACGGCCTAACTTTGCGGATTTGGAGTCAGGTTTTGAAACCGGAGGAGAAATGAAGCGGTAGAGACACAGACGTGCTGTGTTATAAACATCAGCTGTTTGTGTAGTGTGTGCATTGTATGAGAAAACTGCACACAGGCTGCAGGGACGCCGATAGTGTAGTTTGTCGCTTTTCAGCCATTTGCGAATGTCCCTTTTGAACAGAAAATATCGCTGCTGGCCACAGGCTACTCCTTATTGCGGGATGATGCACTGATGACATAGTAAGGAGGTGCGTGATGGGTTCAAGGACCACTGGAAACTCTGAATTTTAATTTCCAAAACTGTTCATTAGAGTCAGTGCAGTTTCTTCCAAGTTTTGGGTTGTTTTGAACACATCATAGACTGAAAACAATATATAAAATTTTGAGGCTCTTGACGCCGGGACTGGCTTAGCTCAGCGGCCGCGCTGTGAGTAGCCGAGCGGCGTGAGTAAATACTTCGATCTTTCTCGTATCTCTCATATCTTTGCAAACGTTTCATGAATAAATAATCATTGTAATTAATTAATAAACTGTTAAAAGTGTAACGCCTACAAGCCATAACACACTTATACGGTCAGTTACAATTATACTTTTTAAAACTATTTTAGTTGCCCTTAGTTTCAAAGCTAGATCACGAAAAAGCGAAATGAGCTTTACTAATTTTAACCATTGAAATTACTATTTCGATTGCGATCATTTGTGCTGCTGTACATGAGTGTTGTGTGTTTTTACTCCTATGATTTATAAAGTGTTACTGTTATGTGTTACTATTGTTTTTACTTCCAAGTTGTCTTTGTTTTCCTCTATGAATGAAACACAGGAAAAGATGCATAAAGACATTTTTATTTCTCTCAAGTCAAGTCAACACAGTAAATCCGATCGTTCAAAAGCAGGGATTACAGTCCTGCTGCAGAATGTGGGCCGAGTGCATTCATTTTTAATTAAGCATGAAATGAATCAAACACATTTTTTTCTGACTACGATTGTAATTTGCAATACTAAATATGAACTTCATTATTTCCATAAAAAAGGACTAAAAACACACACAGTGAAGCGGTCAACAAACTGTGCTCTTCTGGATTGCCAACACCTGTGGGACTATGGTGCGGCTCCCCATTTATAGAGCGCCACCACAGCTCCTCCTAGTGGTGACACGTGGCTCCAACACCTTGTGAAGGAAAAGTTGGAGTTTGATTTGAAAGTCTTGAAGTGTAAGGCCCTGTCCCAATTCCAACACTTGCCCTCGCTTTGAGCCCTTCCCCTTCATTTTGCGCGTTCCCGCGAGGGGGAAGGGTGTCCCAATACTTAGGGAGCATAGAGGAAGTGCCTATCTCCCCTTGAAAAGGCCCCTCCGCAGCGAGTCAGCACAGGAGCAGACTTGCGGCCGGATAGCAGCAAGGGAGTATCCCATAATGCCTTGCAAGCTCAGCCAGCGGCAAAAAAGATGGCGGCAACCAGTGGAAGCGAAATTTACAAATGTAAGTATAAATTAGCAAATACGCCTGTAAATTTTTTAAATCAGTTGGAATGTGTTAAATCGATGTATATGCAATGGACTGTTAAGTTTATACTTGGAAAGTCGCTATTTGACGACGTTCGTAAAAATGCCGAGTGCTTCGCAAGAGTCTGCCCGTCAATATACACTGACCGCCGGGAGTGTGTCCCGGTGTATACATGCGGATGTTAAGTGCTTATCCAGGCTTCAAATATTCGTGATAACAAGGCATAATGAGCACAGAAAAACCTGAGTTACACGTTACGATTCATAAGCGAAAACTTACAAAGTATGAAAGAACGCCGTAGATTGTGTTTGCCACATGCCATATCGCACGACACATATCGGGTCTATAAATTTAGCATTGGAGGGGGAAAAAATATGGAATCTGATGGAATTTTTTAATATCTTTTCAGGGCCTACAGAGAAGACCTTTGGCCTCATCCGCTTTAGGGTAGCAAATGATGGCAAATTTTTAAAGACAAAATTCACCACCAAAAGCTTGTGGGTGTGAGTGACCAGATTGTACAAATCATATCTGATAATACTATTGACCCAAGGTACATGCCCATATTGATATTCACTGTATGCTTACAGGCAAGCAGTGAAAGAGCTGGGCCTGGAGGGTGTAATCACCCACAAGCAGGCCAGCAAGAAGTGGGAAAATTTAAAGAAGCGTTATAAGGTTATTATTTGTGTGTGTGTGTGTGTGTGTGTGTGTGTGTGTATATATATATATATATATATATATATATAATCTGTTTTATATGTTTTATCCCGTAATCTACAACTTTTCATTTCGCTCCCTCTGTCACACACTCACACGTCTCTTTCTTTGTAGGCACTGAGAGATGGAAATACGGGCACTGGCACAGACGGCGGAGAAACAACTGCGTCAAATTGGGCATTTTATGAAGAGATGCATGCTTTTTTGGGGGGGAGGCCAGCAGTTGCTCCCCCAGTTGTTGTGTCTTCCTTCAGACAAGCTCAGGAGGACCCCACAGCCCTGTTAATGGTAAGGTGACTGGAGTAGGAATTGCCATTTTCTGAATTAGCTGGGTTGCCATGGTTTCCAGTTTAATTTTTCAGTTTGAACATTAAAGTGCTGCAAAAAATGTGATGGGTAGAAAAAAGAAAGGAATACACCTCACAAAAACTTACATCACCATCAAAGCTCTAATTTGTGCTGTATATTACTTTTCTTTACTGCCATTCACCTTATTAGCAGTGCTTTAATGCAAAACCAGGCAGCTTTAGCAGGAAATTGTTCTACCGTCCATGTTATTAAAATGCACTTGGAAACCATGGCTACCCAGCTAATTCAGAAATTGGCATTTATAACATTTTACAATAACTTTGAAATATGACCTCAATTATTTTTGTCCCGAACAGGCCATTGTCACACCACAGCCTGAAACCCCCAGAGAAGACCTTCCTCAGTCTGCCCCAGCCTCTTCAACCAATCCTCCCACTACACCGCCTGTCACTCCAACCACAGCCTCTTCAAACAATCCTCCCACTCCAACCACAACCTCTTCGACCAATCCAACTACACCATCCACCACAGCCTCTTCCATCATTCCAGCTACTCCATCCACCACCCTGTCTACCACGCCAAACCCATCGCCAAGGAAGAGGAAGAAGAATGCTAACCAGCAAATTCTGGACTTCCTCAAAACCGAATCCGTTAATGAACAAAGAAGGCATACGGAATCCGAAGACAAAACTGAAAGGTTTATAAACCTTTTTGAAAGATTTGTGGACAAAATGCCTGACAAATAGACAGTTTTTCTTTTAATATCCAGGCTGTTTATGTTCATTGCCATGTTATTTTGACCATCACTTATTTCAATTGTTGACTTGTTTTTATTCTGTTTATGTTCAGAGTTCTTTTTTATTATACAACTTTTATAAAAGTATGTGACTATCAATAATTTTCACCAATCATCCAAATACAGTGTGTAGATCATAAAATAAACTATCACCAACATGTTCTAGAAATAAGTTTAATAGAGTTTCAAATAATTATTTCCAACTGACCAGGAAGTAATGAATCCTGGGAAATGACAATATATAAAATGAACCATAAGTACAAACTTAAAAATAGCACAAGAACATGTGCATGTTAACTATTTACAATTTTAAACAGAATAGTCTATTGAGGGCCTTCTGCATTGACCAACGCAGCAAGCCTGTCCCTTGTTGCATTTCCTGGTCTCTCGTGTGCATGAGGAGCTTCTTGGAGGGGAGGTCCCAGGTCCAGGATGTCCTGTGCCACATCATTGTCTGGTTCCAGGACATCGCCATTGTCCAGGCAGACATTGTGCAAGAAGGCACATGATGCAATCACCTGCGGTGCAAATGTAGGTTTAACCTCCAAGGCCCTGAACAGAGTTGACCTCCAGCGAGTCTTCATCATGCCGAATGCTCTCTCCACAATAGAACGGGCCTTTGAGTGGTGGTAGTTAAATTTTCTTTGCACCCGGCAATTCACAGGTTCTCTGTAAGGAGTCATAAGAGAGATGGGTTCATCCAAACAAGGATATCCACCATCTCCTAGGATGAAGTGTCCATTAGGTGGATACCTTCTAGCAATGTAGAATGAACTGTTTTTTAAAATGCGGGTGTCGTGTACGGAACCTGGATAGCCCACGAAAATATCCATGAACTTTCCAGTATGGTCACAGAGGGCTTGCATGCTAATGGAATAAAACCCTTTGTAATTTAAGTAGTCCAGACGATGAAGCGATGGAGGCTTGATTCGAACATGACAACCGTCTATGGCACCAACAGCTTTGTTTAGGACTAGTGTCCCCGCCAGCTGGGCAAATCCATTACCCACAGTGTCGATGTCTGCAGGCTTTGGAAAACTGATGGCTCTATTTAGATTGTCCCAAAATAACTGTGCCACTCTGTGAACAATCCTGTGAATGGTTGATTTGGGAATACTGAAAACTCTGGACACCACACGGTAGGAAAGACCATGGGCAAGCCAGTAGACGTAGACGAGGACTTCATATTCATTTCCCCAACCATGGTTCTGCTCTCTCTTCATTAGACGCTGTAGGGAATGCATGGCCTGCCGCGATAATCTGAAATCCTGTCTGGTCTCCAACTCGACATCTAACCACAGGCGTAGGACAGGCACATCCGTGTTAAATCTGCAGTATGTCACTGGGCGGTCACTCTGGAAAAAAATAAAGAAATATTAATATGTGCAATAACCTCAGTGTTTACAACCCCTGCAATGTGACTATATCAATCAACCACCTGAATGTAAACAGTCATTTATTATTCATCAGCACTGCAGTGCTTTGTGTAGTTTTTTTTAGCTACACAAAGTTTATTTTATTCAGTGTACATAAGACATGTTTATACAGTCTATTGATAGATGCTAAGAGATTTTAATAAACTCAATTATTATAATAATAATTATTATTTTTATTAACACCACCTGTGTGATCTCCTTCATGATCAGGTAGCTTCAGCCATTTAAATGGTTCTCAATATACTGACTCTGATTCAAGCTTTCAGTAAACAATGGTCTGAAGTGTTGCTTGTTTACGTTCTGCTTATGTGACATAAATGATTGATTGACATAGCGAAAACAGTAATGCATCATGTTTAATCAAATGCAAAACATGCAAACTTCTTAGACACAATGCTAAGCTAGTTGCTAGCTGACTTGAGCAAAGTTCCAACATTTAAAAAAAAAGACATACCTGAAACATCCCAGCTATTGCAAGCATACGGCGAACGCGTCTTCTGTTTCGTATGTTTCTTCTCCGTTGATTCCTCAAACGTACATAAATCAACATAGCACACACAACAGGCAGGAGCTCCGCTGCGGTCGGCATTTTCACACGTGAATGAAAATAGTACTTATTGTATGTGGTTTTATTGCAGTTTACAGGCAATGTGTATTACTGCCGTCTACTGGACAGGGGTGAAATCAGGCACGTTGATGTTGCACGTGACGTAAGAACACGTTCGCTGCGCCAATTTGCATACTAGTGGTGTCCCATTTCTTAGGGGAAAATCTTCACTTTGCACTTCCCTCACTGAGGGCACTTTACTGTGGAGGGAACTCAGCGAGTGTTCTCAGAGGCAAGTGTTGGAATTGGGACAGGGCCTAAGTGAACTGAGTGAAATGTCCCACGTTTCAAACAAATGTGTTTTATTTACGTTTATTCTGTTTGGAGTGTTTTGAAAAACTCACTTAAACTAGAAAAGATCTGCTCTGAGATAAAAGCACCAAAGCCACAGGACGATCGAGTTCAGAGAAACGGAAACTTCTTATCGATGGTTCTGATCAGTGTGAGCTCAGTCTGACAAACACGTTACATCTCCATGTTTTAGACACATTATTTACAGCTTTTATTATTTACAGTTTTTATTATTTACAGTTTTTATTATTTACAGTTTTTTTATTATTTAGTTTTTTATTATTTACAGTTTTTTATTATTTACAGTTTTTTATTATTTAGTTTTTTATTATTTACAGTTTTTTATTATTTACAGTTTTTTATTATTTAGTTTTTTATTATTTACAGTTTTTTATTATTTACAGGGTTTTTTTCAGGAGGGAGGAAAGGAGTCAGGAGAGAGAGAGGAAAGGAGTCAGGAGGGAGAGGAAAGGAGTCAGGAGGGAGAGGAAAGGAGTCAGGAGGGAGAGGAAAGGAGTCAGGAGGGAGAGGAAAGGAGTCAGGAGGGAGAGGAAAGGAGTCAGGAGGGAGAGGAAAGGAGTCAGGAGGGAGGAAAGGAGTCAGGAGGGAGAGGAAAGGAGTCAGGAGGGAGGAAAGGAGTCAGGAGAGAGAGAGGAAAGGAGTCAGGAGAGAGAGAGGAAAGGAGTCAGGAGGGAGGAAAGGAGTCAGGAGAGAGAGAGGAAAGGAGTCAGGAGGGAGAGGAAAGGAGTCAGGAGGGAGGAAAGGAGTCAGGAGGGAGAGAGGAAAGGAGTCAGGAGGGAGAGGAAAGGAGTCAGGAGAGAGAGAGAGGAAAGGAGTCAGGAGGGAGAGGAAAGGAGTCAGGAGGGAGAGAGGAAAGGAGTCAGGAGGGAGAGGAAAGGAGTCAGGAGGGAGAGAGGAAAGGAGTCAGGAGGGAGAGGAAAGGAGTCAGGAGGGAGAGGAAAGGAGTCAGGAGGGAGAGGAAAGGAGTCAGGAGGGAGGAAAGGAGTCAGGAGGGAGAGGAAAGGAGTCAGGAGGGAGGAAAGGAGTCAGTAGGGAGGAAAGGAGTCAGGAGAGAGGAAAGGAGTCAGGAGGGAGAGGAAAGGAGTCAGGAGGGAGAGGAAAGGAGTCAGGAGGGAGGAAAGGAGTCAGGAGGGAGAGGAAAGGAGTCAGGAGGGAGGAAAGGAGTCAGGAGGGAGAGGAAAGGAGTCAGGAGGGAGAGGAAAGGAGTCAGGAGGGAGGAAAGGAGTCAGGAGGGAGAGGAAAGGAGTCAGGAGAGAGAGAGGAAAGGAGTCAGGAGGGAGGAAAGGAGTCAGGAGGGAGAGGAAAGGAGTCAGGAGGGAGAGGAAAGGAGTCAGGAGGGAGGAAAGGAGTCAGGAGGGAGGAAAGGAGTCAGGAGAGAGAGAGGAAAGGAGTCAGGAGGGAGGAAAGGAGTCAGGAGGGAGAGGAAAGGAGTCAGGAGGGAGAGGAAAGGAGTCAGGAGGGAGAGGAAAGGAGTCAGGAGGGAGAGGAAAGGAGTCAGGAGGGAGGAAAGGAGTCAGGAGGGAGAGGAAAGGAGTCAGGAGGGAGGAAAGGAGTCAGGAGAGAGGAAAGGAGTCAGGAGGGAGAGGAATCAAATCAAATCAAATCAAACTTTATTTATAGAGCGCTTTTCATACAAAATGTAACACAAAGTGCTTTACAGTGCTTAAAAATCATTAAAAATAATAAAAATCGTCCCCACCAGTAAATATACATAAATAACTACAACCCCACCACCCACCACCCGCACACACAGACACACAGACGTACAGACAGCCCAGCAGTTAAAAGTCTTAAATAAAAATGGACATAGAGTTGAGTACGTAAGGCTGGGTACAGATGGACCGAAAGAGGAAACATCATCCAAGGAGCCGTCTGCACCAGGAGCAGCCCATCGCCCACAGCCACAGAGCGCCAACCCAGGGGGCCCGGAGTAGGTGTAGGAGAGACGTCCTACCTCCATCCAGGCACCCCCAGGAGAGCGCCCGCACGGCCACAGCCAACCAGCACTCCCGGGGCAGAGGGCTCCCTCAGAGGAACCACTAGGAGAACATAAAAAATAAATGAATAAAATAAATAAAAATAAATAAATAAATATTTAATAAGAGATACATTAAAAACAGCTAAAACTGTGCGTGAAATAGCACAGGATAAAAGAGGGAAAATAAAGAAATAATAGAACTAAAACCGGTAAATAAGGTTAATATAAGTAAATATTAATTAAAAGCTAAACTAAAAAGGTGGGTCTTGAGCCTGCTCTTAAAAACATGAACGTTCTCTGCGGTCCTGAGCTCCTCTGGCAGGTCGTTCCAGAGGCGAGGGCCATAGTATTGGAAAGACGCCTCGCCGTGAGTCTTTCTGTTGACTTTAGGAATAACTAGGAGACCCCTGCCAGAGGAGCGAAGGGACCGCGAAGGCTCATAAGGTAAAATCAATTCTGAAAGATAAGAAGGACCAAGACCATTAAGACATTTAAAAACCATTAAAAGAACTTTAAAATCGATCCTGAAACACACGGGGAGCCAATGCAGTGACTCTAAAACCGGTGTAATGTGGTCCCGCCTCCTGGTCTTCGTCAGGACACGAGCTGCTGAATTTTGTAAAAGTTGTAAACCTGAGAAACTCTTTTTGGGAAGACCAGAAAGCAGGGCATTACAGTAGTCGATACGACTGGTGATAAAAGCATGCATTAGCGTCTCCGTGTTGGCCCGAGAGAGAATGGGGCGGACTCTGGCTATGTTCTTTAGATGGTAAAAACCTATCTTTGTGATATTCTTAATGTGTGGAATTAAAGTCAGCTCAGAGTCAAAAATCACACCCAGGTTCTTCACCTGTGAGGAAGGATTAAAAGACAATGACTGTAGTTTGGGTAAAAGTTTCTCTCTCTGGGTCTGAGGACCGATGACTAAAACTTCAGTTTTGTCCTGGTTAAGCTGGAGAAAGTTTTCTGCCATCCAGGATTTGATCTAAAATGCAGTTAAAAAGTGCATCCATTGGCCTGGTGTCCTCAGGAGACATGGAGATGTACAACTGTGTATCGTCAGCGTAACTATGAAAGTTGACTCCATGTCTCCTGATGACATCACCAAGAGGGAGCATATACAGGTTAAAAAGCACTGGGCCTAAAATCGAACCTTGAGGCACACCACATGTAATATTATGGACCTTGGAGGAGCAGGTATCCACACTCACCATGAATGTCCTGTCTGTGAGGTAGGATGTAAACCATTTGTGGACAGCACCAGAGAGGCCGATGTGTTTTAAACGAGTTAAAAGAATAGTATGGTCGACTGTATCAAAGGCAGCGCTCAGATCCAGTAGAACCAACACTGTCAACCTTTTGGAAAGGAGTCAGGAGGGAGAGGAAAGGAGTCAGGAGGGAGAGGAAAGGAGTCAGGAGGGAGGAAAGGAGTCAGGAGAGAGGAAAGGAGTCAGGAGGGAGAGGGAGGAAAGGAGTCAGGAGGGAGAGGAAAGGAGTCAGGAGGGAGGAAAGGAGTCAGGAGGGAGGATCCATAACCCATATCTTTAAAGCATACAGTGTAACCGGGGGGAGGTGTGTAAAGGGAGAGTAGTCGTCTGTCCCATGGAGGTGCGCCTCCCCTGTTCAGTCGCCCTAATGAGGGGCGCATGTGTCTAAAGGAGGCGTCTGGGACGGGGCACTTCAGGTTCTCCATGTGGATTTAGTTATTTAGTTTCTCTCAGCTACTCATTTATTTTCCTGTTTTGTAGAACTGCTCCGTGTTTACTCGCTGGAGGGATTTGTGTTTTTGGGGAAGAAATGATTTGAAAGGAATGACCTTTTTATGAATTGTCAAAATAAAGAGATTTCTGACTTTGGTCCTTGTTGTAGCCAGACCTGCCTGTGTTCAAACCCTCTGGAAACTTAATGCACCCAAAACATGCAGACCAGGGGCCTTTAGCCCCGCCCTTCTCCACAGGAATACAACAGTCTGAAAGTCTTTAAGTTTGACTGAACTGTTTAATGTTTGAATCCAAATCAAATGTGTGAAAGAAAAACTAAACATTTGAAGTTTATGACGGAGTGATTCTGTTTGTTAAACTTTAGAAAAGATCTGCTCTGAGATAAAAGCGCCAAAGCTTGTCTTCTTCCCACTCCTTTTCGAGCTAAAATGTACATTATTTTTTATGTATTTTTTCTCTCTTATTATGTATATATATTTTCTGTTCTTCTTTCTTGGCTCTTGTGCCTTGTGTGTGTAGCTCGAAATAAAAACAACAACAACAACAACAAAACAAAAAAAAGGTAAATATGGATGCAGTAACTTTTTTGGCCACCAGCGTCAAATTGGGGGCGCTGTTTCACTCCTTTCGCAAAGTTAAGGAAACACTATTGTGGCGTCTTGGTGTTTATCACAGAGCGCTGTAGCGTCAACTTTCCCAGTTTTCCAACTTTTATTGCAAAGTTTGTCGGCATCAACATAGGTCGTGTTAACAATTTACTTATAAAACAATTTATGCTGAACTGACACTTTCAAAATACGGCCTTTTCTTTGAGTTACCAAATGAATGAGGTAAAGTCACTGCGCGTACTGCAGATGTAGGTGTTGTTGTTTTTTACATTTCACATATTGCTACAATTGTTGATTTTGTTCGACTAAAACTGGGCTTTTGCCAGAGTTACATATGTTTTAATATAGCGTGTTATTTGCATAGATATAATCAAATGCATATACCGAAAAATAAAATAAAGTAACTATTATCATTTGCAGTTATATGTGTGTGGCTGCTTCTTGGGCTCCTTGTTTAGCTCTAAAGTTGTAATAATTCGTTGTCCTGTCAAACGTACTGACTGAGAGTGAGCCTCTGTCAGCACCACGGAGCTTCTAGAGCAGGTGTGAGACGTCACATGACCTCAGTGGGGCGGTAAGACCTTTACTAGCCCGTGCCTCTAGATCCGCCCCTGATCAGAGGAACCTCAGGATGTTCCTCATTAGCCCATCAGAACAATCCCACAGTCCCCTGCTGCCTCCTGAAGGTTTCTGAACTCTCCGAGACATTTCATGGAATAAAAACATGAGCTTTGTCCCAAATACAGGCGCTCGTCCTATAATTAGAATATCAGGATAAAGTTCATTTATTCCTGTAATTCAACTTAAAACGTGAAACTAATATATCCTGTTAAGGAGCACCTATGTTGAGGTACTCTCGCCCGGCTGAATTAAACCTCTCCATATTAAAATGACTTTGTCCAAATTGCTTATGTGAACCATCACTGGAATCAGAACAGAAAATAGCGTCTGTGTAAATTCAGAAGGACCTTGTGACAAAAACATGTAAAAGAGGTTCTGCACTTATAAAATGAATAAAAAATATAGCTTTTTTATATATATATATAAAAATTACACAAACATTGAAATGTCTTTCCTGAAACTGTACTTCATAGCACACACTTCCAATCGTGTGCAGTTGTAACCTCACTGTGTGCAACAGTTCAGAAGTCTAGGTCCAAGTGTGTTGGATTTGTAAACGTTTTAAATGTTTCGGTGCTATTATGTTATTAGCATTGTGCACAAACCTCTCCAAAGGGCCACATGTTATAAATATGTTCACAAATGTGTCAAACAAAGTGCAACAGTAGCAACAAACCTCCCACAAATGGACTAAATCAAAGCAAAATGGAGTGGGTCATTTTTCAGTCACACCCTTCCCCCGAAGCAAAATGGCCGCCTTGTTTATTCAGGAAAGAGCCCTTTACACGTCTTCATTCACTCGTATGGACTAAGGCTTATCAGAGACAATGGACCTCTACTCAGATGTCCACTGTGACTATGGCCTAAATGCTAATGTGGCTAACATGTGCTTCTGGCACTGAGCACTTCCAGCACAAATATCAATGGATTTCTTTGGAAAATGGCTCATTTTGAAGAGAAAAGTCATGAGGAAAAAGGAACAGAACTGTAATTGCCTAAAGGTTTGTTCAAGTTTTTCTCATTTGTGGAGTCATTTTAGGTCATTTCTGACCGTGAATATTAGGGATGTAACGATTCACTCAAGCCCCGATTCGATTTGATTTCCGATTTTAAGTTCCCGATTTAGATTTTTTTTGTAACCTTTTTTTAAGAAAAGAATGACTCCTTCATACCAATGTTTCTTTAGTTTTAATCAGTTTTTTTGTCCTTGTCACAAACTGCAACTGTCTCAGTAAGAGAACTTTACATTACAAACAATTACAAGACATGAAAATGAACTATAATCATTTTGACAGAGTGCTTTAAATTGAGATGTTTTCAGCATAAATAAACTATGTAGCAAAGCAAACATTTTGAGATTATATTTTTTTTTACCAAACCTTTTTATTTTTTTATTTTGTTTGCAGTTTGAACATAATACTACCATTTAGAACTAATTTTACAGTGCAGTTGTGTTCACCCTTGAAGCCTCACTGCCTCCGGTGCAGCCTTTGTAAACATAAGGAGGACAAAGACATGACAGCTCCTGTAGGTGTTGGATTATTTGACAAACGGACATTTGATGAGGATTTCAGCAGAATCAGAGCAGGTCAGATGTTTGTCAGTTTATGATCTTTGGTAAACTTTTGTCAAAATGCTAAACTCTGCGGTAGCCGCTAACGCTAATCTCGTAGCCGCTAACTTTAGCTTCGATGCCTACACGTGTGTGTGTTTACACGGTGTGGCGTGTGTATGTTCTGGTCTATTTCGGTCGCGCAAAATGGAGTAGCTGAGGGTGGCTTTAAAATCGATTATTTTATTTAAAAACAAATAGATTTTTGATGAATCGTGAAAATTGATATCATGAGCCAGATTTTCCCAAAAGAGTATTTTTGTTGAAATTTGTGTTGAATTATATTTTACTTGATTATTTTGGACAAATAATGTAATATGGGAAAGAAATGCTTCATTTTAATGCTCGATATGTTTGTATTATTCTGTCCTTCATTAATGTTTTGATTGAAGTGATGGTGCTCCATGACTGGAATAGATGTTTTGGAGAGAAGGGCCTGTTTTAAAATCTGTGCCACATTTCTATATTGGTCCAAATATAATTCTCCTAAATACCGTATGCAAGTAAATGGAACTGGCTTCAGTCCCTGATCAGGGACAACGGTCCATATATGATTTAGACTCATGACATGCAAAGTGACTCAAGCCTTTATTTGTTTTAATTTGGTTGATTATGGCTTACAGTCCATTTAAAAAAAAAGTTCTAATTTAATGAGATTTTTAATTTGGGGTTTTTACAAGCTGAGCCATAATAATCTAAATAACAAATAAAGACTATAAATATCTCACTGTGCATGAAACGAGTCATATATTAGTTTCACCGTTTGAGTTGAATCACAGAAGTGAATGAGATTCTAATTACAGGACGAGCGCCTGCAGGTGGCAGTATGGAGCAGCTCGTGAGCTTCAGAAAGTGCAGAGAGAGAGAGAGTTCCTGGGACGCCTCTGAACCTGAGGGGGCCCACATTTCAACATGAGGTCCCGCTGCCCCCGTTTGCCCCGCTGTAGATCCTTAATGCTCTGTTCATACGTCAGAATCCCGCCCAAAGCCCCTAGTTGGACGAGTGTGCTTATTAATGACAGTTTATTGCTTCATCTACAGTGGATCACAGTCGAAGGGTTTGAGTCTCTTCTTTTCATTTCTATTGAGTCATATTTGAATCATATTTGATTCTCATGAACACGTTTGTGTTCAGTTTTCGTCCCGTTTTGATCTGACTCTGATACTTGAGACAAAATGAAGGCACTTCTCGTCTTCAGCCGAAAACCCACAGGAGATGAAGCTGATGATAAAGTGTTCTACAACAGGAAGCTCAGCCCTTCAGCCTCCAGTCGCTCTGCGGACGCCGGCGGACATGTCTCTCCTACTGCTGCTCCTCTTCTTGCCTCTCTGCGGACGCGGTAAGAGCCTCCTTTTGCAACAGCAGATCAAACTCCTCCGAACAGAACCGCGTGGAGGAGCGAAGGGAAGCGGCGCCGACTTAAAGCCACAGTGTGTAACTTTTCAGCCGGCGCGTAGAATCAAACACACGCCATCGCCGCTTTAAGATCTACATCACAGAGATCACAGCGGCGCAGCATTTACCCCTTTATCCTCCGGACTCGCTGCGTCCGGGGCTGAAGATAGTTTTTTTAAGCGGGGTCTCCTGAAACGCAGGCGGCTCATTGGCCGGTGTGCATCACGTGACGCCCCCTGCCCCGCTGCACCGGGGGAAGTTAGAACAGGACAAACCTGAATGTAAATATATGAGGTTTGGTTTCAGGCTTAATGTCCTACTTTGAGCCCCAAAAAAAATATTTGTCTGTCGAGTATCCCCCCAATAACAAATCCCCAGATGTTGAGCTGGACCCTCTGACGCTGCTGCAGTGTTTTTTATTTGTTCTATTTCACATCCTGGTCACGGCGTGAGCAGCAGATTTCCGTGTGGTGATTCCGTTGCGTGTGTGCTTGTGCGTCGTGTGCGTTGGGTGTGGAATGTGGCGCCGTGCTCTGGTTTGAAATGTGACGTGGAGATAAGCTCGACTTCCTTTTAGACGTGCGGCGTTACTGGGGGCCTCAGACCCCGGCCTCCGCTGCCCCCTGCTGTCCGTGTCCCGCTACAGCCGCGTCATCTCGGCTTGAATCTGTATACGACGCCCGCCGGAGCAAAGGCGCGAGTCCTACATTATAGCAGCTGTTTGACTCCCTCTACTGGGCACATGTGGTATTACTCATGTTTCGAGCCTATCAGTATACAGTGTACACGAACAAACACAGAGACAAAGGCACAGGCGGGATCTGTACATTTCATAAAACATTCTTCCTTTGCCCCTAAAGTCTGGAAAAGGACAAACGTATTTACTCCCACGCACTCTTCTCATTCTGAAATAATGTGGGTGCTACAATAACTTAGTTTAGTCCTTCAATCAATCAAACTTTATTTATAAAGCGCTTTTCACACACACACACACACACACACGCACACGCACACGCACACGCACACACACACACACACACACACACACACACAGGCCCATGTTCACCTGTATCAGTGACAGAGAGTATCTACAGACCCGTGTTCACCTGTATCAGTGACAGAGAGTATCTACAGGCCCATGTTCACCTGTATCAGTGACAGAGAGTATCTACAGGCCCATGTTCACCTGTATCAGTGACAGAGAGTATCTACAGACCCGTGTTCACCTGTATCAGTGACAGAGAGTATCTACAGACCCGTGTTCACCTGTATCAGTGACAGAGAGTATCTACAGGCCCATGTTCACCTGTATCAGTGACAGAGAGTATCTACAGGCCCATGTTCACCTGTATCAGTGACAGAGAGTATCTACAGGCCCATGTTCACCTGTATCAGTGACAGAGAGTATCTACAGACCCATGTTCACCTGTGTCAGTGACAGAGAGTATCTACAGACCCATGTTCACCTGTGTCAGTGACAGAGAGTATCTACAGGCCGTGTTCACCTGCATCAGTGACAGAGAGTATCTACAGGCCGTGTTCACCTGCATCAGTGACAGAGAGTATCTACAGGCCGTGTTCACCTGCATCAGTGACAGAGAGTATCTACAGGCCGTGTTCACCTGTATCAGTGACAGAGAGTATCTACAGGCTCACCTGTATCAGTGACAGAGAGTATCTACAGGCCCATGTTCACCTGTATCAGTGACAGAGAGTATCTACAGACCCATGTTCACCTGTATCAGTGACAGAGAGTATTTACAGGCCCCTGTTCACCTGTATCAGTGACAGAGAGTATCTACAGGCCCGTGTTCACCTGTATCAGTGACAGAGAGTATCTACAGGCCCATGTTCACCTGTATCAGTGACAGAGAGTATCTACAGGCCCCTGTTCACCTGTATCAGTGACAGAGAGTATCTACAGGCCCATGTTCACCTGTATCAGTGACAGAGAGTATCTACAGACCCCTGTTCACCTGTATCAGTGACAGAGAGTATCTACAGGCCCATGTTCACCTGTATCAGTGACAGAGAGTATCTACAGGCTCACCTGTATCAGTGACAGAGAGTATCTACAGGCCCATGTTCACCTGTATCAGTGACAGAGAGTATCTACAGACCCGTGTTCACCTGTATCAGTGACAGAGAGTATCTACAGGCCCATGTTCACCTGTATCAGTGACAGAGAGTATCTACAGGCCCCTGTTCACCTGTATCAGTGACAGAGAGTATCTACAGGCCCGTGTTCACCTGTATCAGTGACAGAGAGTATCTACAGGCCCATGTTCACCTGTATCAGTGACAGAGAGTATCTACAGGCCCCTGTTCACCTGTATCAGTGACAGAGAGTATCTACAGGCCCATGTTCACCTGTATCAGTGACAGAGAGTATCTACAGGCCCGTGTTCACCTGTATCAGTGACAGAGAGTATCTACAGACCCCTGTTCACCTGTATCAGTGACAGAGAGTATCTACAGGCCCATGTTCACCTGTATCAGAGACAGAGAGTATCTACAGGCCCATGTTCACCTGTATCAGTGACAGAGAGTATCTACAGGCCGTGTTCACCTGCATCAGTGACAGAGAGTATCTACAGGCTCACCTGCATCAGTGACAGAGAGTATCTACAGGCTCACCTGTATCAGTGACAGAGAGTATCTACAGGCCCATGTTCACCTGTATCAGTGACAGAGAGTATCTACAGACCCATGTTCACCTGTATCAGTGACAGAGAGTATCTACAGGCCCATGTTCACCTAGCCTGGCATCCAGACTAATCTCCGATGTTTATTAATGAATAAACAGGAGACTAGTCTGGCGACCCTGCCGTAACAAAGCCACTGCTTGAGGCGGGACTAATGTGGGCCAAAAGACCCGCATAGCAGCCAATGAGAACATAGCAGATGTGACGACAGAAAATGCGGCGAGAAAGTTGTAGTCACTTTATGCCTACGGTAGTCACCATTAGGGATGGGCACCGTTCGCTTTCTTTCGATACCACTACTTTAACGATACCTGCTTTTCGGTGCCGGTTCCTTAACGGTACTTTTTTCGGTGCCTATTTCATTTTAATTCAATTAAAATAACGTGTATAAAAAAAGTGTCGTTCGAGAAAAAGTCCTAAAACAGCAAAAGAGAAGCTCCACTGGCCGCAGCAGCGTCACCTGTAACTTCGTGTTTTGAGCACAATTTCCACTTAAGCAGCGATAAAAATAAATAAAGGACGTTATTACCTCCTGAGCTGCAGAGACAGATCCACATCAGGACACGGGTTCTTTCGGATAAACTTTTCTAAACACACTGCGCTTTGACGAAGCGAAAACACTTTCCCTTCAAAGATCCTTACATGGTGTGAGCGCTCACTCTGCCACCAATAATCTACAACAACTGTAGCAAAAATGTCTAATACAGAGTGAGCGCTCACTTTTCCACAAACAATCTTTGATATTTCCCTCACGCTGCAGCTGCTTGTAAAGTTGTAAACAACAGCTCGTAAACTCAGCCTCCGGGTCTCTCGCTAAAGGTAAACACGTCTTTCCTGTTGTCACTGCTCTGTTTTGTTTTTCAATTTGCCTAAAAACACAAGTTTCTTATTCAGTCCTGGTTTAGTCCTGGTTTATAATAACTGGTTTAGTTTAGCTCTGGGTTTTACAACGGTGCAAGTCCTGGACCTGGTTTAGTCCTGGCTCAGTCCAGCCGCAGACCGCGGCTGAGCCATCTCTATTACAAATGTTTAGTACGTTATAGTTTTACTTGGCTTTAAGTTATAGTTTTAAGTTATAGTTTTGCTTCGCTCCATTTGCGCTGAAGCAGCTCATTATCTCCGCACACGTCCATGTTGTTCAAAGATATGTTTAAGTTATTCACCACATACGAGAGAGCTGCTGTAAAACGTTCTTCTGCTGTGGTCGCTTGCATGGTTGGTAGCTTAGCTTCTCAGTGTACTACGGAGGATGGCATCAATGGTTGCTTGTGTAGAAAAACTACAAAACAAAAGCGCAAGAACGTGACGCTCGGCCAGGGAGCTGCTCTGATTGGTCGGTAGGTTCCATATCGCAACGTCACTTCCTTTGAAGCGCCCAACGGAGCGTTGCCAGACCCTCTGCTGTAAAGAAGCGGGGTCTGGTTGGCGAGACTAATGTTCACCTGTATCAGAGACAGAGAGTATCTACAGGCCCACCTGTATCAGTGACAGAGAGTATCTACAGACCCATGTTCACCTGTATCAGTGACAGAGAGTATCTACAGGCCCATGTTCACCTGTATCAGAGACAGAGAGTATCTACAGGCCCATGTTCACCTGTATCAGTGACAGAGAGTATCTACAGGCCCATGTTCACCTGTATCAGAGACAGAGAGTATCTACAGGCCCATGTTCACCTGTATCAGTGACAGAGAGTATCTACAGGCCCATGTTCACCTGTATCAGTGACAGAGAGTATCTACAGGCCCATGTTCACCTGTATCAGTGACAGAGAGTATCTACAGTCCCCTGTACACCTGTATCAGTGACAGAGAGTATCTACAGACCCACGTTCACCTGTATCAGTGACAGAGAGTATCTACAGTCCCCTGTTCACCTGTATCAGTGACAGAGAGTATCTACAGGCCCGTGTTCACCTGTATCAGTGACAGAGAGTATCTACAGGCCCGTGTTCACCTGTATCAGTGACAGAGAGTATCTACAGGCCCATGTTCACCTGTATCAGTGACAGAGAGTATCTACAGGCCCGTGTGTCTAACCCTATGGAAGCATGTACAAGTTGAATAAGAGGGGTCCCAAGATTGACCCCTGGGGGACTCCACAGGTCAGCGGCACGGTAGCACAGCGGTTAGAGCTCGTGCTTCACAGCTAGAAGGTCTGGGGTTCGATTCCCACCTGGCCAGGGCCTTTCTGTGTGGAGTTTGCATGTTCTCCCCGTGTCTGCGTAGGTTTCCTCCGGGTACTCCAGTTTCCCCTACATTAGCGTCCGACATTAGCGTCCGACATTAGCGTCCGACATTAGCATCTAACATTAGCGCCAGACATTAGCGCCAGACATTAGCGTCCGACATTAGCGTCCGACATTAGCGTCCGACATTAGCGACCAACATTAGCGTCCGACATTAGCGTCCGACATTAGCGTCCGACATTAGCGTCTGACATTAGCGTCTGACATTAGCGTCCGACATTAGCGTTCGACATTAGCGTCCGACATTAGCGTTCGACATTAGCGTCTGACATTAGCGTCTGACATTAGAGTCCGACATTAGCGTCCGACATTAGCGTCCGACATTAGCGTCCGACATTAGCGTCCGACATTAGCGTCCGACATTAGCGTCCGACATTAGCGTCCGACATTAGCGTCCGACATTAGCGTAGCAAGTTAGCAGCTTGTGTTTGCTTCACTGACGGTGAAAAGAGTCAACTGTGTAAATCGTGATAAAACGATCCCACATAAATGACAGATCGTCAGCTCTGGAGATCGTGAGACGATCTAATATCGTCATATCTCTCAGCACTAACTGATACACTACAAACTGTTGTCATGAAAGAACTTTGTTAATAAAGTTTTATAATTTACGGCGATCGGCCTGACAGAACTTCCACTCCTTTCCAAGGATAAAGTCGGACATTTTAAAACATCTCGGCGTCATGTGACCAACAGCAGCCAATGACACGACTCCTCTGTTTCAGGAGCCGTGACTGAGAACGAGAAGTCAACAAGTAAATACACCACACACACAACCACTGTGCCACACACACACTAACCACTGT